>CM067478.1:29296257-29339750 GCA_034552555.1 Semaprochilodus insignis | reverse complement strand
GGGGTTGGGGGTGGACTATGGGGGGGGGGGGTGAGCGGGATGGAGGAAGAAAAAGAAAAAAAGAGAAGAAAGAAGGGGGTGTGCGTGAGAGAAAATGGAGGAGGAGGTATAGAGGTTAAAGGAAAAAAAGAGGGAAAAAAAGATAGCTTTTTTTTTTTACAGTGATATTGGTTTGACAGCAGCTTGGCAGCGGCGCCTGCGGCAGTGCCTTCCTGGATGCGAGCCTGTCACTCAAAAACAGGGACACTAATCAGGATTGGTCCCGGTTCCATCCTCAGGAACGGGGGAGGCGGCTCCTCTTCTTGGCCATTAGAGAGAGAAGGACAGGAAAAAGAAAGAGAGAGAGAGAGAGAGAGAGAGAGAGACAGCAGCAGGAGAGACTCCTCTCATTTACATGCAGGTCCAGGAGGACAGCACGCTGATTCCTTTTCCAATCTCCATGTTAAACGGTGGCCAGGGCAGCCGATGGTTACTGCCGCATTGTTCAGCGCCGGCACTCTCTGTCACGACGATACCCATCTCGGCTTTCAGAAAAGGCGAAAAAGACACACGGGCCAGATAACACTGTGAACGCTGCACCGAATATGACTGAAAAATCTGCCATGCCAAAGGAGGACGCATGAGTTATTTTCGTCTCCCGTACGACGGCTCCCTTCTTTTCCCGCTTTGTGCAGATACAACCAGGTGTGTCGAACAGTATCCCCTGGACAAATGATTGCAACAAAAAAAAAAGAAAAGAAAAAAGAAAGAAAAAAAAAAGAGTGTAATGATCACTATGACAACCACGGCTGTGCCTTTGGCAGGAGGATAAGGCTGACATTTCGTGTTGACCTCAGTGCTGAATTGAGGCGTCATTTGAATTGAAGACTACATTAGCGCCACGGTAGCTACGAGGCTAAAATGTACTCACCGAAACCAGACAAGGCCTGTGTCAGAGTGACTTACGGCACCAGCGACCCATGGAAGGTGGGCCGGCTGAGGAAGGCCCAAAGAGCTCAGAGCACGCAGCACGTGCCAGATGAGGCTTTAAAACCGATTTTGCTGTGCCATGTTGCGCCTAACATGGAAAACCATATGGAGGAAATGCAAGTTCCCACATTTCTGCCCTCCCAGGATTAACGGCTTGGCATTCTGACTCAACACAGCCTGCTGAAACCATCCAACACCCCGTAACCAGGAAAAAGGAAAATCACCTTTACACAATTGTCCACTTACACCAAACACGTTCAGCCAAAACAAGTTTGGAGTCTGAAGTATGCAGCTTTAGTTGTGCACTGGAGCTACATGGCTAACATAAGAAGCAATGAAAGCTTATGCCCACCAATTAGCACTATGGAACCCACGCCTTTAAATCATGGACATAAAAATCGTTTAACACCAGAATTTTTACAGAGCTGAATTTGGCTCCAGGTATTCTCCAGCTTCTGTTCAAATTTTCTGTTCCACCTTAAATGGAGTGACAGTTACTTTCTGGTACCTGTACAGGTACCTGAATGGAGCTACTGCACCATTTGACCATCAAATTAGGGGTGCAAAAATATATTGATATACTCATGTAAGTATGACAACATTTATGATATGGTACTTATGACACTGTACTGCAGACAGGTATTCATTTGGTGTTTAAAACCCATACTGCAAGATGGCAGCGTTGTCATCCTTCTTCAGCCATTAGACTGTTCCACTTCCAATATACTGAATCATAATCCCAGTATCATGATGCGCATCATATCATCAGTTTCTTCCCAGTACACAGCCCTCCATCAAACACAGCTGGAAACCGGAAAATATTACAGTCATTTGTGCCAACAGCTCCAGTTGGTCCATGGCTTGGTGGACTACCTCAGATGCAACGGATAAGACAGCAGGAGGTGATTGAGAGGCTACTGTATTTTTATTCCATATGAGATGTGGCTGGAACAACCTGGGTGTTGTTCATGTTTGCATGTTGTGTAACTCAACGGGTTATGATATCATTATTGTGATAAATTACAGCAAAATAAATTGATCATATCACGGATATAGTCAGTATTTTATGAATGCTGCATTTTTCATTGCAAAGAGAGTATAATTAGTCTTATTTAACTGAATTTAGTGCAGTATGTGAAACATTAAAATCATTATATTGATGGTTTTTGACAGTAATTTTGAACGTGGCACTACTGGTGTCTTTTTGTCTGTATTTCAATCTTCAGAATAGCAAAATACTGTATACTGTATACATTATATTTTTGCCATACTGCCCATCCCTAGTGAGAAACTACACCAGCAAGACTATTTGAGATTACTTAACAACTGAGTGCAGTCTGAGGCAAGTGTGTGATGCATATAGTGTGCAAACAATGACAAGGCAGGGTATAAACTGACATTACTTGTTAGTTACATTAGCTTCATAGCTCCTATGCAAAGGGCAAGGAAGTAAACATACACTAAACTAGAACCCTGCACTGAACAAGACAATATGACTCAATTTTAAAGTAAATGCGGATGGACTGGACACTGATGCTGCTGCTCTGACTACAAGACTCGGCGAGGGCAGCATTCACTTCCAGAAGCTCAAGCCAACACAGTAACCGTCCTTGTTTAACAATATGACTAGAACGCTGGATCCACGTATCAAGGGCAGGGGTGGATCACAAACGCTGAGAAGTCATCCGCAGAAGGACATGGCCCGGCACTCTTCAGGTACGCACCTGCATTTTCCATGCCGTAAATCAAGGCCCGGCGGTAGTGACAATGGCTTTCGCAGAGATGACTTCACATCATGAACATAACTCCTCGCTTTTGTAAGGCAGCCAAACGCCTCTGCTCTCTCAAGCTGATATATCGCTTCCCTTGAAATGTGTCAATAGCCGGGGCCGCCCGTGCTCTGTGTCCGTTTCGTTGCTGGCACTTTTAATCTCCTCAGTCATAAGCCTCCACCGGCTCCAAAAAGCCCTCAGTGCCCAGCTGCTAACCCGCTAGTTAAACTCATTAGCATGCCTCCGCTTCCTTGGGCTGGACGGAGGAGACTCTGAGCTCCGTCTCCAAGCTCTGACGGAGATGAAGATGGCCTTTAACTGGGAAAATCCCCACTCTAGAATAAAGATGCTCCCGTGTGAAGGCCTCTAGGAGTGTGTTTAAAGTGGCAGTCTGGCAAAAAATAAAGAGAACGCCATTTTCCCCGTATCCTAAGTGTAGTCAGTCAGCCAAGGTCCTTTTGAAGACTTGCACTTGAGGCTAATGTACCTAAGAAGTAATGGAAGCTTTCGTTTTATAGCGTCACACAACACAAGCGAGTCTGTTTGAGTTTCAGGGCCCAAACTGGGGAAAATTTCTTTGCACTGTTAAAGTTTCAAAGAAAACCGTTCACTCCTCCTCCTCCTCGTTTTGAATTTACTGTGTTTGTGATGTCACAAAAACAAGCTCTTTACATTTATCTATCCAATCAGTGTACAGCAGTTTAGCCCTGCTTGCTCACATAAAAGTTATAAGGAGTGTTTCAGTCTGCTTTTTACAAAATACAGGGCAGCCAATTAGAACAGAGGTCATTTACATACCATGTCTTTAGAGCACAGTAAGAAAAAACAAGATAAAGACGAAGGTTGGAAAACGGTCATGTAAAAATGAATCATGTCGATTTCTGGTACATTCTTAAGGACCCTTTCGCAGTCAGCGTGTAACGACTTTGCACAATGCTAATTGGTGGCATATAAACTTCCATTACCTGCTAGCTACATTAGCTTCGTAGCTCTGGTACAAAACTAAAGAGGCTAACTTCAGACACTAAACACCTCCTGGCTGATCATTTGACATTTGGGGTAAAAGGACAATTTTGTTCTTTTATCGGAACTATCGCTTTAAGGATGCCAGCGAGTCTTACTGCACACAGCGAGTAGGTCAGGGCACGCTTAGAAAAAAAGACATCAGTTTTTAAAACACTTTTATATGGCCTAAATTCATGATACAACTGGGGCCCCAAAATTGTCCAAATCAGCGAGGACAAACTTGTCTTGTCCAAGATGCTCTATTTTAAGGTGGGCTGAAACGGGCCTAACTTTCAGATTTCCTACCACAATCATTAGGTTAAAAGCATTCTTTAGGGGACGGAAGGCAGTCAGCAGGGGTGACAACACAAGCTCTCCACCTGGAGGCCATTTCAATGTGTTAAAAAAGAGAGGAAAAAAAAAAGAAACGAAAAACAGATCACTCTATTCTATTTTAAACCTATTAACTTTGCCTGGTTCGACAGGCAATGCTCCCCCTCCCCCACTCACCTGGCTGCACTCCATTTAACCAGTGTAACAGTCCTAAAGTGATACCAGCCCACCCCTCCTTTCTCTCGCTCTCTTTTCCTCTCTCACAAGCTCGATCTCCCCCTGGACATCTGAGGAGTGCTACTCTCTTTCATTCTTTCACTCCACCTAGTAATTCTCCTCCGCTCTTAAGACGGCCACGCTGGCTAATAAATCACATCCCCTTGTCTGGCGTGGTCGGGCCGGACAGCGGGCAGCCTGGGCCGGACCTGGGCGTTTGGACGTGTGATTGGGCGCAGCGCGGGCGTTAGCAGGCTGTTAAAGGCCGTCCTGCAGGGGCTGGATGCACTTGTGTGGTACAACAACAGAGAAAAGCGCCTCCAGGCCCAACAGCCTCTCTCTCTCTCTGGCTCTGTCTCCTCCCCCCTCCTCTCTCTTTCCCCAGTCGAAGCAGTGAGCTGTTCCTTATGAAGCTGTGCCAACAGTATGCCTGCTACTCCTCCTGCGAGATGGTTATTACTCAGTCCAGGGCCGAGGTAGCCAAAGGGCTGCTCTCCGAGCTGTACATCTCCATGTTGTGACTTGTCAACATGCGGAAAATCGTTACCCAGCTCGGGCACTTCTATTCCACCAAGGCTTTGATTGAGAAGAGGGTTGGAGGGCTGAGCGGAGGAGTGTGTGTTTGGGCCATTTTTTTTGTTCCGTGTCAGCACTGCTTCAAACACCAGGCTATGCCACTTCCTCTAGATATTGAGACAATGTGACTCTGTCGAGCGTGTTTTTTGCGCATGCTTTGATGGCTAGGTGGGTGGACGACTCTCACGAAAAAAGAAAAAAAAACTCTTGTTTTGAACTCAAGTTATTTAAAGGCCTTTCTCTGTCAAGTGGTTGCTATAATGTGTGTGCCTATGTGACCTTGTGCCTTCCTGTCTTTCAGCCACAAAAAAATGTTTGAAAACGTTCTCCAAAAAAAACCCCAAAAATAATCTCAAGGCCGTGACTTGCTGAAACACTTAGGTTAGCACATGCAAAACGGTTCCAAAGCAAAAGAAACAGATGTGAGCGGAGGGACTTGCATCAAGCATTACTCCAGTAAAACAAGCAAAAAATAAATTAAAAAAACCAAGAACAGAAGCTTCCATCACTGAGATAACTTTACGGGTTCTTAACTTTTCCTCACATCCTTAATAGCATCCTGCCCACTGATAATAAACCACAAAACCTTTAAGCAAAAGTTATTTAATGCCAGTTTTGAATTTCATGCTAGCCATAGCCGACACTAGCGAGCATAACTGATGCTGGATGATATTCTGCATTAATACCACATTTATTATACATAGCATAGACAAGACTGTTCTAAAAACGCAGCTGTTGCTCCAGCATTCTAAGATTTGCCTATAGTACGGAGTACGTTCTAGAACAACAGAATCAGGTTTCAGACATCAGACAGAAGTTGTTTTCCATTGCATGGTACGGGCTTGACTCAGCTCAGGTCTACTCGTTTTTTCTGGGTTTCCATTAGGAAAACCTGGTGCCATTTATTTCTAGTATCACCTACGTTGAGGTTGCAAGAGCTCTTTACAGAGGTAAAAACACTGCAGGCTACTGACTGGTCGAAGAAAAACACTGGGAACGAGAAGCTGTTTGTCCACCCAAAACACATAAGCTAATTCTAGCTGGTAGGTTAACAATTCCCTTTTGTGTGGCCTTGCGTGAGTCGTCTCTGATGTATTATTGCCCAAACTCTCCTGTTTTCTCTTTTTCAGCAGTCTTTTATCTCTCTGTCTTCTAAACAAAATTGGTCTTTGTTACATCATGGCAGTTTCAAACCACGTCGCTATGCTGGCCAGCTACGTTGACCGGGTACCATATCTGCAGTGGAAAACGAGATAGGTAGTACCAAAAGCAAGCAGAGTCAAGCAATACCATGTGGAGGAAAAGTGCCCATATTGCTTTGGGACTTGAGAAAAACACTGTCATGTTTTGCCTTTCACATGAATGGATATCAGGTGAAACGGCCTCAGAGAAACAGGCAACAGCCTAAGCTAAGAGACATGAAGATCAAGTGACATTTGCAATTCCAAACCAGAGTTTTGCACCAACTGCAACCTCTACTGCACTGTGCTACTATTGCGTTCATTTAATTGACGAAAATAAGTTTGTTGCCACACTCGTTTCAGTTTTAGGAACGCTTACGAAGCAAAGGAAAATAAATCACGTCATGAAAAAAAAAAAACTTTTTTCCTTCTAAAATTACACAGCTTGATCTCACAGTGACTATATATAGATATATAGATAAGTGCCTCAATTTTCCAAAAGCTTCAGAAAACCCGTTCATCAAATGTGCGTGCCACTTTAGCACATCACCGTATGCTTCAGTCATATACATCGATGTACATTTTCAAAGAGCTTTTCTTCCCCACTGCTATTCACCTGTTCCATTTAGCTCCTTTCTTTAATTATGAGTCAGAGCGGAGCCTTTAAGGCTATACCTGTGATGAAAGCCAGGCGGTCCAGCTCGCCAGATTAATCTAAATGTTCTGGTTGGCTATGCGCGGCTGGAGCTGTTCTGTGGGTAAGCGCTTGTTCAGGAGAGCATCCGCCACCCCCTCTGCCTTGCCCTTTAATTCATTTCTAAGCGAAAGCCTGTGTATCATTATTCGCTTGAGCTGAACTGGGCAGACACCGGTGAGAGAGCCTGATCAAGTTGGTGGAGCAAAAGGGGGGGGGGTTAGAGGGAGAGGAGAAGGAGGGGGTTCTTGGCAGATATTTCCAACAAATCGGATGCCAAGAGCGAAATGGAAACCTCCCCTCATTTTCCTCTCCCCTTAATCCAATGTTTTCAAGCCCTACCCCAGCCAAGGTCATTATAATCATAGAGGAGTGGAAGGGAGCCAGTGACCCACCATTACAGTAAAGGTACGGAGCTAGCTACCCAGACACACGCACGCACACTTCTGCCGTCGGTCCGGTAATGAAGATACAGCATCCGTGTAATGCTCCAGTTCCTCCATTTGCAAAATGCAGATACTCTCGAAGCTCATAAGGCTAAAACAGAAATGGCTGGCTCCCCATAGGGAGACATTTTAGCTGATGGCAAAGGTCAGGGCGTAAGAACGATATGGGCTGTGGGTTTCCACAAAATGGTGGCCTTCAACTGAGACAAAGAACAGCAGAGAGCAAGAGTGAGAGAGAGAAAGAGAGAGAGAGAGAGAGAGAGAGAGAGAGGGGGAAAAAAAGAAGTGGTAACCTCATTCAACCTCCGTGGCTCGGTAGAGAGCTTTTAAAAACATCTTAATGAGGGATCAACATTCAAAACTAGGCACTCTCCTTTAACTCAGATTAATTTACAGGAAGGCTGCTGAACTCTGACCTGACGGCTGATGGAAATGTATAAAGTTCTCCTAAATGAAAACACGCCGGGATTATGAAAGCCAAAAGGTGTCACGGTCCCTGCAGGTTTCAAGTGAGGCACTAGAGCTAAAGGTTTTGTATTTGACTGTCAAAAAAAGGGCATGTGACCTCACTCTGGCCTCAGTGCCCTCTGGCCCATTTTCCACATGCATGTACGGTCAGACGCTGTGTGTTCTCATTTACTTAAGAAAATAAGAAAAACACCAAGAGCCAGGACAGGATAGTATACCTTAACAAACATACTGGATTAATGCAGGCCTGAGCTTTATGAACGTTATTTCCACAGATTATTGTCTTCCTTGTCTTCTTAATGTTGTCGTCTTCTGGAAGCGTGTTCACATTTGTTGCTGTACCATCAGAGTCTACTTCACTGTACAATTCTGTACAGACTGCATAATGACAATACTTACTGGACCGCAATTTAACAAATCTCATCACTGTGTATATATGGAAGCAGACAGCGCACACCTGTATTTCATTATGCAATCTTGAACTGTATAATGACAACACTGACTTGTGACATTTGTTGTGAACAGCTGGACATTAGCTGAAGTGAAGGAGTTTCACTTTCATTCGGCTGAAGGGCTGTTCTTGGCCAGGCCTCAGCTTGTAGGAGATTTCTAACCAACACCAACAGGAAGAACCACTGAAATACGATGTCACAACCCCCAGAGCATTATGGAAGCCTAAACTGAAAAGAGCACCGCCAAACCGCAGCGAGACGTTTTGCAAAGCAAGCACTTTCAGGGTTAACTAGTATGACTTGTGCCATAAACAAAAAAAGGCTATATTTTCCCAGAAACAACATCTAGCATAAACGACTAAAGCGAAAGAAAGCTCTAAAACCACAAAGCATAAAGCTGACTAAATCTAAGAAAGGATCAAACATACCTCATGTAACTTTAATTCATGTGGTATCTAAAAATAACGGACAGTTTGAGATGAACTATTACTCTGTATTATGCAGTACAGTATCTCATGCCAGAGCTCTTAATGAAAATAGGAACATTTAGAAGTAACATGGCACTCTATAGTGTACTCCACGGTTATGATGGGTCTGAACATTTTCATCCCAGAAGTCTCGTACAAAGTGACACATGAAGAAATTTCAGATTACAACAGAGGCCGCCACCAACTCTCTCAGGTGAAAGCACTGCTTCTGTGTAAATCTCAGAGAAAATGACTGAGGTAATGATATGATCATGGAATATGAGAAATATTCGTTTTTACTTGCGGTACTACCAGTTTCCACCGCACAATTTGCCTTGCTCAGTGCATTCTCACACGAAATGGCCTTTTCATTATGTAGAGACATATTTTCTGGATATAACACCCAGTTTTAATAGCACAATTTGGCCCCATTTGGCCTCAAATGTGTATTTTCTTTGTACCACCACCAGTTTTAACAGGGAAATCTGCCTTCCTTGTTTTCCACAAAAATGAGAAATGTAGATTTATGTTCATTTAGTTAACTATTTTCACTGTAGCCCCATGTTAGCCAATTTCCTGCAATGACTGTTTCCCCACAGTCAGGGCAAATGCTAATCTGGTGCTGTAGCACTAGCAGCTTTAATAGTGCAACCTGCCCCAGTGTTTACTTCCAAAAGTCATGACAAATGCTTGTTCCGTTCATTTTAGGGTGGCTTCTGCTGATAGAAAAAAACAGTTTTACCAGCAAAACTGATCCAGCTTAACTAATATTCCTCTGCTCAGCCTTTTCTGCTTCATAATTAATTTTGTGTTGAAGCACCACCACTGCGTTTTCTACCTGAAGTCATGAGAAAGGTTCATTGTATTCATTGTTAGGGGTAAGGGTTGTAGTAAAGGCTGCTAGTTTAGTTGGCTAAACTTGCCTCAACTTGGAAAATTTCTCTGCTTACTGTTTTCCACGACATGCACTACCACCATTACCCACGTCCCTATCCACTACCCCACTTCCTACACAAATGTTGATTTTGTGTTTTGCACTGGTGTTTACTTCCTGAGGTCATGGGAAATGTTAACTTTATTCATTGTTATGCGTTAAGGCTGCTAGTTTAGCCGTTTAAATTTGCCAATTTCTCTTCTCAGTGTATTACACTTTGTATAAAATGTTCATTTAGTGTTGAGGCACAACCAGCATTACCAGCACAAGCTGCCCTGGTGTTTGCTTCCTTAAGTTTGTAAGGCCTCAACTTGGCCAATTCCTCTGCTCAACAATTTCGACTTCACATGAAAAGTTAGCTTTGTGTTAAGGCACCGCCAGTATCACCACCACAAGTTACCCTGGTATTGCTCCCCAAAGTCATGAGAAATGTTCATTTTATTTACCATGTAAGAAACCTTCCTGTAAAAACGGCTGAATGTGCACTAAATTAGCCAGTTCAGTTCTGTTCAGCTTTTCACACTTCTTATGCGAATGTTCATTTTGTGTTTTGCACTGGTGTCTTCTTCCTGAAGTCAGGAAAAATGTTCATTTTATTCATTATGAGTAAAGTTTGTAGTAAAGGCTGCTAGTTTAGCCGGCTAAATTTGCCTCAACTTGGCCATTTCCTCTGCACAAGTTGTCCTGGTGTTTGCTTCTTGAAGTTTGTGGGTGCAGAAATTTTCCTGTAAAAACTGAAAATATTTTCCACTTCACATAAAATGTTAACTTTGTGTTGAGGCACCACCAGTATCACCACCACAAGTTAGCCTGGTATTTCTCCCATTGAAAAAAAATTTCATTTTATGTTCCATGTAAGAAATTTTCCTGTAAAAACTTCTAAATTTTTCTAAACCTAGCCAATCCATCCGCTCAGCTTTAAACACTTCTTATACAAACGGTCATTTTGAGTTTTGAGCACAAGTTGTTTTGGTGTTTGCTTCCTGAAGCCATGAGAAATGTTCATTTGGTTCACCTGTCTCTGTGGTAAAACCTGCTAGTTTCATCAGCTACATTTGCCTCAACGTAGCCAGCTCTTTGGCTCAGTGTCTTCCACTTCATACAAAGAGTTCATTTTGGTTGTGCTGCGTAAGGCACTACCAGTATTACCAGCACACGTTTTGACATTTGTTTCCCAAAGTCATGAAAAATGTTCACCTTATTTACCATATAGGGCCAAAACTTACTGTACAAAACTGCCTCAACTCCTCTGCTCAGCTTTTCCCACTCCGGATAAAAATGATCATTTTATGTTTTGACATTACTGGTACTGCCAGCACAAACTGCACCGGCGTTTGTCATGACAAACGTTAATTGTATTTATTATGTGGGGCCAAATATTGCAATAAAAGCTGCTGGTTTCACCGACTTAATTCACCTCAACTTTGCCAATTCATCTGCACAGCCTTTCCCACTTCATATAAAAATGTTCAGTTTGTACTGAGACACAGATTTAACAGTACAATTGGTCTTTGTTTCCCAAAGTCATGAGAAATAGTTCATTTTGTGGTGGTCAATTGTGGCACAAAACTACTGATTTCAATGGCAAAATTTGCCCCCCATTTAGTCAGTTCTCCTGTGTTTTCCACAGTCTCGCGACCTCTAGCGGGCAGTGCGTAGCACTGCAGCTCTTTCATACCGAGCTGATAGAAAAGCACAATCTGAACATCCTGCCCAACACACACTGGGGCAAAACCACTGATCACCGAGTCCGACACACACACACAGACATAAAGCTCCGGTTAGCTTTAGCACGTACAGGTCAGACAAAAAAGTAGCGCTCGTCTTATTGATTGATCTGTCTGCACCGAAAAGCTGTAAAAAAAAAAAAAAAAAGAAAGAAGAAAAGGAGGGAAGGGGGTGGAGGAGGGGGTGTAAAAGAAGAAAAAACCCTGAACTTCAGGTGACCGAGCATGGCTTTGACACACAGGCAGCCTGCAGACATGAACCCGAACTGGGAGGGGTGGGAGAAGAGAAACTAACGTTACCTCAGCCTTTAAGAAAACACACACACACACACAGTCACACACACACACAGTCACACTTACACACGCGTAAAGTAGACAAAAACAAACCGCTCCAGAGTTGCTTAAAGTACAGTAAAGTTGTCTTTCTGCTGCTATTAAGGCGGCTGCGTGCCCGTGTGCTCGCGTTCGCTAAGTCTGGTCTAGTCTGGTGAGCGCCGGAGGACGGGCTCTAGAAGCCCAGCCTTGGCTCGCCTGATCCGGCTGACCCCTTCGCCTTTCACCGCGGTTCGTTTCACCCCCCTCCTCCTCCAGACCGCGCGAGTCTGCGGCTCCCCCGGCCGCTCGCCTTGCTCGCGCGGGGAAGCCGAGCCGGGGTGGCGGAAAAGAGAGCGGCTCGCTCGCCAGCAGCGGCGCAACCTTTTCGGGGGGCTAGAGCGAGCGAGACCTTTTGTATCGCTACGGCACGGTGAGTAGTGCCCTGGCGGCTCGCTATAGCCTCACTCACCGCCAACATGGCTGCCTTAAAAAAGAGAGAGAGAGGGGAGAGAGAGAGAGAGAGAGAGCGAGAGAGGGAGAAATAACCTCCGCCGCGCGCCTTTGTCTGCTTCACCTCTTTAACCCTAAACTACGGGCGACCTAAACGAGCCGTTAAAAACGCGGAGGGGAAAGACACACTTACGTGAAGGCAGACGCTTGGGTTGCTCCTGTTTCCTCCTTGGCATTTTCAGCCCCCCCCCTTTTCGCGTCTTCTGTTTATCACATTCTCCTCCTTGGTTAGGGCTGAGGAGAAAAAAGGTCTTCTGCCATTGAAAAGGAGGCGCGCGGAGGCTCGTCGTGCACCTGGCTGCCTTCGCTTTCGCCTGGGCTCGAGGAGGAGGAGGAGGAGGCGCTGGTTGTTGTTGCCGTGTCTTGACTATGGCTGCTCTCTCTCCGTGCAAGTGTGTGTATGTGTGTGTGTGTGTGTGCGTGCGCGCGTGTCTCCGAGCCCCTAACTAACACTAATGCAGGGATCAAAGGGCAGCAACAGCAGAGCACGCACACACACACGCGCGCGCGCACACACACACACACTCACACACACTCGCACACACACACTCCCTCTGTCGCACACACTCACTCACACATACACACGCTGGAGCTCTGGCGCTAGAGAGACGAGAAAAGGAACAAGGTGCCCCCAAGCTTTCAGGGTGTATGCTTTACTGACCAAGAGGAGAATTATTATTTTTGGACTAAGAAAACTCATTTGCATTTAAATATAAACAAGTAATTAATATGTAAATATTTAATGTTATTAATTTTTATTTTTATATTATTTTGAATATAAAAAATCAGCCATTGTAGAAAATACATGTATTTCACGGCATAAAACCTTGTATCTCAATTTTTTTTGCCATTTTTCAGTTTTTATTACATGATACATAGTTTTGACAGGAGGCTGTCCTGTACATTACTGTAATGTTATAATATCGGAGATTTAGGTCCAGCAACATGAATATAACATTTCTGTCCAATGAAAAACATGTATCTCCATTTTTGTCAATTTTTATTTTTATCATCATATAAACATTTGAACTGTTGTTTACATTGTGTGAAGATTTCATGATGAAAGGACCAACAGAAATGGCCCAAAATTGCTTGGTTAAAAGTCTGTTTCCATTGACTTGCATTAAAATTAAATGAGAAATTGCTCTCTCCTGTAAAGCTGTCATTTTGGAGATACTTGTTTTTCTTTATGTTTTAGTAACATATTTAGCACATAGGCAAAAAGGTAAATTTAACATATTTGATGATTTTTCATGAATATATTTCTTTTTATGTTTATACATTGAGTCTCATTTACATTTGGGTCATATTTTCTAATATTTGTATATACATTCTTAAAACCCATGCTATTTAATTTTCATGTTTCACCATATATATAAAGAATAATTATGTCACAATACAATATCTGAACTTTTCATGGATATCATCAGCACTTGTGGAACACTGACCACCTGCATTCTTTTGAAGAGAGTAAAATGAGTTCTGTTTAACTGGATTCAGAACACAGTATGCACAATAAAAAACAAACTGTAGCTCTACTGGTTCTTTTTGTCCTCTGTTCCAGCTGATACCTGATATATCTGTGATATAGTGAGTTTTGTGTACATTTCTAAACGCATCCTCAAATTATAGTACAGTCGTAGTTATACTCTAAAGTGATACAACAGATTTGCCATATTAGGAGGAATAACAGGAGCCTAGCGTAGACGTTATGTACAACAGCTGAGAAAACCCACACTGAGCTTTATTATAGTTTCATTATAGTAATAGCATGATTATTACATTTACAAAATCAAAGGCCGGTTACAACAGTCAATGCATCCTGATAAAAAATGCATGAGAATACTTTAGATTTGGTCATTACTGTGTAGTACGGTGCTGACATTTTATAACAGCTTAGAAAACCACACAAGAGTCTGTTTTCACACAGTTACTACAGTTATACACTAATTATCAAAAGAATAGCTGCACCCAGAAGGAATCAACCAACAGGAATTAAACTTGGTGGGTAGGTTTGACATTGTGAGACATGCAGTGAAGTTTTGGCCATGCCTGTGACGTACGCAAGGGCTGGCCTTATCGCTGTACGCGACTGACACATGAGCCATGATTGCAGATCTTCAGCGAGCAGTGATACCCTGCATGAGTCGTCCTGTTAGTGCCATCACCATTGGCAGACACCTGCACAACAACATGGACGCAGGCCGTTACGACAACTGCCCTTAATACCATGTCAACCTGTGGCCAGCGCCAAGATGAACAGTTAGTGGTCACGCATCACATGTCCAGAAGGCCCAGTGTCACTCCACCTCTAGTTACACCTCTACCTCAAAACCTGCAGGAACTGCATGATGTGTAGCTCAATAAATATTGACCATATCAGTCTCATTATTTCATCATTTATTGTTCCTAGTAACCTTTATCTTCCTTCTGAACAGCACTGCAATCCAAAACTTCCTTTGGGCGGGGCAACTATTCTTTTTATTGTGAGTGTATTAACTCAAGATTATAGTGCTATACAACAGTTTGCATCATTATAAAGGCATTATACCACACAAAAGTTTACACAGCTATGTAATCACAGGTTGTAACAAAATGAAAGAATGTCTGTTACAAAGGAGCCTGACGTGGATATCGCACACACAAGAGCCTTCGGTTATGGTAACTACACGGTTATTACACAGTCTCAGACAGGGATGCAGGATCATTAAAAGAAATAAATGATGAAAATATATAAATAAGTGGGAGATGAAAATGATCCTCAAAGCAGCACAAAAGCGTTTCTGTGTTGTGTTTTTAGCGCTGGAGCCGGTTGGAGCCTGGAGCGGCCGGCTGCTCCCCACACGCGGCATGTCTCCAGCAGGCTGGCCGCCGTTGGCTGCTCTCGTTCTTTCACACCTCTCTGGTGTGAGCAGGACGGAGCTGCCATGCTGCCGTCCCCCTCACACACTGCCACCCGCACGTGCTGCTCGTTACCGTGGCAATTAGCGCAGGCCCAAATTAGCCCACTTTGCCTCTGCACAGGTGACTGACACACACTCAGTACCTAGCTCATTAGAATACGGGAGCCTCTCTCCCTCATACACACACACACACTCACACTGGCCCATTGTCCTTCTGCAGCAGGTCCTGAGAGGGGGCCGGTCAACTGTAAACTTTTGGATGAAGGGAGCAGGAGGAGTGTGAGTGTGGAGGCCCACTGTAGCACAGAGAGACCAGGAGCATATGAGTGACGGTTGATTGTATGAATGAAGACATGAATGAAGCATTACGTAGCTTAAGTCTAAGACAGGTTACGTTGTTTTAGATGATTGGTCATGGCTTTAAATATTATGTAGCTTATGTGCTATTCATACAGAGAGTGTGTGGTCATTTTATGTGTGTCAGTATGTCAGATTAACCATTTCCCAATGCATTATTCCACTTTAAAGGAGACCTATTGTGCTCTTCTGGTTTCTCCCTTTCTCATTAGTGTGTTGTGTTCATGTAAACGCCAGAGGGAGAAACTCTTTCCCACAGAAACCAGCAGCCTTAAACGCTTAGTTGGAATTCCAGCTCTTAGCATCATCTCATAACACAAGCCTTATTGCCCGCCTACTGGCAAGCTTGACACACTCACTGTCCACTCTATTAGACACTCCTACCTTGCTGGTCCACCTTATAGATGTAAAGTCACAACAGTAGATCATCTGTTGCAGCACAGTTTGTGCTGGTCACCCTCTAGTCCTTCATCAGTGGTAACAGGACACTGCCTACAGGACACTGCCCACAGGACGCTGTTGGCTGGATAGTTTTGGTTGGTGGACTATTCTCAGTCCAGCAGTGGCACTAAGGTGTTTAAACACTCCATCAGCACTGCTGTGTCTGATCCACTCACACCAGCACAACACACACTAACATGCCAACATGACCAGGTCAGTGTCACTGCAGTGCTGAGAATGATAAACCACCAACAAAATATCTGCTCGGTGTTGGTCCTGTGGAGGTCCTGACCATTAAGGAAAATGGTGAAAGGGGGATAACAAAGTATATAGAGCAACAGATAAACTACAGTCTAATTGTAGAACTACTAAGTTCTTCTATATGGTAAGTAGATGATGAGTGTAGATACAAGGAGGTGTACTTAATAAAATGCTTGGTGAGTGTATATTGCACGTATATGTACAATCAGAGCATGTGTGTGTGTGTGTGTGTGTGTGCAGTGCTTGTTTTTGTTCAACTTTAGATCGGTCTCCATGGCGAGGTCAGGGGCTGTGCTGTGACCCTGCCGATGCCAGGCAGCTGAGGTAATGCGTGCAAGCAGACAATTGGCTGATAGTAGCCATGGCAACCGCTGCATGACCTCACACTCGGTGTCGACCTAAAGGTCATCTCCCAGACATCATTTTGCAGTGTGGCTCTGTATCAACAGGACCTTGACAGTGACAAAAGTCTGCCAATAGTAGGATACAGTGCATTTCCCTATCTGTTTCCATTCAATACTTCGCACACACACACACACACACACACACACACACACACACACACACACACACACACACGCAAGCGCACACACATGCACACACAAATACCCTGTAGTGTCATTTTACTAATTACTTCTGGACCTTTATTCACACATGCCACATTTGCACATAAACATGTATGTTTCAGCTCTATTATAATTGGATATAACCTCCAGTCCTTAAAAATGAGTGTGTTATGAATGGATGAATGGCCCACCAGCATTGGGCGATTTAATGCACAGGCTTACCTGAACTTAAGTCCAGGGGGGCCCAAGTAATTTAGGGCCTTTGATTGACCATTTTTTAAAAGAAAAGTTTTGTTTATGTAGCTGGAGAGGATTTAGTGATTCCGGGGCACTGGGCCCCCGGATGCACATTTTTAAATTAGTGGAGGCTCTGGGCTCCTGAGTGGCGTAAACATATTTTTCACTTTGAGATTGTTGAAAGAATGCTGTAAGATTGTTTAGGGGCCCATATCACACATTTTTCTTGTAGTTGTTTTTATGTTTTAGTTTTTCTCTGTATTTTATTTTTATTTTAGGGCCACTTCTAATATTTATATGGGTTTATGTACCATAACAAAAGCGAGACTTGTCACTGAAGATGACCCGCTGCCGTTCTGAGTCACTCCATGACAGTCTGGTACGACACCGTTGCAGTCTTTGGTGATGTTGACATGGTGTTAAGGGCAGTCGTCGTAACGGTCTGTGTGCATGTAGTCTTGTGTTGTGCAGCCATCTGCCAATGGTGCTGGCACTAACAGGATGACTCATAGAGGGCATCACTCCTCACTGAATGTCCACAAACGTGGCAGCGATAAGGCCCGTGCTAGCTTATGTCTTAAAACTTGAAACTTGAGTGTATGTAAATAAGCTCTGTTCTGATTGGCTGCCCTGTATTGAGCCTCATTCAAAGAGTGGTTCGGGCTGAAACGCTCCTTATAACGTCAATGGATGTGTGTGTATTTAATGTGTTGGTTTTTAGAACATCACAGAAACAATGAATTCAAAGCAGTTTTTTCGGGTTAGTTTCCACATACAGCCTGGGGAGCGAACAGTATGTATACTGATCATTAAGTGTATTTATCTCACTACACTGGTAGGTCATTTTTCTTGGTTTAAATACAGATATATATATATTCATGCATGTATGTATGTATGTATGTGTATACACATGTTATTTATATGTGCTAGCCTGAAACTCAAGGTTATGATACTTTTGTCATCAAAGAAGAAAACCACAAAACGTTGTGAGACAGTGATAAGGACAGATGAAACAGCCTACATCACAATCCTTCATTGATAGCATTGGCAGGGATGCAGACTCAGCTGTCAAATATTCTTTGTTTTCCCTTTAGCCATGAGACTGTTTTGCATCCTTTTATCTCTTTTCTTTCTCACTAATGAGTAAAAGCCAGCCAATAAGTCGTACTCTTATTTGGGCTCTTGCTTGATGAGTCTTCATTTTTCTTTTCCTCGTTTCCTCTGACCTGTCTTCTTCGGTCGCTTCACCTTCACCTCCACCATGGTGTCCATACTGGAAATACCAAGTTAGCTACTTCTTATAGACAGCTGATGACTCATAGTTGTTGGTCTGCCACATACAGCATAAAGGGAAAGCTGTACAGCACTATATCAGGCATTTTGAAATGTTTATATTCAACATTAAGTAAAATCTCATTTTTAATATAATACATTTCTAAAAAAAAAAAAAAACAATTACAAAAAGACTGTTATATGCTTTTTGCCTTTTGTTTGCCTTTTGTTTTATAACATGATCAAACTACAGACTATAGCTGATAGTAGACCTGGGCTGTTTTGGTGATGTTAATGGTTTTGACAGGGGAAGCTCCACAAGTCATGAAGAAGGTTGGAGAAAGTGTTGCTATGACACATGGAAGTGAGCAAGCTCAAGCTTAGACTCTTCCCAAGTGCAGGTTGAGTTTATATTCTGGTAAAGCTGGTACTGATAAAGCTTTTGGGGCATTATTTATTGGATTTATCATGTTTGTTCTCAACTAAGTAAGTCAATTTCACTGTCTTCAGGCCGAAATGTAATGTTACAGGTGGAAGTGTCGTGAGATGACAGTGTAACAGCGTAAAATGTTATGATGAGGCTGAGCTAGTGACTTTAGCTCAGGTGAAAAAAGATGATTGAAACGTTAGATTGACTGTTAGTAGTTTAGCAGTTGCACAACTTCAGATTTTTTAAGTAAACAGTTATGTAATGAAAGTCAAGTTGTCTAATTGCTGATGCCGCCACAAATTAAACCACAGGAAAAGGGTATGCTTTGCAACATGTGGCTTAAAAAATCTGACTTTTTTTAAAATCTGGATTTAAAAATCTGTGACAAAGCCATACTCCACAGGTCAGAGTGTGACATCCAACTAAGCATTTCTAGCCTTAAGGGACATGGATCTATAGAGCCTGGAATAGCCAGAAAACCAAAAGTCCCAGAATAGTCATATGTTGTCTTCTCTGAAACATCCATGTTGTTAATGTCATAATCATATGACCGGCTATCGATTACCTGTTAAGTTGACTAGTCTGTGTGGTTGTGGATTTAAGCTAATGCAGTAATAGTAAGATGATGAGTGGCGCTAAAAGACTAACTAGAAATGCAAGTCACTAAATGTTAACGGGTGGGAGGGTGGTTGTGCATCCTCATTAAAAACAAAGGTTCTGAGTTTTGGATGCTGCATGTCATGTGGTGTGCAATAAAGAATGTGAGTCACCTGTTCTGCTCTTTATTAGCCATGGGATTACCTCCCTTCATGCTTACTAAAGCCTCTGTAATTTGTCCACATCAGAAGGGAGGGAAATCAGTTGTGTGATTTTGCATTGTGCTATTGTAATGAACTGTAACTAGACCTGTAGGGCCAATGATCTCCTTTAGCCCCAGGGTCACTGAGCAGTGTCTCTGCTCACATGGACCACTGAGAACTGACAGCTTATATTCCTAAAATGTTAACAGGCTAAACTGCTCTCCCAGCAATATCCATGAAGGACTTACTGTAAAACTGCAATATAAAAGGTAAAGAATATCCTTGTCTGTGTTCCTGGCAGATGTGCCTTAGTGGTAAATCCAGTGTGGGAAAATGAATGTGCAGCACCAAAGTCCCTATAGAAATGCCTGTCCGCTCTGGCAGTGCAAGAGGCCTCTATCTCTTTAGAATGGGAAAAACCTATATACTCCAAATAAAAGCCACATCAGAGTTTCAAAAACATATTAAAATGACTTGAAAACTCTCATAAAAATTGTTCAAATAGCTCAAATCACGAACAAAAAGCCTCCACAGTGAGGATGCACCCTTCGGTCTTGTGGCTGCAAAGCACCTTTATTAGCATCACAACCCCAATAGCATCCTGTAAGTAGCAGCCATGCTGTGTGATTGTATCCTATGTTTGCTGGTTGAAGCAGATCATCTTAAACTTATAGTTTCATAGAGGGTAACAACTTTAATTTACTTTATGTAGATGATGAAATCGAAAGCAAGTTGCTAGAATAGGTTAGCTACTAGCAAGCTCCAAGTAACTATAACTGGCCGAACTAACTTATGATATAATGACCTAGTTCTTTTCCTGCCTGTGTCTATTTCAACATGTCGCTTCTGTGTGAGCTTTGTGGTACCTCACTGTAAACCTAAAGCAAATCAGAACAGAGCTCATCACACTATTCATGAGTCACTGACAAAAAGGCAAACCAGCGTGTTTCATTCTAGAGCCAAATCATAGCCTTTTTTTGTGATTATTATTAATTATAAAATAATATTTACTGAATATTTACTATAATTTATTGAAACATATTATTTAACCAATTAATTAATTCATTCATTCATGTGTTCATTTATGCATTTATTTAATTTTTTTGTACTTTACAATATTGCGGCTGTAAAAAAGCCACCGGAGGTTTTACCACAGGTAAAGGGTATAAACTAAATTAACTGTATGGCACAGCTTTTTACGACTGACTGCATAACCTCCGTTTGTCTTGTATTGTATTTTGCCCTTGGGTTCCACTTAAATAGTTACTGTGACTTTAAGACTGATATAAAGTGAATGATCTCTGCTCTGATTGGTTGCTTTGTATAGTGCCTCATTCAGAAAAGCATTCAGTATTGAAATGCATCAAAATGAATGAGTGGGGCTAAACTGCTGTAGGCAGACCAGGTGTATATACGTAAAAATTAGCTGTGTTTCATAACATCACAGAAACCATGAATTCAAATCGGGCTTTTTTGCAGCATATGAGCCACAAAGACAGCAGCAAATAGTATACTTTGAAACGTTAACATGTTTGCATATCACAATAAGTGTAATTGTTAATGTGTGCATGTTATAATAAGTCTGATACTTCAACAACCAAAAGAGAGGGAATATTTTGTTCTATAATATGTGCCCTTGAAGGTTCATTCAGTGTTGATCTCATTGTGGACATACCGATGTTGTTATCAGTTTGATGTAAGAGGCATTCAGGAGCTTCACAGTAGACCTTTCTTTATTCACGTATATTCCATCCGTATAAAATGCCTTGGCAGCAGTGGTCAACTTACACGTAATCCAGCTCTAATAAACTGATCCTACCTTCTATACAAACCTTTCACCAGTGCAGGTAATAGAGGATAGTGAGGCCCTACTCTCTACTTAACTACATGAAATTAGCCCGATGCCTTTTTTCAGCTACAGATTATTTTCGATCCAGCGCTGTCCGCCTAATTATGTTTCTTTTAACGTTATTGATAACAGCGAGTGTTCTGCCGCTCTTTTGAAAATGACTGGTTTTGTCTGTTGGCGTTATGACTACTTATTAAAACGGCTTCCCTGCAGCAGTGCAGGTTGTTAGTGTGCTAAATGAATTTCAGGTGATTCAGCGGAGGATAAAGGAGGCCGGATAAAGAGATATATCTCTCCCTAAGGCCAAACACAGTGGTGTGAGTTACCACTTTTCCAGCTCATCTCGGCTTTCCTCCGCTTGAGATTAAGCTCAGCCACGCTTTACTTACAGTCCTTCATAAAAGGAGGCCATGAGAGATGTCATAACAAGTGACATTAGGTCCTCTTTATGTAAGATTCTTTTGTTAGGTAAAAAAAGTAGCATTACTCATTCAGGAGGAAAATTCAGGAGGAAAAATAAAAGCCATCAAATATTGTGTGCATGGTTTTGTAAAGCCTGACCTGCCTCAAGTGCAAAATCAACATTATACTGATGAAGGTAAGATGACAATAGTAAGTTATTGACCTACATCCATGGACGACTTGCTATTTATGAAGTTTTGAGTGAGTTCTCTTTGAATACTTTTTCAGCATACTAGCAAATATCTGATTCATCCACTTGGAGAGGCGGTCCGGCGCCCAAACTGACATCATGCAATGTTCTTTACCACACTTCGTACAATTACACATTTCCACCAGAGGATCTCCAAATGCCCAAAACGTACACAGTTTAGGTTGTTTAAATGTTACTTTTTTTCTTTCATAAAAATGAATCTGATAATAAAAAAATTAAAAACTATTTTTAATTATGTGTGTGGTGGTTCTTTTTTGGGAATACTGGGGTTTATTTTTACGATCACTGTGTAACATACCATATATCACATAGTCATAATTAGCAGATAGAGCAGCTCACTTTTACCCTTTCTTATCAATGTGTTGTAACTGCTTATTAATACCAAATTAATATTAATAAACTATTTTCAGTCTTATTCTAAAGTGGTACTAATTTTTCAGAGGTATCCTGGGTGTAGTTACAGTTAGCTAGACTGTGCAGGACCATCTGTGTGAACCAGTTTGCTACAGCGCCACCTTGAGGCGGACCAGTGCTTCAGCTCTAGTTGGTCAAGAAAGACAGAAGATTGCCAATTGTCGGTGAAGCAGCAATGATGGCATAACATCCCAATAAGTTCATTTTTATGAACCCCCTAGAATTTTGATTTCCAGACATTCAAGGGGTCCAAGACGTTAATTAGGAGGTCACAGACCCCCAAGGTCCTCCTGTATGCCGCACATTGGATATGAAGCAACATTATGTGACAATGAAAATACATGACATTAGAGCATTGTATGGATCAAGCCAACATTAAAAACACATTGCAGATTTTTAACTGACCTGGACTTTAGACTAAAGTTGCTTTGTGTGACCCTATGCCTTACTTACATGTGGCAGGGACAGTTTTAGTTTTTTAGCAAACACAGCTTTGAACAGTCATGCACACATAAAATCATCATATGTATATTTACTAAAACACAAACATGTTGCTTAATTTGCGCTTTGATTCAAGGCTGCACGCTGATCTTCAGTCTTTGGGAGACATCTAACTGCTCACCATATGGCCATGAGGGACAGGGATGCAGACTTCCTGCTCCAAAATGCATGGGAATGGGTACAATAAGGCTCCTATTTGTTTCAGTAGTGACATTAGAACATAGGAACAGCATTTACTGAATAAAGCCTTTTTTATTTCATCAAACTGAACTCATGATAAATCTAATCATTCAACTTCCATTAAAAAAACAGACTGGAGATATAAGTAATAATTACACTAGTGTAAATTTAGGGGTAAGAGTTTGGGACAGACTCCTCCAAATACAAAGCACCCTAAGTAGGTTCACTAGTCGTTTTGGATAGTAAATAAAATTGTCATATTTGCATTGTTCACCCTTGTTGTGTTTCTCAAAACACTAGTGTAGATTTAGGGGTTAGGGTCTGGGAAAGTCACTTCCCAATAGAATGTACCCTATAAATGATGATTTATATATATTTAGCTTATTAACTTATTATTTGGCTTATCTCAATTAATGCCTTGGGGCTAAATAGATCATAACATAAACCTTGTAAATATCTGAGGTCTGAATACATAAATTGTGGTTTTAAACCATTTGTTTTTATTTTAGATTGTAATTTGAACTAATTCTCTGAAAACAGAAAATCTAAATATATGAAATAAAACTTTAAATACTAAAATACTAAAAAAGCTAAAAATCTGTAAATACTAAAATGGTAAAAATTCAGAGAACATTTTTTTTTATTTCATGTCATTTTTAAAGAGCCCATGTTACTGTGATGAAACATTGCAATGTTTTGATATCTTGCACATCTAACAATCATTTAAAACGACTATTAACTTTTAAAACCATGCTAAAATGTGGTCTACTTATATGGTTATTTGCAGTATTTAAATCATGTGATTGCTGTTCAGACTTTAAAGACCAAAAGTGATATACATCAAAGAACAAAGCACCAGATAAACATCAGCATAAATTTGGCTCAGAGTAAGTGTCCTACTGTTCAGTCAGCCACCTCTGGTCCACAGTTATGTAAGGCAGGAGAAACGGGTCCCAGATTTGCACTTATTTTAAACATCTTGATGAACATGGCACTTACTGTGCTGTTTTATGTTTATTAGAAGATGTCAGGCCAGTGGAGCTAGTGCCAGTGGGTTGTGACGATGAACAGTTGAATTGTAAAAGGTTCAGTGCCATGCAATATAATCACAAGCACCATTAGAGTGTCCATGTTCTATATTTTCTTCTTGTCATTTAACCCCTGGCCCCTTGAAACCTACTTACCCAGCTAGCAGGGAACATTCCCACCACTTTGGCTAACATTAATTATAAGTTACCTACTAATAGAGTTTTAAAGGAAATGTTCTTGATACAATTCAAGCTGTCCTAGTAGCCCCAAACCTCGATACTATCACCACCATGTTTTAAAGTTGGGATGCGGTTGTAATGCTGGGATGCAGTGTTCAGTTTTGCCGAACATACTTCTAAGAGCATAATGTTCAAAGAACGTTTTAAAGATGTTTATAATTTCATGTCATGTTCCTATAAGGTTAAATGTTAAATAAAAAGATAACATTTAAACTACAACGTTCAGAGGATGTTTTGAGGATTTTGTCAGAGCCACAGATTATGTTACATGATAACAAAAGAAGAACTTTCCCAGCGCAACATTTGGAAAATCGTTTATGTGTGCTACTGAGACCTGAGATGACAGAATGTTTTTAGAGGATGTTCTCCTACCTTCAGAAAGAACCTCCTAGGAACCGAAAGAAAACTTCCTGTGGAAAACATTAATGGAACATAGCATGGTAATGTTCACAGAACATTTTTAGTACAAATCATTTCCAGCTGGGTATGAAGCTTGTGTGGTTTTAGTAATGCACCCATTTTCTCTCTTTGTCCTTTCTGTTACTGTGCCTTTAAAGAAGATTTCCACCAATGTAAAAAAAATACATATATGCATAAATAAATTATTCAGAGTGGTTTAATGTGAAATGCTCCACTTTACAGAAACAGAGTCGGAAATGTACACAGTGGTGGTGACAGGAACGAGACACCTGAAGAGTGGAATGCCATAATGCTAAAATTAATGTTTAGGGTATTGTTTACTGAAGCATTTGTGGTAGCTCTTTACTTTAAAGATAATAAGTAGGTAATTATATGGTAATTTTACGTTAACAACTTGTATTTAATCATTCATTAAATGCCAATTTCCTAGTTGTTACTAAGTAATAAATCAGAAATTGTAGTGAGTGTTAACCAGGTCATTATGAAATGGTAAAATAATGGTAACAAGTTGTACTTACTTAAAAATGACCTGCTCATTTTATAGTTCTTAATGTATAATAAGTGAGTAATTGTAGTGGTAACAAGGCAGTAATGTAATGAAAACACAACGGTAAATATTTCCTAAATATTATATGCACATCTTCTAGTCAAAAAAGCGGTAACAGGTTTTATTTAAACTAAATAACTAAACTAAATAGTATTAGAGTCATAAAATGCAAACTTACTTATGTCCATCTTGTTTCTTACTTACTGCACCTACATCAGGTCATAACATCAGTTCAAAATGGTTTTGTGCTTCACATGTAGGCCCACCTATAGACAGGTATTATTGCCCAGGAATAGATTAGCTAAATGTATTCTATTACATTACTACCTTGTTACCACTACAATTGCTCACTTATTGTACATTAAGAACTATAAAATAAGAAGGTCATTTTTAGGTAAGTACAACTTGTTACCATTATTTTACCATTTCATTATGGCCTTGTTAAAACTCACTACAATTTCCAATGTATTATTTAGTAATAACCACGAATTTGATATTTAATTAATGATTAAATACTATTTGTTACCATAAAATTACCATATCATTACCTACTTATTACCAATCTGTAAAGTAAAGTGCTACCGCATTTGTTTATCCATCTTCTAAGCCACTTATCCTTCTGGGTCACAGAGGTTGCTGGAGCCTATCCCAACTCTCATTGGGTGGAAGGCAGGAAACACCCTGGACAGGTCATCAGTCCCAGGCATAAACATTTTCACTTAGATGGACAATTTAGCATTTCCAGTTCACCTGACTGCATGTCTTTGGACTGTGGGAGGAAACCCACACAGACATAGGGAGAACATGAATACTCCATATGGAAAGGAACCCAGACGCCCCACCCAGGAATCAAACCCACGCCCTTGTTGCTGAAACATAGTTTTTTATTATCCAATCACAGCAGAGCAGTAAAGGCAAAAGAGTACCCATACACAACTTTAATTTTACAAATGTTTCAATATTTAATCATCATCAACATTACATTTACAGCTCAGAAGGCATGCAGGTCACCCATCAGTTTGGCTAATAAATAAGCCAAATAAAAAACAGAGCACCTGGAGGAAACCCACACAGATACGAGGAGCACATACAAACTCTACACAGCAAGAACCCCAGGCAGGAATTAAGCCCAGGCCCTTCTTGCTGGGAGGTGACAGTGCCACCATGCCACCCTCTTTTCACCACTGTTGCAACAAACTAAATATCCAAATTGGTAAGTGTTTCTCAAAACTCTCCAAATTACTTTAAATGTTTACATTTTAACAGCAGTTGGGGAAAATTGGTGGATGTCTCCTTCTCTTAACACAGATATATGTCAATCCTGTGTTGTTCATTGTTTATGAAGCAATCTGAGCTGAAATGTGAAAGTATGATCACTCATGTCACGTCATCATGGATAGGTATATATAAACTACTGAAGGTGGTGAAGTGTGAATGTGTTCATGGTTGTGACATCACAACCGTGATTAGTGCAAAGCGAGCTGATTTGTAGTTTAGTTTGGTATAATCATATGATCCAAAGCTTTAACAATGTTTACCCAGTACATCAAACGCTTTCCTTTATAAAGAACAAAGGACAATTGTAATTCCAAGACATGATGTGCCCTTTAACACATGCCAGGGTCAGCCTGAATCAGGTGTAACTTCTTTAAACAAAGCATTCCAGTCCTTGTGTTGGAGAGGTTGCCGCTGTTATTGCCAACATACTTGCAACCTGCATTCCACTACTGCCTCTTCCATGCTGTCCAGGTTAAACGGGTCTTTGCTGTATGATAATGTGATCGTGTTGCCCGGTTGTCTGGTTTATGCACAAGTTTAGGCATAAACAGCAGCATCTGCTACTGCTCTGGGCCGGTTTGTGTGTGGCGTGGGTGGACAAATACAGTGGGTGAGTGCCAGTGCCGGTGCCAGGCTGCTCCCGGCATGCCACCTGTCCCCCCTCTACCCCCCTCTACTCCTGCCTCTTCCAGCAGTGTGACAGAAGCAGGTGGTCCCCCCAAGACTCACCCTATGACCTTTTTACACCAGTGAGGACATTGCGCATGTGCTCCTCTGCACAGAGGCGTACAGCGGTAAGGAGTGTCCCAGTACTGCATATGTAAAAGACTTTCCTGAAGTAATGGCTGCAGTAGAAGTAAGAAATTAAATAACTTCAATAAGAGTTAATAACTATAAAAAATCCAGAATTTCATAATTTAGTGGTTAATAGGTAAACACAGTCATTCTGAGTAGGCTGATGTCAAATGCTTAATTCTAGAGAAACCTGCTGGGCCAGAACAGTTCACAGTGGTGGTGAATGGAACCGAATGTCTAATGTGTTTAATGCTGCTAAATGCTAAGGTACAAGTTGCATGAACTGGCTATGGTTAAGATGCCTGATGAATGATACGTTGTTTTGAGAAGGTTTTGAACTAAAACATAGTTTTAAAACACTTTAATGAAGGCGAGTCCAGGTAAAAATTAAGTATATTCAAATGTACTAGAAATGTACCTTAATACCAGTGTACTTGTTAATACTTTAATAAGTACCTTTCAAGCACATTATTGTTTTGTGTGCTAAACACAAGTGCAAAATGTATATATTACAAGTGTAATAATTACAAGTACATTTTACCTCAGTAGTATTTTAGTGTGCATAATATAAATATTCTAAGTATGTGTGTAAGTATATTTTAATGTACTTGAAATGTACTTTATTATTATTTACGTACCTATGGATCTCTAAATTAATCTAAGAGGTGTCTTAAAATAGTACAGTCAAGTACAATTAGTTATAAGTATATATTTAATAGCACTAATGCTTATATTTAGCACACTAAGTACATAGTTAGTATATGAAAATAGTACACTTTCAGTACATTAATCGTAAGTTCAGGGAAGTACGCTTAAATTAAGTATACTTCAGAGTACTTCTTTTTCTCCTGGGAGGTACATGCAGGTTGCTGTAAGACAAAATAATACCCTAAGAAAATATACACTTATCATCAAAAGAATAGTTGCACAAATAGCTGCACCCAGAAGGAATCAAACAACAGGAATGAAACTTGGTGGGTAGGTTTGACATTGTGAGACATGCGAATGATTCAAGTTTCACACTCTGCTGCGCATGTGACGTAAGCAAGGGCGGGCCTTATCTCTGTACATGATTGACCCAACAGCCACGATTGTGGACATTCGGCAAGCAGTGATGCCCTCCATGAGTCATTCTGTTAATGACGGCTGCACAAGGCAGGACTACATGCATGGAGACTGTTACAATGACTGCCCTTAACACCATGTCACCATCGCCAAAGACTCCAATGGCATTGTGCCAGACTGTCATGGAGTGACTCAGCATGACAGGGAGTCATCTACAGTGATGAGACCCGCTTTTGTCTTGTTGGAGACGACCAACGAGTCTGTGTGTGGAGGCACCGTGGTCAGTGCCAAAATGAACGGTTGATTGCCACGCTTCAAATGTTCCGAAGGCCTAGTGTCACTCCACCGCCACCCCTACTGCAAAATCTGCGGGAACTGCGTGAGAATATTCAATCTGCGTGGGATGGATTATCACAGGACACTTACTTATTTATCTATATTTATTATCTACACTGAACATCTGTACCAAGCAATTTAGCTGTCTGAACATTAAGCTGCTTCTCCTACCTGCACTGTACACTTTATATATCTGTACTGTTTACAACCACATACTTGACTGATACTGCTCTTACACTTTGCACATGTCTTGCACACATACTGTACTGTTTGCACACATTGTCTTTGTCTATTTGTCCTTACTTGTCTATTTGCACTACACTCTCTCTCTCTCTCTCTCTCTCTCTCTCTCTCTCTCTCTCTATATATATATATATATATATATATATATATATATATATTTATACACATATTCTTGTAACTGCACTGGAGAAGGAGCCTGACCGTGTTTTGTTATACTGTGCAACCCTGTACTGGTATAATGACAATAAAGTTGAGTTGAATTGAGTTGAAGTTGAGTTGAATTAGGTACCGTCTGGCATGTTGCGTCAGTGTAGCACAATAAATATTGCCCATATCAGTCTAAATGTATCATTATTTATTGTACCTGGTAACCTTTATCTTCCTTCCCAATAGCATTGCAATCCCACACTTCCTTCTGGGTGCAACTATTCTTTTGATGATGAGTGTTTTTTTCTGATTTAGCACAACTTTACCACAATCAACATTACATATAAAAGCTCAACAGGCAGTTGAGTTTTTATTTACTTTAGTAACAGTGTTTGTGTATCTGTACTGAAATGTTTGCATTCTGGGGGACTTTTTACTTTAACTCCACTACATTTCACAGTCTAATATCTTACTTTTTACTCCACTACATTACGCCAAATCTGTCCCTCCTTTTGGCTTATGTGTGCTTAAAGAGAATAACATGTCAAAACGAAAGAAGTGCAAAGTGAGCCAACCAATCAGGGTACAGTGGTCACTTGGTTTGAGCTTGTTTTGACCTGTTGGGCAGAGCTTGGTTCTAGCTAATGGAAACTGTTCTCCTTCAGTGTTTCGTGCTTATGATCATTTGAATAGACGTCAGTGTCAGACTAACTAATGACCTTCTATTAAAAGACTGGTGGACTGAGAGACACTAGAGTCTCTTCACCTAAAATGAGTTGATTAAGTCATGTTCCAGAAATGATAATAGAACATTAGAGCCGTAACAAATCATGCTACTGTTGCTCTCCATACTTAAGAACATTTGAAGGTGAATACGTTTGCTCGAGTGGAGGTCTAAAGGGAGGAACTTCTACTTTTACTGGAGGAATATTTTACCTTGGGTATCTCTATGCTGACTCAACTACGTAGTTTGTGTACCTCATCCAACACTGAGAACTACAGTGGCACATCTTAACTGTTCAATAAAAGCATGTATATACAAAAATCTCTTGGGGTGCCTAAACTTTTGCCTAGTGCCCCTTTCCTTTTTTCCCTACTCTAAAATTGTATAAAGGGTCCACCAGGGTCATTCCTGTGTGGAGTTGGCTTTTATAACAAACTTTATTGAATAATTTATTTCAGTACAAATACTTCTATAAACAGAGCACAAAATATACAAATTACAAAAATATACATTCTCAAAACACATGCATACAATATACATAAACATAATACAATTGATTAATTAACATTTGATATATGTTGATTAAACTTCAGCAGAGTCCAAGAGAATTCTTTTCCCGTGAGTATAAAGCACCCCATGTCTTTTCAATTCATACAATATTTGCTTAAAATTTATTTCTATAGGTATCTGACACTGTCCAATGATCATTTTACAGCACGTTTTCCAGATTTCAGCATTAATATCAACAACAAACCAATAAAATTCTAAATCATTTTTTGACAAAGGCTCCCTGAAAAATCCCAGACCTGAAACTTAAATGTCAATCGTTCTTGGGCAATGAATAAGGAGATGTTCAAGCATTTCATCATCGTGACAATTAATTACAGGACATGTAAGTTGTCCCCCTGTCTGTGTGGGTTTCCTCCAGGTGCTCCAGTTTCCTCTTTCAGTGCAAAGATATGCAGCCTAGAGGCTAAATTGCAATGGGCTGGTAGCCTGTCCAGTGTGTTTCTGGCCTCGCAGCACCCCCTGCCACACAGAAGGATAAGCCACTTAGAAGACGCATGAATTAATGGAATTTTATGAAACAAAAATAAAACACTAATCTTGCTTATCATGTGGACAATGGTTCATCTTGAACCTTTTGGAGATCCGCTCATCTTCTTTTCACTGAACTGTTCACAGAAACAGAAATTTTGACCAGGGTGCTCATACCACACTTCAAAGTGAGAGGCAAAGCAATTCAGGACCTGAACCCACGTAACAGAATGACAATTAATCCAAAAAGCAGATAAGGAATCGCTTCTGTGGAACCAAAGAAAGAAAGTGGTATTTTTCACACACATACTATAATACAATTCTTAACATTTGAGAGATAAAATACGTGGAATGTTAACTAAGTACATGTGTGACTGACTGGCAATTAGTTTTGTTGTCATAGCAGAGAACTGAAAGTGAGCAGGTCGCAGATCAGCGGCTAAGGACGATATCATCCACATGTGGTAAGTGCGCAGCCCCTTTCCATAAACAGCGCTTCCAGAAAGCGGATTTCCTCTGCCTCTCGTCCCATGGAAAATATGACGGAGGTAGTTGAACCCTGCCTTGACCCTTGACCTTCAGCTCTCCAGCTCCTTCGGTGTTTTGGTGCCGCTGCATGCCTCAGAGCCTGTGTGAGCTGACCCGGGTCATTGAAAATAATGGTCGTTTCACAAACGTGTACCAGAGTGGAGAAAAGTGGAGACCGTTTTTAACCCCTAGATACTGAGAGTTATTCATTTCGCTTTGTTCAAATGTATGTACAATAAGTTAAGCAGTCCACCAGGGTCCTTTATGTGTGCAGGACATGCAAGTCCATGCAAGTCCAGTTTCTTCCCTCAGTCAGAGATATGCAGTCTAGAGGGTAAATTGCCCCTAGGTGTGAATGGCTGGATGGGTGGATGGTTGGGGGTGTGTGTATGCGTGCCCTGTGATGGGCTGGTGGTGCTGGGTGTTTCCTGCCTACCGCCCTGCCACCCAGAAGGGTAAGCCCTGAAGCAGTGAAATAAGGATCCCTCACATGTTCTCCACTCTGACTTTGAGTTGTTGCCTCTGTTAATGCTGCCTTAGATGTTGGTCTGTCAGACAGAGAGTGTCATTTGTGAGACCATTAGTTTGATCAATAATAGTCCACATTGAATAATGTGTGTTTATTATGTATTTTGCTATTTTATGGACAGTCTTTGTGTCATATGTTTGGTGTCTTGTCTATACCTAGCATGAATTGCCCCTCAGGGACAAGTAAAGTTTATTCAGCTCAATTCAATTCAGTTCAGGTCAGTTCAGTTCAGTTCAGTTCAGTTCGATTTATATTTGTTTTTTTGCACTGTGCAGCGACACATCTGAACTTTTTCTGATTCTTCATGTTTGTTTTAATATCATGAAATGACAAAATGTGGCAAAAATGTAATAGCTATGCGTGTGATAAAAACAGAAAATATCTCCTCTTCTACCTACTAACACAAACATGATGTGGGTTTACAGGTTTGAATCTACACATTCAGCAGAAATCCTCTTCTAAGCTTCAGCGAATTTCGAGACAGAAATCATACAGCAATACAACTTGCCGTACAGAAGTCATTAAGTAGTTAAATTTTACAAAATTAACGGCGACCAGTTAACAGGCGAACTTTCCTTCACATAAAAGTGGCCTAATAAGAGCTGAACACTAACGTCAAAGACAAACACAAAACATGAGCCTTTGACCTTCTTAGCACTGACCCACCTTATTCTCATATAGTCTGAGCAAAATGCTTTTAGAAGAAACTGACCTCTGTAGTACTGACCTATGCTTTTTTTCAGTCTATAGCATTCTCGGAAGAGACGTTCCAAGGCCATACTAACATGCAGTCTACAAGGGCTCAAACGGGCCAGTCATGCTTTGGGCTGGTTACTATACCTAATATGTGTAGTCATAGCAAACGTTTGATCGTCCCTTGTCAAATTGAATGTTTGATGATTACCTAAGTGAACATAAGTTAGCAAAGCAGCCACTTTAACAAACTGGATAATAAAGGCACCAGTGTGCCTCCAGGACCAGGGTTGAGAAACACTGATCTATATCATACCATGGTTATAATTCTTCCCTACAGAATATTTGAACTTCACAAACTTTAACTTCTATTCTTCTTCTGTCATTCGTATTTGATTTGATCTTATCTTTAAAATGGTCACCCTGGACTGACCCATCAGTGGCCACCCATTATGATTCACTACAGTCATCAAGACCCCTATCAAATTGACACATTTAATTGATCAGTGTTTGTGTGTGTGCTTGAGTGTAAGTGTGTGTGCTTGAGTGTAAGTGTGTGTGTGAGTGTGTGTGTGTGAGTCTGTGTGTGTGTGTGTGAGACAGAGAGAGCAATAGTCTGCTGATTAATGTCACTTCACCTTAAATGGAGCTCACTGACTGTGCTCAGATAACTCTAATGGTTTACTTGATTTTATTGCCACGGCATAATAGGATATTGCCACTATCACAATTTGGATTAAGTTTCATATCACCGCTAATGAATGGTTTGCCACAGTGTATGAGTGTGTGTAAGTTCAATTTCACTGTTAATGAATAGTTTGTCTTGGTTCGTGTGTGTGTTTTGGTGTGTGTGTGTGTGTGTGTGTGTGTGTCACTATGCCGCACGCTCATGTGTTTTTGACGAATGTCTCAGAATTAGTGAAGGAGTCTATTTGCGGGCATTTCATTTTCAATTCAGCTTCCTTTTCTTATCCCGACCTTCTGTTGAGAAGCCTTCTCTTTGGATGTCTATCAGCCGTCGTTTATCATATTCAGAATTAAAGCGTTTCATTGGAAAACCTCTCGGCTGTGGACACACCGTTATGGTTTCCGGATACAGTAGGCTATCTGACCGCTGCCCGGAATTTGAAAAATTGAGAACAGTGTTAAACACAGGCGCTCAAAATGCAATTATAATTTTAATAGGCCTATGTCATGGCCAACAGAGTAATGATAGAAAACCTGAAATAAAAAGGATATGGTTATTCAGCTATTCAAGAGCAAGCTTGACACAGTCTGAAGAGATGACTATATAAATGCTGGATTGTATGTCTTCTTAGATTCTGCACATATGAACCTGTTCACCAATATATGATGATTCATTGATGTGTTGTTGCAGAATTGTTCCCATTTTTGTGCTCTTGAATGTGCATAGATTCTGTTCTTATCTAGGAACGAATCCCAAATCAGAAAACACAAAAATGGCCAAATGTAAAAGTAGGCTTTAAAAAGAAATTTGTATCCTAAGAACGGTTTGTGAATGAGTCTGTATTTGGTTGTATGCAACAGGTTGAAGACACTTGTCATATTGCATGTTTTGTTGAATTTTAAGTAAAAGTAAGTTTCTTCAAATTCTACTACATGATAAACTCTGACAAAAAATGAGTCACCTTGTGTGTTTAAGGTGGTAGTAACTTCAGGCTCCTTCAGATGGAGTTGCACGAGGATGATCGGGCTATAAATACCTGCGGGGTGTGAGTGACGGGATTCATAGATTGAGAAGAGGCAGTACAGTGCAATAAATATTTACCATAGGAAAACAGCTAAGGTAATCAATAAGAAGGTAACAGACTCATTTTAAATCACTCATTAGCCATCAATAACATAAACAGCACACTAATTGTACTACTGTGCTATTGAAATGGCGGAGCCTATAGAGGGTAGGTCTTCCTCCACTGGAGAAAGTTTCTCTAAAAGAAACCGAATAAGGCAAAAAAGGGCAAAACTGATACATGCCAGTCATTCTCAGTTGTGATTATTTTAGGAGAAAAGAATTTCTTTGTGAGTTACTGAAAAATACTGAATGGCATTTACCCCTGTGCAGGACGGCAGGACGGAGTGGGACAGATGCTTGCGATTTTTGGCGGGAGACAAAGAGGACAAATTCTTTACAATACAAAAATCAATCCCACATCGTCCCCTCAATTGAACCATTATGTTGACGCTGTTGATGACAGACAAGCAGGCAGCTTCACAGCTAAAGAAAAAAAGCTTGGCTTAGCTACTAACATATTTATATCCATATATTTGATCTTTTTATTTTATATCTATATTTATATCTATATTTATAGCAGATCATGTGGGACCTATGGGTAAGCCTGCCTTGTGCAGACCTTTAATGCCAACTAAGCTGCCAATAAAGTGCTGCTAATTGCCTTTAAAGTTAGTGAGGGGTTGCACGGTGGCACGGTGGCGTAGGGGGTAGGGTCTGGGTTCAGTTCCCAGCTGCGGTCTTCAGTGTCCTTTCTGTGTGGAGTTTGCATGTTCTCCCCGTCTGTGTGTGTTTCCCCGCACAGTTCAAAGACATAAATTGGAGAAGCTAAACTTCCCCCTAGGTGTGAGTGTGTGCATGAATGTGTATGTCTACGTGTCTGCTCTGTGATGGACTGGTAGCATGTCCAGGGTGTTTCCTGCCTTCCTCCCAGTGAGCACTGGGATAGGCTCCAGCACCCCCTGTGACCCAGAAGGATAGCCAGTTTAGGAGATGGATGAATGAATGTAAGTTACTGTAAATCAATGCACTGCTGTAAATAACTATTATATTACAGTGCAATCCTGTAAAATAAGAGACTAGTGTCTCACAGCAATACAGTGTGGTGTTCAGTATGATGTATGTCTGTCTGTCTTATACTATATGTTGAATGTCTTACATGCAAATTCCTTGTGAAATAAAGCTGATTTTGATTAAGCTCCATGCAGCATACTACTACATAGTTACTATATGAAGTAACTGAATCTAAACTAATGCTAATCATGGCTCTTTTGTCTTAATGTCATTCTATGTTTATTTTTCCTTTATTCAGTATGTGCTTAATATGCCTAAACAGTCTTGTGTCCTGCTCTGGACAGTTTAATATGTTGTATATCATTCACACAGCAAGACAGTTTCCCTCACCTGTCTAACATAACTGGGGAAATAAAACTGATTTGAACTCTGAAACCCTGGTGAAGTTCCACGCAGTCCTCCAGTATCAGCTCCTACTCAACCCTCCTATAAAACAGTGTAACTGCAGTGTCAATAGAAGCAATCGAATTTTGGTGTGGCAACTGCAGCCCTGTGGTAGTACAGTGTGTAGCGCAGAGCGTGCTGTGTGCTTTTGTGTGGTCGCAGTTTTGTCTCAGACTGCATTTCTGCCCTCCCTCCATTTCCCTTTGTTTCTCTTCTACCCCCCCCTTTGCCTGCCCACAGACTCCACCCCCTCCCCAGCCAGCCCTCCAATGGGAGAGTCTTCAGGTGTTGACCTTATCGGGTGGAGGTCAATGCCAGGTCAGGGATCTGTTGCTAGGCTACCATCAGATAAGTGGCGCGAAGGCTGCATGGTGGGTTGCGCTGTCATTCAGTGCTTGTCATGTAATCTCATTCATTTGCTGACAATTGCCTGCACGTCACAGAAGGTTATCTGGCCCATCCTGTCATAATGAAACGCATTAAAATATTAAAGCAGCCAAAGCCAAGTGCTCTCTCTCTCTCTCTCTCTCTTTCTCTTTTGCATGTCCTCTCTTCTGGGAATGCAACAGAGCAAGCACATTCAGGCTAGCAGGCCTGCTAAACTCTATAACAATTATCTACAAAATCATGAATTACCACCAAAGAAAACCTATAATAATTAACATAAGTATATATTTAGGCCAAAATGTAATCTATACAATACAGTTACTAATTCTCACTGTTATATCAAAACTCATTTGTTCATTTTTTTATATACACTATATGGATAAAAGTGTTGGGACACCTACCTATTACACCTACAGGAGCTTTTGCACCATCCCATTCTAAATCCATAGGCATGGTCCCCCTTTTGCAGCTATAACAGCTTCCATTCTATGGGAAGGCTTTCTACAAGACTTTGTAGTGTGTCTGTGTGAACATTTGTCCATTCATCCAGAAAAGCATTTTTGAGGTCAGACACTGACGTTGGACAAGCAGGCTTGGCTCACAATCTCTAGGTCTAGATAACACCCCAAAGGTGCTGGATGGGGTTCAGTTCTCTCAGGGCTCTGTGTGGGCAAGTCAAATTCTTTCTCACCCAACCATGCCTTTATGGACCTTGCTTTGTGCACTGGAGCACAGTCATGCTTGAACAGAAAAGGGCCTTCCCCAAACTGTTCCCACAAAGTTGGATGCATACAATGATCCAAAATGTCTTGGTATGCTGAAGCACTACGACTTCCCCTCCCTGGAACTAAGGGACTCTAGTCCAACCCCTCAAATACAAACCCATAGCATTAACCTTCCTCCACCAAACTTTACAGTCAACGCATTGCAGTCAGGTAGGCAACATTTTCCTGGCATTCGCCAAACCCAGATTCGTCCATTAGACTGCCAGATAGAGAAGAAACTCGTTTCCACTGCTCCAGAGTGTAGTGGCAACGGGATCTGACGCTTGGCATTGTGCTTGGTGACATAAGGCTTGCATGCAGCTGCTCAGACATAGAAACCCATGCCATGAAGCTGCTGGCACAATTTTTGTGCTGATGTTAATGCCAGAGGAGGTTTGGAGCTCTGCAGTTATTGAGTCAGCAGAGCATTGGTAATTTTTGCGCACTATGCCCCTCAACACACAGCGACCCTGCACTGTAACTTTATGTGGTCTGTCACATTGTGGCCGAGTTGCTGTGGTTCCTAAACGCTTCCACTTTTCAATAATACCACTCACAGTTGATCGTTGAATATCTAGGAAGGAAGAAATTTCATAAACTGACTGGTTGCCATGTGTGGCATCCCATTACAGTACAGTAAACAGAGACTGCATAACTAGATGCACACCTGTTACTCACCTGTGGGAATGGGACTGAATGAAAAACTGAAGGTCAGTTATTAACAGGTGTGTCCCAATACTTTTGTCCATGTAGTGAATATTTTACAGCATTCCAAAATCCTGTATGCCTTTTATATCGCACAATGAATGAACCATTAATTGTTTGGAATAAAATCTATACATTACCTTTGATCAGAACATCTTTCTCACGAGGCATATTATGAAAAATCACTTCCACAACCCACAAATTGTGAAATAACACAACCCAGTGAGTTTTGTGGGCTGCCTAGATACAAAAACATGGGATTCAATAAGGCATTCAGATTTGACTTTTCTTCCTACATCAGGTGGGGGATCTTTAGAATAATACCAGTCCCATCTGAGTGTCTCTGCCCACAGCATCAGAGCTACCTCTGCAAAGTTGCACCATTTTTTCTCAAGTGCTGGAGCCACAAGCATTATATGGAAGCTAAGAGCTAATCACTGGAATTGTTGTGTTGTCAGTAGGACCTGAGTGAATAAAGTTTATACCACTTTGTGTATATATACCATTCAACATTAATGGAGCCTTTGCAGATGTGCTCATAGTCACTCATAGCATCTGCACTAATGCACCTAATTATCATCACGGCTGCTGGCTTTTGAACTGTGCGCTGATCACAAGACAGTTGTCCCTCTACTCTTTAGCCCAGATTTGATGGACCACAGGACACTTTTCCACTTCACCTCAGCACACCTTAAGTGAACTTAGGTCCAGAGAAGGTGGAAGCACTTCTGGTACAGTTTAACTTGCGTGGTGGCTGCGGTGACGAACTGTGTTCATAGACGATGGTTTTGTTCCAGAGCCCATGCCGTGATCTCCACTACAGAATAGTGTCTGTTTATAATGCAGTGCTGCCTGAGGGCCCAAAGATCATGGCCATTCAGTAATCCAATATAGGGTTTTGGGCCTTGTCACTTGCGTACGAAGAGTTCTGTGGATTCTCTGGAATATTTTAATGATATAATGTACTGTGGATGATGAAATTCGCAGGTGCTATTTTATGTTGAGAAATGTTGATGTTGAATTGTTGAACTATTTGCCTGCACAGCCTTTCACAGGGTGGTGAACCTCCCCGTCTTTACTTCTAAAAGTCTCAGCTTTGCTGCGATGCTTGTGTCATGTTACTGACCTGCAGCCAATGCAATGCTAAGTAGTTCTAAGATCTTCTATCAGGTATTTTATTTGTTGCCCTGTCCTTTTTTAAATGTGTTCCTGACATTGGATCCAAAATGTACAGTCAACCCGGAAAGTCTGTACATCGCTTTCACCTTCTCCATGTTTTATTATGTGACAGACATATTCTACAATAGATCACGTTAATTTTTTGTCACAAAATTCTACACAAAGAGGAGGACAGGCCTTGGCCAGGGAGGGGAGCAGGAACCCGAGGGTCACTCTGACAGAGCTCCAGCGTACCCTTGTGGAGATGGGAGAACCTATCAGAAGATCAACCATCCAGGCAGCACTCTACAAATCACACCTTTATGGTAGAGTGACAAGATGGAAGCCATTCCTTAGTAAAAGGCACATGACAGCCTGCTTGGAGTTTGCCAAAAGGCACCTAGAGGACTCTCAAAACATGAGAAACAAGATTCTCTACTCTGACGAAAAGAAAAATTGAACTTTTTGGCCTGAATACCAAGTGTCACGTCTGGAGGAAACCAGGCACCGCTCTAATGCCATCCCTATAGTGAAGCATGGCGGTGGCAGCTTCATGATGTGGGGATGTTTTTCAGCAGCGGGATGGGGCTGATAGATGGAAAGTTCACAAGTACACTGTAAACCTGCTCCAGAGCGCTCTGACAAGCACGACCTGAAGCACAGAGCCAAGAGAACAAAGGAGTGGCTTCAGAGAAAGTCTGTGAATGTCCTTGAGTGGGCCAACCAGAGCCCAGACCTGAATACAATTGAACATCTGTTGAATGAGCTAAAAATGTCTGTGTACCGACGCTTCCCATCCAACCTGGCGGAGCTTGCAGGGATATGCCAAGAGGAATGGGAAAAAATGTCAAAATGCCAAAGTTGCATCAACTACGTATTAGGCTAAGCGTGTATAGAGATATGTAACCCCTAAACAACTGATTTGTCAGTAAAATAAAATTGCATATTTTCTAAAAAACTGTTTCTAAAAACGTATTGGCGATTGTGTGTAGATGTTTGAGGCAAAAGAAGAACTCAATCTATTGTAGAATAACTCTGTAATGTAACAAAATGTGGAGAACGTATGGGGTGTGTGTGTTTCCGGCTTGACTGTACATATATTTTTTTTGAAAAACCATCAGTTTACACATTTTGTATGTTGTCTTTGTACTATTGTGAGTCAAATACAGGATTTAAATGATTTGCACATCATTGCACATTCTGTTTTACATTTTGCTCATCATCCCAACTTCTTTGATGAGTAAATTCTGCAGGAATTTTGAACAGAATTGCTCTTTAAATTGAGATTATTATCCATAATAAAAGCTGAATGTATTGTGTGAAATACACAGCTCGTGGATGCTTTAGATTGGTCTACCACATGTACAGATAGTTTGTAAGCTTGGTTCAATGTTGTTAATAATCTAGGCTGCAAAGAAAATTGCACTTCTATTAATCTATTAATTCTATTAGTCTCTATTAATCTTTTATATGTGGTTGCATGTTCTTGTACAGACCTGAGCACATGTGATATTGCAGGTCTCCAAGTGCGCGTGTGCTTGTGTCCATGTGCGTTTGTTGTGTGTGCGTATGTGTGACGCTGTGTGTCAGTGTGTGTCAGTATGAGTGTGTGCTGTTGATGGGACCGATCCATCATGACTCATTTGAGGGACAAGTGCTCCTGATTACTTACAACCTCCAAATAGCACAAACAAGAGTAGGGGAGGCAGTGTATTATATTTAGTCAGTGTATCCAAGGTCTTCACACAAATGTAATTCAGCCTCCCACTCACTGCCACCTGGACACATACACTGAATGCGCGGCTTGGAAGCCCGTGTGGATAAATGACAACTGAAAGACAAGGCCCTTTCACACCAGGCCATAAAGAGAGTGAGAAAAACAGAGCAAGTGACAGAAAGAGAGACAGAAACTCCATTACAGACCCAGTATAGCGGCAGTAAGAGAATTTGAAGCAACTGTGTCTCAAATGAACAATTCTTGTGCAAGACTAGCACTGATGGTGTCATCAGACAGACTTAAAACCGAAATCTTCAGATGGGTTTACAAGTCCTCTTCTGGGCTGTTTCATGCCATAAGCAGTGAGTTAGAAATGTATTTCTGTCAAATATCATACTTGCATGACTTTCCACTTACCACAAATGCGGTTGGTCAGCCAAGACATTTTTTGTGTGTGCAAATTTTGAATTTTGTGCAATCCTTTAAGTGATCACACAAGTGCCGCTGCTATGCTAGAGGTGAGAACACACACTGTAATGGTCATTAAAACCATTTTCACCAAGATGTACCAAAATACATTCACCTTGAATTATTATTATTAAATTTGCCTTTTGACTAGACCATTTATGTTCACTGGCACATTATTGTCCACATAACAGCCGATATTTTCTGCTACCATTCTGCCTTGAAACTCTGTGAGGCTGCATTTCACAGGTACATTGTTTTAGCACTGAATCTAAGGTTTGAGAGACTATTGACTTCCAGTGTTTGTTAGCTGCATTAGCCTCACAGCTCCAGTTCTAAACTAAAGAAGCCATATTCTGCCATCAAACACGTCTCGGCTAATCAACTGCATTTGGGATGAAGGGAAAATCATATAAATCTGATTTTTCACTGAACTGGAGCTCCACAGCCAGTTGCACCAGCTGCACATAAGCAGGTTAGTTATAATGCGAGTGCTTACTAGGTTCAGGTTTCCACATTACTACAGCAAGATGCAGTATACACCTCTAATATATGTTTAGTTGTGCAAAAAACTGTAAACTTCTTATATTTGCACAATTTAAAAGCTCTAGTTACCCTTTCAGTTTTGTGAATATTCATGATGGACAGGCCAAAATAACTGGTCCAAAACTGCTCCACTGCAAGTTAAGAAAGCTGTTTTATCCTCCTGTAAATTTCCATTTTGGAGGTTTTCTAAGCCATGTGCTATTTTATAGTTTGATGTCTTCACTTTTATAGTAAAGCATTAAGCTAAAAATGAGTTAACCTCATTAGTAGCCACGTCTAAACTTCTGATCTTAAACTTATTATCTTGAAGATACAATGTTTAGGGTTTGTCACTGTGTATGCACCAGATATTACTAGTTAGGCCTAATAAATGACTAATTTTAATTAATAAAATTCCTTACTGTTCCTTACTGTTACAAGGAAAGATGCTGTTACACATTGTATAAAACACACTCCTGTCCCAACTGTTTTCCAACATGTAAAAACTAAATTCATGAGGTAAAATAACAAATAATATATTGTATATGATATATTATTTTTAATATATTGTTGCTGTCAAAAAAAAAACAAGTATCTCCAAAATGGTAACTTTACAGGAGAGGGCAAAAACCTAATTTAATTTTAATGTATGTCAATAGAACCAGACTTTTCCCAAGCAGTTTTGGAACATTTCTGTTGGTTCATTTATCATGAAGTTTTCACACAGTGTAAATGGTGGCTGCTGTGTTCAAATGATGCATAAAAGTAAAAATCAAAACAAAAATGGAGTTTCACGGGACAGCGACAATATAATATATTTGTATTTTATCGTTAGTGGCAATTTCTGGGGTCCAAGACACACCATATGCAGCTAGTTTAGGCCTGTTAGCAGACAAAAACAAACTTAAAATACTACTACTACTACTACTACTAATAATAATAATTATAATTATTATTATTATTACTGATAGTTGTAGTAGTAGTAGTAGTAGTAGTAGTACATATGTATATATGTTACATTATTTATGTTACATAAATTGGATATTTGTGTTTAATATGAGCAAATGTATGTGTATATACAAACACGTACACACACACACACACACACACACACATATTTATGTATATGGTAAATTTAAAGGTAGTACTGATAGAAATCAGTGATTGTGTCTAAAAACACCTACACTTGTGGTTTGACCACCAGGCCTATAAATATTCACAGTGTGAGACAAAACTATAATAGTAGATCCCATTAACAACTATATTAGTTCATGATGAATTCATGTGTTTGCTAGATGAGGCTGATGCTGTGTCCTGTGAAACCTGGACCCTGGTCTACACTGGGTGATGCTGTCACATATGTACTTTGTGTTTGTATTACAGCATCTTATATCTGTGGAGCCAAACACATCTTGACGTGTCTCTCCACAGGTCTCTGCGGCGACGGCAGTGGTCTGTCACAGTCGCTCTGAATCGGCGGGTTAACTGCAGGTCAGGAGGGCGGCCGGCCGTGACCCTGCTGGACGGTGGACAGGACTGTTTGATGAGGCGTCTGGCCGATTCTGTGGCTGCTAACATGGAGCCTGGGTGAGACTGGCACGCTGAGAGTAGCAGAGAGTTTGACGACTGGACACTCGCCAGCTGACATTCCACATACAGAGAGAGAGAGAGAGAGAGAGAGAGAGAGAGAGAGAGAGAGAGATGAAGATGGTGAAAAGAGAGAGATAGAGAAAATCAGGAGAGTAACACAAAGAGAAAGAAAGAGTGAAAGAGAGAGTGGAGACAGACAGAAGAGAGTGAGAAAGAAAGAGAGGGAGACACGCAGAAGAGAGACAAAAGAGAGAGAAACAGGGGGAGAGAGAGAAAAGGGAGACAGAGAAAGAGAGGGAGACAGAGACACAAGAGAGAGAGAGACAGCAGAGTGAGAAAGAGAGACAGAGACAGAAGAGAAAGAGAGAGAAAGAGAGAGAGAGAGAGAGAGAGAGAGAGAGAGAGAGAGAGAGA
>CM067478.1:29151297-29296171 GCA_034552555.1 Semaprochilodus insignis | reverse complement strand
CTCTCTCTGTCTGTCTGCTCTCATTCTCTGTCTCTCACTCTTCTGCTCTTCCTAACATGCTGAGGCCGTATCTGAGTGTGTAATACCCTTGTTGTTTGTATGCTAAATGGAAGGCTGCAGGATCAAACGCGACACGTCTCCTCCGTCTGCATGAATATTCACTGCTTCTGACTCATGGCTCCTCTGTGGCAACGAGCACTGCTGGTCAGGAAGGCAGAGTGGGAGTCTATGTGTGTGTGTGAGAGAGAGAGATGTAGAGGGTGCAGTGGAGAGAGAGAGAGAGAGAGAGGAAGTTGGAGAGGAAGAGGGACGGGCTGAGAGCTCCTCACCCAGGGAAAGAGGCGTGCAGGTGCTGAAAGGTGAGTGTTGTGGCTGTCTAGAGTTTTATCTCTTTTCTAGAGTAAGAGATTAGATGTTTGGCCCCAGCGCTTCTCAGCCATGGTCATGCAGAATTCCTGCCCTGCATACGTTTTTCCTGCTCTGACACACCTGATCCAACTAATCAGCTAATTAAAAACCCCTTACAACAGAATACTAAATTATGCAGGGCAGAGGTTCTTCAGAATAGCGTTGTAACTAAAGATTGCAACTATTTTTAATTAAATAATAGACTAGGCTGCAAATAATGATCTTTTGGCAAGCACATTTTTTTTTTAATCTAGACTAGAATTCATATGATATTTCTCATTTTCAGATTGTCATAAGATTATTCTAAGATTGTTTAAGTCATGCACATTTTACAACTGACCTTTTAAGGGCATACCATCAGGAGAAGTTCCCATGGCAGATTATTTTTACTTGTCTCAGACATTATTTTATACACTCATCATCAAAAAAATAGTTGCACCCAGAAAGAATCAAACAACAGGAATGAAACTTGGTGGGTAGGCATCATGAGACGTGCGAATGATTCAGGTTTCACGCTCAGCCGTGCATGTGCCGTAAGCATGGACAGGCCTTGTTGCTGTATCTGACTGACTATATAAGGTTGTTCTGTTTGCAAGCGAAGTATGAATCAGAGAACAGTTCAAAAGCAATTCAAGCAGTTGAAAGAGTTCAAGAGGGGTCGCGTCATAGAAGCGGGATGGTCAGTTGGTGGCAGTGGATTACAGAAGGCACGCACCAGCAACCAAAGGATCTGGGAGACCTACACGAACCACGGAGAAGGGGGATCCAATGGATTGTCCAACATGCGTGAAGTGACCCAACAGCCACGATTGCAGACATTCACAGAGCAGTGATGCCCTCCATGAGTCATCCTGTTAGTGCCAGCACCATTGGCAGACAGCTGCACGACGCAGGACTACACAGGCACAACAGCTACCCTTACCAACACATCAATGTCGCCAAATACTGCCAGAATGTGGTGCCAGGCTGTCATGGAGTGACTCAGAATGGCAGCAGGACATCTTCAGTGACGAGTCCTGCTCATGTCCAATTAATCTGTGTGTGGAGGCACCATGGTCAGCCCCAAAATGATCGGTTTGTTGTCACACGTCACATGTCCAGAAGGCCCAGCGTCACTCCACCTCCACCCAAACCGCAAAAAAATCTGCAGGAAATGCGTGAGAATATTCAAGGTGCATGGGATGGATTATCACAGGACTACAAATACCTGCAGGGTGTGTGACGGGATCCATAGATTGAGAAGAGTTGGTACAGTGGTACCGATGTGTGGAAAATGGGTCTCAAAGCAGATGTGAATGATGGCTAAAAGGAGTTAGGTAGAAGAGCAGACTTTGATGGTTGAAGGTTTCTAAACAGAATAGCATCAGCCATATGCACATTTTATTTTCATCCACTTTATCGATCCTCCTGACGATAATTATGCCGTATACCAAACTGCTAATTCTAGAAGTTCGCATACTATTGCCAGCAAAAACATTTAATCAATGACTTTGTTTAATAAATGAATGAAAAACTATTGTTTTATTTTCTAAACTATTGTTTGTTTGTATTATTAGGTTTTCTTTATCTATTGTTATAAGTTAAAGGAAAATCATTGTGATCATATTTTAGGATACATTTATATATAAAATGATAAAAGGTTCACAAACATTCAGGAAGCACTGTACATAAAGGCTTGTAAATGCATGAGTCTGACCCAACAGCATGCTTGTCACTTCTTTCTGCAGGGCGTCTACCAAATGGACAATCCGGTGGAATGGAAATATTAATATAATAAAATGCAATATAATATAATGGGGCATTTTAAATTAATATAATCAAACCAAATGTTTTTTTTCCCCTGTGACTCTTTTCAAATGAACTAGAACATTGGTAACTCTCTCTGTGTGAAATGTTGTGGCACTGTTGAACTGCTAACGGGCAATGCAGGGTGAAAGGGGAGGAGTGAGAACTTGTGTTGAGGTAAAATGGAACTGTGTTGAGGTAAAACGGATAGCATGACTGCAGCTTTCTTGATATCTTCAAAATGGCAACTTTACAGGAGAGGGCAAAAACCTAATTTCATTTTAATATAAGTATATGGAACCAGAGTTTTTACCAAGCAGGTTTGGCCCATATTGTTTGGTCCATTCATCATGAAATTTCACACAATGGAAACGGCAGCTGCTGTGTTTAAATGATGCATAAAAGTAAAAAGGAGATACACATTTGTCTCAGCGATGCCATGAACAGTAGAGAGCACATATTAAGTAAATGAACAATAAAATAAGTTCCCATTGAAATTCCTCGTCGACATTGTAGACTCACCTGATACAAACTCACCCGCATTCTCCTCTCAGAATGTGACGCTGCGATGCTATTACAGTTTACATAGAGAAATAAATATTAAGCCTCAATATTCTCCAAGCAGTACTGCAACAATTCCACAGTCATAAAATGGGAAGAGAATGTGCAGCAAGGCTTAGAATGCGCATCTATTCATTCTCTGACAAATGGCACAATGAGTGGTCATATCATGTTCCCTGTATAGATTCCTACAGCATACATAGAGAAAATGTACGGGCTCCATATCTCCTGACTGCAGCCCTTTCAGGTGATCAGCCAAGTTGATGAACAGGGGAGATTGCCTATGAAACACAAGGTGCGACGGTATGGCAGTACGTTACAGGACGTGGGAAAGAACTCATCATGAAAGCAAGATGAGGGGGCTTTGTTCCAAATGTCACGATGCATATTTATGGCTGTTCCTTTTTGTATAAGCACCATCCATCCACTCCGCCATCCCCATCACTTCTGCTTACATCACATGGACGACAAACACAATCAAACCACCAGCACAGTTTCAGCGGCGACCCAACCTTTGGAGCTGGCACGGCCTTTTAGATGAAAGATCGCAAACAACAAGGAAAGACGCAGCAAGTGGTGCATTTGCTGCTACAGGAACTATCTAGCAGCAGAGCAAACAAATCTCTTTTGTCTCTCCATTACCTTGAACTGACTACTTTAGTGGTTTACCTGTGTCAAATGACCTTCAGCTCATGATGGGCCCATAATGAGCAGAAGAGAAGAGGAAAAAACACTGAAAACAGAGCAGAACTGAGATCGGAAAGTCCTGCCTGCAGTCTGTTTCACACTTGGGAATAGTGTCATGATAGAAGAAGTATGGTGCAATACAGAAGAACAGTATATACTGTAACTATAACAGTGATTGCTAGTTGGTAAGGTGTTGCTGAAAATGAGTGGGTGTGTATGGAAGGAACAAAGTATTGTGCGGGTCAGTATGTCTGTGGATTAGAGTTCGGGGAACTGCTCTGAAGGAGTACCTGCAGTTTGGTGGTTGTAGGTTAAAGGAAGCAATAGGGTTTGAATGGGAGTGAAAATTAATGAGACTCTATGGGAGGAAGAGTGGTGAGGAACAAAAGACAAACAGACGAATGCAGGTCAGACCACTGAGCTAGTGTATGCGAAACAGTGTCCATCCGTCAAGCAGAAGTACAGTAGGTACAATAGGTGTGTACTTTTCCACCACATTCATTCATAATGGGAAAAATTCAGAATTTAATTTAGTTTTTTCTGAAAACCATAAGTCAAAAAGATGTACGCAAGCACATCATTCCTGATCAGACCAAACATTCTGGAGTTGGAACAGTGTTGATATCTTGAAAACTGCGGGAATAGTTAGCAGACTAAAAAAATCTCTACCAAGAATAATAAGAAGACGAAGAAGAAGAAGAAGAAGAAGAAGAAAAAGGAAAGAAGAAGAAAATTATAAATCAGATAACTACAGTGTTCCGCATTGCGCAATAACTAATTAACCCATAAGAGCCCAGACCCATTAATGGAAAATAATGAGGGGTCAGTTATAAGATCATAAAAGATCAGTCTTATTGTGACAAAGAGGTCACATGGCATCTTCTGTAAGTTTAATAGGGCTTATGTCACAACAACAACAATTTCGTAACTTGTATTCCATCATGGTGTTCTAGAAATGGGGTCAGAATGGGTATATGTAATATGGAATATGGGTTTATGTAATATAGAACATGTTATCAGAACATTAGAGCTCTTACACGGGTTGAAAATGAGCTGATTTTGTCTCTACCTGCACTAACCAAACACATCGCCATTTTCGAAATGAGGTCATATGTTCACTAACTGTCATGTGACTGCATCCAGGATGTTCGGTATAGGTCACTCAGGGACTGCAAGTGGTTAAGTGAAGGAGAAAGCTGTATAAGGAACTTCCCAGGGTTCTAAAAGGCTTGTGTCACGTACGTCACTGTGGGCTCTTATGGGTTAAAGAAGGGAAAGCTACAGGGAATTATAGAGAAAATGTGACTCCTAGCAACTGTGTAAGACCTAATACATCACCTATCACAGTACTCAAAGCTATATCTTTGAGAAGCTTCAGATCTGTCACAGGTGTTCTTTCCATCCTTCCACTGTGAGAAGACAACTCTAATGCTATGGGCCTGAAAGGATGCGTAGCTGTCAAGATGCTCTTACTGAGAAAAGGAGACACTCACAACAAACAAAGAAGATGCTGGTGTTCTCAGATCTATGAAGTGACCACCCCAGAGTCCAGGCCTCAACTTCAGTGAATGTGTTTGGGATCACCTGGATTATGAGAAGTGGAACATGGAAACAACTTTTAAAGGCTAAAAAAATCTCTTTGGCCTCTGGAGCTTTGGCAGTAATCAACAGTGAATATTCAAAGCTAGATTTCCTAGCAGCGAGCTAAAGGGATAATAACAAAGTGCATGGTACGAAGGGCATACATCACAGTCCCAGAATGAGTCCAGTAAACTTTATTCCACCCTGGGAATACGTGCTGTCCTGGAGATCTGAAAAGCTGCCCAGTTTCCGAAGGGATTGGTGGAACAAGTAATTTATGATTCATTTCTCAAACCTAAGACAGAAGAGATGTGTAAGATCTCAGTTAATGTGTGGGAGACCTACCAAACTAGAACAAATGCGCACTATGCGCCTCAGCATACGCTAACCCCGCTCTATCATTTTACGTGGCCTATCACTTCGTGGCTGAGTTGCTGACGTTCCTAATCGCTTCCATTTTGTTATAATACCACTGACAGTTGACTGTGGAATATTTAGTAGTAAGGAAATTTCACAACTGGACTTGCACAGGTGGCATCCTATCATGGTACCACGCTGGAATTCACTGAGCTCCTGAGAGCGGCCCATTCTTTCACTAATGTCTGTAGCAGCAGTCTGCATGCCTAGGTGCTTGGTTTTATACATCTGTGGCCATTGAAGTCACTAGAACAATTGAAATTCAGTTATTTGGATGGGTGAGTGAATACTTTGGGCAATATAGTGTATTTCCAGATTAGTCTGTACAATATGCTGACAAAATTTTGCAGTTGCCTTAAAAAAAGCCAAACCCCCCCACCCCCAAAAAACAAATGAAAAAACAAATCCGAATCCCAGTGAAAAAAATGAATATCTCCCCAAAAAATATCCAAATAGTCAATTATGCACATCCAGCCCTTCAATGCACTGAGAAATCCAGCCCTACAATACACTGAGAAATCCAGCCCTACAGTACACTGAGAAATCCAGCCCTACAATACATATATACACTACTATATATGTATACACACACACACATGCACACACATATATATATATATATATATGACTGTTTTAAATGGAACATCAAAGAATAGAAGGTGCACAAAACTTCTCTTAACCTGCTCAAACTACAAACTATGACTTGTCCATTTGGTTTAGAGCACAGTATGATGATCTAGATGTGATCAACATCAACAAAATCAACAAATCTTCAGTGTTTTTAGACCATAGGTGTAGTTTAAGAGATGTTTTTTGAAGAGAATGGATGACTACTGAATTCTACTGTTTGTTATAAGAGCTAAACTAAAGAGGCAAAACATGGACACAAAACATGTCTTAGCTGATTGACTACATGTGGGATAAAGGCCAAAAACTGCGGACATTAGATTTGTTGTTCCTTTAATTATCTGGTTTAGTGGGTGTGCTCATGTGGGAAGATCTCCAAACTGTGCTGGACACCTCCAAAACTGGAACCGCTGCTGAAGAAAAAAGGTCTATAAACGAATACAGACGCGGTTAGTCAGGGCGGACCAGACCACTAGGTCATCCTTTTCTCTTTCTCTCTCTGGGGGGGGACCTCCCTCTCCAGGCAGAAGCTGGAAGACAGCCTGACTGGTTGGGGTCCTACCCCACTTTGAGGGTGGGATGTGGCACATGCCTGCAGAAATGGGGTCATGGAGAGCCACTTCCACAAGGGCTGGAAGACCTGCAGCTTTTTTTTCCCCGGGGCTGAGGGATGTGGGTGTTGGGCACGTCAACCTCAGAGGCCTGGGACTACACAACCTCTCCCAGGCTTCACTGCTGTCCGCACAAAGCTCTTTTCTTTCATCTTGGAGAGGCTCGGTGGATTTCCTCTAAATTGCAGTGAGCACTTGTGCCCTGGACTTGCCCTTGTTCTCCTCTCTCTCTCTCTTTTCTCCACACACACTTACACTCACCCACATACATGCACAGTGTACAATGGGTTCAAAGGTCATGAGTAAGCCTAGCAAAGTCTACATATATTTCAGCCGCACTCATGATGGTGGAGTCCACAGAGGGATCTATCGATGTGTCTCATTAGCTTCAATTAGCTTCAGCAGGAGTAACACTATACTGCAATGACAGGCCTAACTAATAATTTATTATGAGCTGTTGACTTCGATCTTGCACTTCAGGGAGGAAGCCTATGTAAATAACACGGACCAAAGTTTATCTAGAACTTTACAAAAGTTTATTTCGTAAGTGCATAGATTACTTTGAATCATTGGGAGTGTCAGCATGCTCTCTTTAAAGACCTATATTCTACAGTTTTATAACCACAAACAGTTGTAATTCAGTTTTGTGTTTGTCACTGGGCCTGACTGACAGTATGCAATAGTTTGGGTGCCCCTGTTCAAACTACTTTTGTATTCTAAGTGAAAATATGACCCTGTTTACACCTGTTTCACTCCATGTGGCTTGAATCCAGATTGTATCCTGATGGGATTTAAGCTTCATGCATTTCCACTTGGTAGTCAAATGTGTCGCACCGAATTCCGATTGCTGCTTGAGATAGAATAGCATTACATGACAAGCAATTACCAACTCATTATCCATTCAGCTTTTATCGTATGCAGTTTGTTTTGCACAGTTGTGTCTGTCCATATTCCTATTAAGCATTTCATTTTGTTGGGTCCCCAACAATGTGCACCCTGTATGATTATCTTCTTCGCAGACACAGATCACGTGCCCAGTGATATACTGCATGGGGAGGAGTTGCTGTGTTGTGTTGGTTAAGGGTTTTGTTGTGGAACGTGTCTTGGAGATATGGATGCTTTACACAACTATAACATGTGGCTCAAAAACATCTCAGACCACCTCCAACAAAAGAATAGGTGCATGGACAACTGCACCCAGAAGGAATCAGCTGACAGGAATGAAACTTTGTGGGTAGGTTTGACATTGCGAAACATGCAAATGATTTAAGTTTCATGCTTGGCCATGCATGTGACATAAGCAAGGATGGACTGACCCAACAGCCACGATTCTGGACATTCAGCAAGCAGTGGTGCCCTCCATGAGTCATACTGTTAGCGCCAGCACCACTGGCTGCACGACGTAGGACTACATGCATCCAGGCGTTTATGACGACTGCCCTTAAAACCACGTCAATCTCGCCAAAGACTGCAACGGTTCATGTTAGACTGTCATGGAGGGACTCCAAATGGCAGCAGACGACCAACGAATCCATGTGTGGAGGCACCAAGATGAGGGGTTTGTTGTCACATGTCAAAACGTCCAGAAAGCCTGGTGTCACACCACCTCCATCCCTATTGCACAACTTACAGGAACTGTGTGAGAATATTCAAGCTGCATGGGATGGATTATCACAGGACACCATTCGGAACCTCTACAACTCCATGCTGAGACGTTTGCATGAGTGTATGTGCCTCAGTCTTATCCAGATGTAATCCTGATACTTAAAATGCATGAAGTGACCAGATGTAAATGGGGCCTCAGTGAACACATCCCTTACAGAGAACTACTTCACACACTTCTGCACATTTTTATTCCACCTTTAATTAACTTACTGGAATAAACATAAAACAGAATGCGAAACCTTTATATCCCCCCCCCCAAAAAAACTGTTAAACACAGCAAATAAAAATACTGGATGTGTTAATTTATTTTCACTTGAAAAATCTGCAAAATATGTCACTTGATTGGTGGTATTCAAACTTTGATTACGACTGTATGTATGTATATCTGTATGTAAATTATTTACTGACCTGTATAATGGCTGATTCAGAAAGCAGTCCAGGAGGAAATGCAATTGCTGTGAAAGGGACAGATAAACCATGAACAAGCAACCCTATGTAAATGTATTCATGGTTGTGACATCACAACCATGGTTAGTTTAAAACAGTCAGCTTAGTGTCTTTATAAGCTCACTGGACAGAAATATTAGTCATCTGTGACTGAAGCATACCTAATAACGTGTAATACCCCCACAAGCATGAATAACAGCTGTGATTTGGCATGGACTGGACAAGTTACTACATGTAGGCCATATCAATGTTCAGTCACACTTGCATCAAAGAATCGTGCAGTTGGGCCAGATTTTGTGGATGCCTTCCCTGACACAGTTCTGAGAAGACTTGTAGACCTGTAGACTGGGATTTTAGCCACTGCTGGTAGACCCATATGACTGTACGCTTCCATACACCTGCAGATTCAGCGACTTCCTTCACACTATGGTCTTTGGCATGCCCAAATACAATCACACCTTTTTACCAACCATTAGCATCTGCTTTGAGACCCATTTTCCACACATCGAACAAGACATTCACTGCAACGTACCACCTCTTCACAATGTATAAATCCCGTCACACACCCCGCAGGTCTTTATAGTCCGGTCATGCTCGTGCAATGCCATGCAAGATGACTAATTTTTTGTCTGTGAGCTTGTATAGGGTCTGTATTCACTGTATATGAGGTGATGGCATCAGGCCAATATAATACACGGTGTGTGTTCGAGTAATGTGGCTCAACATCTCATACATTCACACATTCCCATTTCAAACAGGCGTAAGGCCTCTATACAAATTCGCATCAGACACATATTTGACGCAGGGCTCAAGGCCACAGCCGGAGACTTGGAATCACATTCTGGCTGCAGTCCATAACCACGCGTGCTATCTTTGCTCAGTTATAGGGTAGGCATGGATGGATCTGGGTGTCTGAGGCGCCACTGTTCATTTTTTTGATCAAGGCGACGCTCCCCCCCCCCATCATTTCTAAGCTATTACCTCCATCCAGTGCGGGGATTAGGGAGAGGGCGGATGGAGGGAGAAGGAGGGGTGGCGGAGGAGAAAAAGTACACGCCGGCAGCCAATCTGGTTTTCATTTGAAAACTCCCTCGAGGTTTTTCCATTATATCCCCCCCCTCCATATCCAGGCTGACCCCGGAGAGAAAGCCCTCGCCCGCGAAGGTCAGCCCAGTCTAGACTCTCCCCTCCATCCGTCCATCCAAACATGCCTCCCCTCTGTCTTCTTCCTAGTAAATGCCTGCGGCGACTGAGGATACCTACCCACCCCCTACCCCCCACCACCATTTTTCTCTCCTCAGCTCCTACTGACCCCCCCCTCGCCCCTTCTAACCCTGCTATAGCTCCCTCTGTAATCTTTTCATTTCGCCTTCCCTCCTTCTCAGGTCTTCAGGGGCTTGAAAAGGTGAAGCAGGTTGTGCCAGCGAATCAACTGTGCCACTGTCCATCTGAGCACCCCCAGTGTCTTCGAAGCAGGCCCGAAAAACAGTCCCATCTGGCCTCACCGGGCGGCTATTACTGTTGAGTTACCGCTTTCGCACTGGTCAGGGCTCAGGGCACCGTTCCAAAGCTTGCTCGCAGTGTGTGTGCCAAGGGTCGTCTGCGCTATAAGCCACCACGAAGGGCTGTCTTTTGTTTTTCCCAATCATTTTTGCATTCACACGGAACCCTCCCCCCACCCACTCCAAGTCAATGAAGATCACCAATCGCTTTATTCATTTCATCAAGAAAGAAAAGCTGTAGAGCTGTAGAATAGTGCTGGTCCAGAAGGACAGGTCAATGAGGTTAAAATGTCTTCTTTTTGCAAGCAGAGACAGAGGGAAGCATTCTCGTTCCCTCTCCAGGCAACTGGCACAATGGCGGAGAGAAAAAGCTCATGAAACCCAAGTTGTGTCTCCACGGCTCCATTGTGTTTTCATTCAGTATCACTTAACAAGCCAGGCTCTTGGCTCCTTTCCAATAAAGTCAAGACTGAGCAGCAGTACACCAAGAAGGTCAATATTGTGTGTGCGCACACTCACAACATTATGACAGTAGCTCGTACTACCGCTCCATTATTATCAGCTCCTGCTGGATCTTCGGAAAGCTCACTGTGAGGAACCGAACGATTGCTTTGATTAAGAAAGCCAGCTCTGTTCTTTCGAAACCCCTTCGGACGCGGGCCGAGGGAAGCGACCAGGGGAAAAAAATATATTCCTCATTGAATATTCATTAACCTGTGCCTAGGTGTGCACGCGGTTCTTAACCACACTTGTTTATGACTTAAGGACTTGTAGCGCTGACCTTAGTTTAACACGGCGCCAGATACCAAATTAACCTCTAGCCTCCGCAGGGCTCGCGATGCCCCGCTAACAAGCAAACTGTCTGGATGCGCCAGACGTGCTTTATGATTCTGCCTCTCAGGTTCCTGCCTTGCACAGCCTAAGAGCAGCACTGCTCTCCGGCCTTGCTCTTTCCTCGCTGCTTCCCTCCAAATACATCCTCCTTTCCAAAGCTCCTGCAGATTCTACTATCATGCTGTCTGTTCTTCTGGACACTAAAGTCCTTCGAGAGGCCTATGTAGCTACTAATAAAAGGAAACCAGAGTGAGGCACATGAGTGTTTTTGAGTGAATCATGTTTCTTGAAGAAATAGCCTGACCAAACACACTAGTGTAGACAGCAGTGAGTTAAAGCTAACAGCAACCACTTAGCATGATGTAATTTGTGTAATGCTAAGAGGTTACAGTGTTTGTGGACCTATTTTGCTCTTTTTCAGATGGTCATCATTTTATTTTTGGGTTCTACTAGAATAGATTTACATCCTTTAATTTTCTCATGTCTGAAGCACTCTATTAGAGCTCCTGTGTCTGTAAGCCTCGCCTCCTGATGAGCATAGTGCGCTCTGCTTGGTCAGCTAGCCATCTCTATTATGACTGGTCAAGCATCACAGTGGCATCTTGCTACAAGTTTTGTTGCCAAACCACTGTGGCTATGCTTACCATGGCGTCGGTTCTGCCATATCAGTTTGATCCAGAGTCCGATCCTAAAGTCCGGTAGGACAAGTTGATAGATCCACTTTCGCAAGCTAGACTGGAGCAGGATGTTTCAGAGTGGTATGTTTTTACTTTTTTGACTATCTGTGTGTTGGGTGAAAAACAGGTGGGCAATAGGGATTGAGATGGCATCAGCTTGTAACAGGGAAGCAACTTGTAACAGGTTTTTTGTGGAAGAGATTTTACCTCTCTGGTTTGTACTTTGGGCTTTATAACTTTGCAGACCGTTTACATACACAGAAAGCTCTATAACACACTACAGGAAAGAGAAAAACAGCAAAAAAGGCATTATGGGTACCCTTTAATTGTTAGCTGTGTTTTCTATTGTTGACTGAATTACTTGTTTGTTTCAGGTATTGTTCATTCCAGTCATACACTAGATAGTATGCTGACTGTTCATGACTTATAATGTGAATAATCATTATTTTTATTTATAGAGCACTTTTCATATCGTTCAATAGCTCAAAGTGTTTTACAGACAGTTCTCATCAGTAATAGCAGAAATTAGACACAAATCCAATTAATAAATACCACGATAATGCAGTTTTAATTAAACGCTGAGTCAAAGAGATACAGGGACACAGAAAGACATTCTGTGATGCAAGCAGGCGTTAGATTATTTAGAGCTTTAACAACTTAATGCTCTTTCATGGCCAGTACCTTGAATGTTTATTCATTAATTAATTCATTTTAACTGTAACTTTTAATTGTGGGTTTAACTGTTCATTCAAAAAATATAGGTATTTTGACTTACTTATTTTGTATTGTATTCGGTTACTTTATTTTTAAGTAAATGCATTTAAATCTATAGATTTTTGTGTGGTTAAAGGTGCAGAAATAAGAATTCTTTATGTTCAGAAAGTCATAATCAATAACTTCAAAAGTTATAACTAATAGCCACAGAGATACACCAACCAATTAGTCTGGCTGTCTTTCTCTCCCAGTGTGCTGAAGCGAAACAATTTCACAGCCGATAAAGGATGTGCCTATTTTTATAGTTTACTTAAGTATTGTTATCAATCTACCCTGTAAATACCTCTATGCAGTACTGAAGTCCTGTTTCTACAGAAGGTCGGACTTTACGTCAAAGCCAAACGGCTTTGTTTATAGCCTACTCACTGAAATACGCACAAATTTTGAGACATCTGTGGACTCCCCCTTTAACACACCGAATTACGCCTTCGCATGTATGCAGCGCTCAAACCGAGATGTCGCACGACGGCTTCCGTATTACTGGTTTAATCTCGGCCGCTGATTGGTTGAGGACCACCAACACCGAGAGGACGTGCAGTAAACGTTGTAGCCTGTAAGATAAATTAAGCTAAGCTAACGTGAGTATAAAGCGGTTTGTTTTTAGTCGTGTGTTGGTTATAAAAAACTTTTTTATAATAACCGACATTTGGTTCCGCTCCATGTACATATTGGACCTTCACGACAGAATAGCGGCATTAGCGCACTGTGTATGCTTAGAGATCTGATGCTTCATTAGCTATGTGGCTAACAGCTACAGTGAATGTTGCCGTAGAGTAGCTTGTTGTATGTATTGGTGTTACAATATACCAGCTAAGATATTAAATTCGTTGCTGTCTAAAAAATTGAGAAGTATAAAAAGTATAATGTTACTAAAGTGAAGACTAGAGCCGCTAGAGTTGACACGAAGATCAAGTCAGCTTCTTTGTTCAACTTTCCCGTTCCACCTTAAATGTTGCAGCAGGTACATTCTGGCGCCATTTAAGGTGGAACGGGGCGAATAGGAAGCCAACTTCAGCCACTTCCAGTTCCTTTAGTTGATTTAAACAGGAGGGTTTGGTTAACAGTAAGCTGGATGTCCCCATTCACGGCGAGAGAGGACGGACATCAGTTTGCATCAGTTTTGTTTGTAGCGAGTGGTCATGTCATATCCCACACTGTAAGTTATATCTCAGACAAATATCGAGAGTAATCAATATGTCTGTTGCTGTAGTGTCGTTGAAACTTAAAAATACAAATCCTGAATACTCTGGTTGCCTGTCAGTCATCTTTCTGAAACAGTGATTAGTATTACATAGTATTATATAGCCATAAAATAGATTTGGGGTGCCTTGAGTTTTATCACACAGCATCAAGTGAAATGTGAGACCTTGTTGTGACCTGCTGAAATTTGTGTTGCTGCATAATGACTTTTCTGCATTGAGAAATGAATGGGAGCTTGAACAGATATGGGTCTGTATTCGCAATACTTTCCGGGTATAGCTGTGTTAATCCAAGTTCTGTTCCTCTCACTAAAGGGACTGTAAGCAAAATATGAATCTGATCCACTTTAGCACTCCTACTCTGAGTAGCACTGTGACTGCGAGGCCACAAACGTTAAACATTTCAGGTTTTGGTAGTCTGCAACCTCACCGGCGTCCTGCCCCAGGTCCCATTCTGACTCACTACATGATTTCATTTTTTTTCCCCGATAGTTAAAATGAGTCTCCGGAAGCAGACCCCCAGTGACTTCCTGAAGCAGATAATTGGAAGACCAGTGGTGGTGAAACTGAATTCTGGAGTTGACTACAGAGGTAAAAACTATACTAGTGTTTGGATTTTCTAACACAGTGTTTCTCAAACCTGGTCCTGGAGGTGCACTGCCCTGGACATTTTGGTGCTTTCCCTGCTCCCAACACACCTGATTCAACTTATCAGGTCATTACACGCCCTTTTAGAGTTGCTGCAGGTGTGTTAAAGCAGGGAATCCACTAAAATGCGCTGGGCAGGGTGCTTGGTCCTGGAGGATTTGGTGTCCAAATTTTGTTTCTTTGTGTTAGTGCTGAAGCAATAAGGCTAGTGTTGTTAACAAACTTTGGAAGTCAGTAGTTTGGAACAGAAAAAATATGAATCAAATCAAAAGTGATTTGATTTGATCCACATTTTTTCTGTTCCAAAAACGTCTTTGTGCTCAGACCACATCCAGGGCGTCATTAAGATTGCAGAGGATTTTTGTGGTTTCGAGCACAGTATGAATTTTCTAAGTTTAAGAAATTGAACAAAACCTTCACAGTGTATCTAAATGCGGTGGGCATCCATTGTAGACAGCAGCTGTTGTGCTGAATTCCGAAGCTAACCGTTGTAGCACTGTTTATGTGCAGCTCAATGTCGCCGTCACTGTCGAATGTCACTGCTCTATTGTTTGTATAAAAGCAGGAGCCTCAGCACTAAACATTCTGGTGTTTCCTCTGCTCTGACTTCTGTTGTTCCAGGTGCAAAATATCATATGGTTTATAATCTGCTGTGACCTTCTGTTCCTTCCCCAGGTGACACACAAGTCAGTCTATGTACAGATTGCTAAAGTTTTCTTAATTGGTGTTTGTTCATAGGTGTTCTTGCTTGCCTTGATGGCTACATGAACATTGCTGTGGAGCAGACAGAGGAGTATGTCAACGGCCAGCTAAAGAACAAGTATGGGGATGCGTTTCTCAGAGGAAACAATGGTAGGCAGTGGAAAAAAAATCTTGCCTTTTAATTACACGTACTCTAAGACTGAATAAAGAAATTGCTAAAAAGTTTATTTTTGCAGGCAGAGATATGTGGATATGTTGAAAGAGTTACCGGAAATACTATACTATACCCTTTTAGCTGTACTGTAAGGTTTTACATAATTTTTCTATGGATTCAGCCTCACACTGAAAATCATACTACTTTTATGTGCACCTCAGTGGTTTGATATTTGGCTTGGTTATGTAGGCAAATTGGTTTAATTGTCATGGCCGGGTCTAAACTTGAATCTGATAAATCAGAATCTGATTTTGGCTGCTGTTCTATTTGGATGTACATACTTGCATTGCTCCGCTGACTTTTTTGGACATTTTACCGATTTATTCAGCTGTAACACGAGTGTGATGACATCTTAATACCACCAAACCCTAAATGTTAGGTTTTTTCGAAATGAACATTGACAGTAGACAAAAGAACACGAATAATTTAAAGTCATTAAATTACATAACTATAAATAAACTGGTCTTTTACACAATTCATTTTATATGTAAATGTTGTTGTTTAGCTCAGTTTATTAAAGTAACAGTTTAATCTGGCTGTTGAGTGCTTGTTAGCTTGGTTACTGCTAGCTAGGTTCAGGAAGTCCAACGAAACTAGCAGCAATGCTTTATAACTAGGGTTGCATTGATACCGATGCCAGTATCAGTATCTGAGACTGGGATACAGATACCTCAAAGTAATTTCTAAATAGTTCCAGTAGAGGAAACTTCAGTGTAGAGGGAACAGGTTGGTAATATGGGAAGATAAGCATTGGTAAAAATGCTCATGCCAAAATCTGTAACGGCAGTATTTCACTGGAATGCTGTGGTAGGGGGTTATATCCCAATTGGCATTCTTTCTAAGCTGTTAGTTTCACTGGTATGCTACAGATAAGCCAGGTACCCATTAGCAGCATTTTTGCTGTACCAAAGAAGTTGCTACATGCTTACATGTAAGCACCACAGGCTTACCTACACATTGTTCTGTTTTCAACTTCATTGTGCAATAAAAATATTTGACATTTACTAAAGTTGTTAAATATGCTTCTCATATCCTTAATTCTATATAAAGTGGTTCTACAGTAAATAAAGAAATAGGTTTTGTTAGGCATCTCAAATTTGGTGTGTTTGTGCGTGTATGTATCCACTCTACCCTAATAATACATTTTCTACTCTGTGTTTTCTAGTGTTATACATCAGCACCCAGAAGAGGAAGATGTGAAAGAACTTCTGAATTATGTGACCAGTGGAAGTTAGCGTTTCCTGTCGGTATTATGTTATTTTAGTTTACTGCTAATAAGCTGATGTTTTTTTTTTTTTCCCGGTGACCTTTTGTAAAATTTGTACTGGTATTATATGCACATGTGGTGCAATAAATCTTTCCCCCCCACTTGACATTTGATGTCTTTTAGTTATGTTTTGATTATTCATTACGACTGTGTGGACTAAGTGATCAGGCTTTTGCTTCCACTGATGCCAGTATGTTTTATTCATGTTTGGTTTATGTGCATGTAGCATCCTCAAACATTTCAGTAAGTTCAACAGGAGAGTCAGGCATGTGAGGATTTACAAGACACATCAAAGTGACCTAGACTGATGATAGATCATTTTGACAGCTTTTAAAGCGGCCAGGCAAAAATTCATCTCAATGCTTTTTTTTTTTTTTTTTGAATATACAATGAAAACATAAATATTTTAAACACTCCTTACTATATGTATTCAATTCAAGTTTGTCATTATACCAATACAGGGTTGTACAGTATAATGAAATACTGTCAGGCTACTTCTCCAGTGCAGTGATTAAAAAGAGTAAATAAATAGTAAGCACAGTGCAAAGACAAAAGACGCATTACAAAATGTGCATAGACAGACGTGTGCAACTGTACATTAGTACGCTGGAGTGCTTGATGTGCAAAAAGCAGTTAGCATATGCAGTAGAGCGAAGTACAGCTTGGTGCAAGTGTGCATATAGGAATGTACAGTGTGTTGAGGTAGCCAGGTGTGCAGTCAGTATGTGGTTGTAAACAGTAGATGAATATATGTGTACAGTGCAAGGTAGTGAGAATAGCAGCTCCTCTTCAGATGAACAGCTAAAACAGCTTACAGTATAGATGTACAGTGTATAAAATACTGTAGCCCCTACATTATTGCTCAGAAAAAATGTAATGATTACACTGTCCAATGCTTGATAAACTGTTTTATGGTAGTTTTGCAGTAACAATTTGGCCTGTACTGTATTTTAAAAACCCTGTTCATGTATTCTAAGGCAAAACAGTATTCAGATGAAATGTATTTCAGCATAACATACTGTATAAGTTTGTGTCTAGATTGTAAATATAAAGGTGATGTAGAACACATCTGTTGGTAATTCTCACCACCACCACTCTAAAGAAAGCAGTAAGCAGTCTCTGATGAACTAACTCTGATCACACCAGTCTAGATGCCTTTGGTTACGTCACAATGATTATGTAAAAATCTTCACAATCAGTAGAATGCCTTTATTAATTAATTTATTTATTCACTGTTTATCTAAGGTGTTTTAGGCTAGGCTGCTTTTTTGAAGGAGGCAGTGTACAGACCAGACCAGAACGGTCCTTAATATGTGGAGGTGGGCAATACAATGGTATCGTTATCATTATACAAGGCCTGTCTCCTATCCCTCTGTGTGGTGAGAGAACAAATACTGGAAACTGAGGACCAAAAGCATTTGTGAAATCTGGTTATAATCTGAGAAAAATCAGATAGTTCTGGTTTCTGAGTTTATATAGATCCTCAAGACAAGGGAGTGGGGGCTTTTTCTGCCACTGGCTTAACCTGGCAAAATGGTTTTTTTTTTTCCATTTCAGCAAGTGATCTGTCTAATCAGTGGAGTGTTTTGGGGTGGGGTGTGTGTATATGGAGCATGACTGTTTTTGGTACATTGAAGAAGGAAGAAAAGATATGGTGCATCTAGACCGATTACTGTTTTTAACAAGTGACAGATAGGCTCTCAGTCCTATGTACTAGTATTCAAAATGTAATGCAGTTTCTTGTAGATAAGAGGTCTGGTAATCTGGTGATCCCCATCTTCAGCAGATCTGTATGTGATAATTTATACAGTACTTCTGTGTTTTCTTTGCTTATTTGCACACCTACTCCATCAATCATTTGTAGGCTTGTATGTCACACTGCATTTAATTGCTGCACGTTATTTTCCACTTCCTTTTTATCTAGGACTAGCATCTATGCACAGACTGAAACTCTTCTAGCCGTGCCACAGTCCTCTGTCCCGCAAGGTTCTGACACCTCTCCCCGTCTTAAGTGCGTCCAGTAATTTAGCAAATGAGCCCGAGCGCTGCGTCAGTTCATTAGGCTAAGATAAGGAAACCCAATAAACATATGATTCATTAGGCTCCTAATGAGCTGTTTTGGATGCTCATGGTTTTCTCAGCGTGGAGGGATTTGCTAGGGACCCTTGTTTCTTTTCCTCAGCCTGTGGCTGCATACATGTGCTCTCTGCCCCCTGAAACGGAGACAAAAGCCTGCCAAGGTCAGGCCCGAATGCAGGATGAAGGACAGTGTATTGATTAAACTCGGTCTGTAACAGGAGAGAGAGAGAGACGGCGAGAGCTTTCAGGATCGTTATGGCGACCGTGGCAAATGTTGTTCCTACTGTAATCAAAGACCTAGACCCCCCTCCACCCCCCTCTCTCTTTTCCCCCCTCCACCTCCCTCCTCACTTTGCTTCCCTGTGCTGGAAGCCTAATTAGCACTGTTTGCAGTAATGGCCCAGTGGCTAAATGGACACCATCTTATTAAGGCCGCTCTAATGACCCTGTGGCGCGGCCTGCAGTGCCTTCAGTGGCCGTCTCCGACATGATCTGTTGTCCTCATGCATTCATATCCCACCATTTTTCACTTCCACGCTACATTAATTACACAGCCCTCCACTGTGCACCTCCTCTGTCTGTTGTTCTGAATCAGCTTTTGTTGGGGTTTTTTCAATGCTGTGCTGTTCAGGTGTTGTTTGTACTGTGAAGCTCCTGTGCAGTAACAAGCAGCTTAGGGTGCTGGTGATGCGGAGGGCATGCAAGGCTTGTGGTTAGGTTTAAAGTCAGCAGCTCCACCAGCAGGTAAGAGCATGCAACTGCAGGTTTTTTTTTTTCTGAGTGTGACCAGAGGATGACCCAAATGCCCCCATTGCAGTGGAGCATATTGTATAACCGTTAACCCTTTTTCTGATGGAGCCAGTATTCAGCTTATTCAGAGTGGAACAAAGGAGCACTGATACTTGCTCCATATATCTTTTAGTAAACGAAATCAACATGTTTAATATTTAACACTGGAATACATATATTAACTGTTTTAGCTTAAACAAGTTACTAACCCGATTGCCTTCATTTTCTTGATTAAGCTTCTAATAGTCAACACAGCAATAATCTGTTTTACATTCTGTTCAATGAATTTCTCTCAAGTCAACCAGGTCACTGTTTATAATATTATAATTTATTACAATATACCGTATATACACAGTACATATAAAGAATAGTTGCACCCAAAAGGAATCAAGCAACAGGAATGAAACTTGGTGGGTAGGTTTGACATTGTGAGAAATGCTAATGATTCAAGTTTCACACTCGGCCGTGCATGTGACGTAAGCAAGGGCGGTCCTTATTGCTGTACCTGACTGACCCAACAGCCATGATTGCAGACATTCAGCGAGCAGTGATGCCCTTCATGAGTCATCCTGTTAGTGCCAGCACCATTGGCAGACGGCTGCGTGACGCATGACCACATGCACTCAGACCATTACGACGACAGCCCCCAATACCACGTCAACGTCGCCAAAGACTGCTATGATGTCATGCCAGACTGTCATGGAGTGACAGCAGGTCATCTTCTGTGACGAGTCCCGCTTTTGTCTTGGTGTAGACGACCAATGAATTTGTGTACGGAGGCACCATGGTCAGCACCCAGAAGGACTGGTGTCACTCCACCTCCACCAATACTGCAATGGTTTACTGTAGGGATACTTGGTGATTTCTTTACAGTAATGGTGATAGTAGCCAGGGGTGTAGATATCTATAACACAAATGTAGCCATTTTCTGTGCTACCCAAAACAGCCAGTGAATCTACATGTGTCTTCTGAGTGTTATTTGCAATGCTAATGACAGTAAAATTGTGCTAAATCTGAAATATTAAGTTTTCGTTGGGGACTATTTTGCTTTATAAAGCTTGGCATGTACTGCTCAACCATGGAAGCTTCAAACAAAGTATATTTCAGGCCTAAACTATGAGCTATTGCAACACAATATGAACCAGGTAGTGCATTCATAAGCACTGGATGTAATAACTTTCGGTGAGGGAGCATTTAGGTGGATGTCTGGTTCTCATCACCACCTGTGTGAACAATTCTAACCAAGTGAATTTCTCTTCAACAGGTAATTTTGCATCAAACCTCTCTGAATGACTCACATCTTCCTGGAAGGTGGGATTTGGGAGCTATCGTATCATTTCCAAAAGAAAAATGCTGGTATAAAAACGTCATATGAAAGTTGATTTTAAGGGTAGTCCTTCTCTCTCTCTCTCTCTCTCTCTCTCTTTCTCCCTCTCTCTCTCTCTCTCTCCGTGAAAGGATGGCCAGGCCCTCTCTTGGAAAACCGTGCGTCCTGCTGAGAAGGAATAAAATATTCCTCTCCAGATCCTCAGCATCAACAGACTTCGCTTCTATTTACATAGCAAAGCCAGCAGAAGGAGTGTGTGTGTGCGCGTCTCCATACAGGGTAAAGCCCTGGATTGCCCTGTGTGTGAACTTGAACCGGCATGACCTGGAGATGATGTAAATGAAAAAGATCACCTTTCACTCACTCACTCTCTTCCGCACGCTGCCTACCGGGTCTAGGCCATGGTATCTTCTTCATAGCTCTTTCCCTTTCCATTAGCTATGTAAACAAATGATGAAAACGCCAGTAAGTCACATACTGCAATATGAAAACGCTCCGGGCCTGTTATGCTGCACTGCCATCTGTTTTCTTCATAAGTCCGAAGAGAAAAAGCAGCGTGGTCAGGCCAAACGCGGAGTCCACCTCAGAAGCTATTGCTGACCAGCATTCTGCCACCTCTGGGCGCTTAATTTAGATTGCTGTACTGTCACCCTTGGCCTGGAATGTACCCCCTGACCTTCCTATCTGAAAGGAGCTATTCCGGACGCAGACGAGGGGCGTCAGATGATTTATCTAAAGTACAAATTGCCCCGTGAAGCTGCTTGGCTGGAAAGAAGTGCCATTAGTTTAGAAGAGAAAGGAAGCCTCGCAGGGACGGTTTACCTTGACGGACACCCTTTACCTGGCTGCGTTGACCTCTTGTGGTCGCTGTAAATTACACCTCTGTGGTGCGTGGGATTGCTTTAACTCCAGGGATTATGCTTGAGAGGCTGTTAATAAGACTAGACTGCATGCTGTGTGTATGTTCCCAGTAACATAAGATATATTGTCCATAAATCAGACAAGACCTACACAATCCTGTATCCTGAAAAGCCGAAAGACAAAGGATCATGCGAGATCTATGTTTATCTTCATAGCGGTTTTGAAATAAGCTATAGAAATTAGAAGCGTTGGCAATACTAGGATCGTATGCGCATAAAAAGAAAAGAAAACAAAGCAAAAACAATAAAACAGGCGATCCATATAGAAACTAGTCCCTCAGTCCATTACTGGAAAAAACATCTTTACTGATTATTGCTGTGTCTTAAACTTTGTTGGGGCTCAAATGTAGGCTAGCGGTTGAAGACTGTTTAGAAGTCTTATGCTATGTTCACAGGCATCGCAAAATTAATGTCATTCGGCATCTTATAGTGATATGGAGCCGACTGCTGCAATTGTTAGAGGAGAGTTTTATCAGTGTAGATTGTTTATTTAAGGTGGAATAAGGCGAGAGGATGCTCTGTAATCCTACTGTGCCATACTGGGTTTGTCTGAAATTCAATTACGAGACGTTTGGCATCCATGGCTCCCAGAAAAATCAATATGCGGCTTATTTCACCGCTGTGGTTGACGTCAAAGGTTGTTAAAATTGAACCCCTCACGTAACGTTCCACTCACCACAGCAGTGTGCAAAGCGTTGTGGCTTGTGGTGGCAGAACTTTTCAATGAGGCTTCGTTGAAAACAAGTGCCGTCTATCGCATTCATGTGAACGCAGCATTACGCAGCCGTGAAAATGGTTTTAAAACTATGGCTGCGTCTCAGTTCTCAATTGTGTACTGCACACTAATGCTATACAGTACATGCTATATGCTAATCTTAATAGTATGAGTTCGGCAGGCTAGTACACAATATATTAGCATACTACATTGTTTCTTACTAACAGGAAGTGACGAAGTTTACGCCATACCAAGCTGTACTCTGAAGGCTGCTTGGTGGAGGTTATTTTTTACAAAATGCAAATAAACACGTTATTTACTAGAATACATTTATTCTTACAGGCTGTTTAGACAGATTTGGGTTTATCTCACATTTATACAACGTTTCTGGTCGTGCCATTACCACAGCCGTTGTCGCATCGCCATTTGCCTTTTTTTCCAGAATTTTCCAAACGTGAGAAGCTCCTCCCTTTCCGTTTACCATTGCATTGTGGGACAATAGTGTTCAACATCACCATACTCAAAAATCTACTGGTTCTAAAAGTACATTGTGGATTGTTGGGTATACTCAACGTTGACTTAAATACTACATTATACTACCTAAAAACTAGCTAGTATTAGTATTAAGTGCGCAAGTGGTCACACCCTATTTTTCATGACAGTGTGTTTTGCCAGTACAATAAACCTAATAAACAAAAAAAAAAAAAAAAAGGAAAACAAAAGCAAGAATTTCTTGTTTTCAATAAAGGTAATAATGTTGACCTTTCTAATAAATGAGTTCAAATGGAGTCTCATAGTAAAATAAACCTATTCAAACACAATTATGTATCTAGATCTAGATAGCGTTTGAATCTATTTAAACCATTTAAACCATTGAAAGCCACTGACTGTGGTAGTAGTATATTATAGATAAAAGTAAACCCCCAAGCCATTTTATTTACTTATTTTACTTTATTATTGTTCTTAAAAGAGCATTTATATTCTAAAACTGAAGTTAACTTTTATGTTATTGTGAATAGATTAGATATATAGATATAGATAACATTATTGTCCATGGACTTCCGCTGGACTGTATTCTAGTATTCTTTACTTTATAAACAATAAGCTAAATACAATAAAATAATGACAATAAAAGTGTTTCACCAACATTAAAGGTAATTAACAGTGGTCATGAGGTAAATGAGGTTGTTGGATTGATTTATATTGCTATGAAATTCAGTTTAACAAAACAATTCACTCAACAATGCTAGCATTGTTAGCAATACAATGAAGGCTAGCTGTGGAAGATTAGCATATGAGACATGCTAACACCACCCCCCAACCCCTACCCACATTTATTCATTGTTAACCATGTTTCCAGACTAGTTTATGAGTTTGTTGATTAATTATTTATTCATTTGTGAATGGATGGTAGACCTTGGAAGCCATTATTCCAGACAAAGAAGCTAACGTGCACTCGCTAGCACACCCACACACCAGACCTTTCTGAGCATCTTTTTAGATTTTGTTTATCATATTCATTATCAGACACCCCCATCTGTCAGTTCTGCCTAATTTATTGAGTGTAGTGTAAGCACTGCTCTGCCATAACTTACCCCTCTTGTGGGATGGGGACAGGGAGCGCTCATAAACCATGCTGAAAAGGAAAAATCCTAGACAGGCAGTATTGTTTAAATTGCTCATGAATTAAAACTCTGGCCTGTGAGTGGAAAGCAGATCCAAATGTTGAGACGGAGACGCTTGAATCAAGCCACCCATTGCCGTGCAGTGTTTTTAAAGCAGTGAAGGGATTGTGTTTAAGCAGGTAAATCCTTTCCACTGGCCCATCTCTCCCTGTGCATTTGAGCCTCACATGAAAAACAGACTAACCCTGCACTCAAGCAATTAGCCCCCTTCACAGCATCATTTTGACTGCCAATTTGTCTGCCATAGAACATAATGCAGAGTGTGGTTGGCAAGCGCCCAACATGCTAATGGGATTGCCAGAGCGTTTTTGTTTCTCTTCGAGTAACCGCGGCCGGCGTGCGCCGTCAAGTCGCTGTTAGGCCGTGGTAATTGAGTGTGTTCTGTTGCTTGTGCCATTAGGAATAACTGGGCACCTCTGGCCTTGCTTAAAGCCCTGCCATTCTGTATCTTTATGGTGACATGGGTTCAGCAGGGACTCTGGAGAATGGAGAAGTATGTGTTGGAGACTCATGTGAGCCAGAAGGAGGTAAGTTTTGGGGGTTATTTTAAAGCATTTTTCATGGCTTGCTTTTAAGTGCCTGGTTTTCGCACCCTGATTGACGTCCGCTTTAATAAAACTGTCAGTCTGTCACAGATATTCATGCTGATGAGAATACAGAGCACAACAAAGCACACAAAGCTTACCTGTTATCTAGGTAAATCAATCTAGTGACTTTTATTGTCCTAGCCTGCAGTTAATGCCAAAGGCTTCTTAAAACATTCTGCAGAAAACAAGGGTTAAGTGACAACAATTTGTGCAAATGCTTGCATATATATATATATACAGTGACAATATGCATTTGTACATATATAGTATATAGTATATATGTATAGCATGTTGTAAATACAGTATAACCATACAGTTACATTACAGTTGATTATCAGGCATAGATTACCATTAGTCTTGGTATAGTTGTGTGTGTGTGAGGTTAAGGTTAGTGTTGGTATAGTTGTGTGTGTGTGTGTGTTTGTGTGTGTGAGGTTATGGTTAGTGTTGTTATAGTTGTGTGTCTGTGTGTGTGTGTATGTGTGAGGTTTAGGTTACTGTTGGTATAGTTCTGTGTGTATGTGGGTGTGTGAGGTTAAGGTTGTGTTGGTATAGTTGTGTGTGTGTGTGTGTTTGTGTGTTTGTGTGTGTGAGGTTATGGTTAGTGTTGTTATAGTTGTGTGCCTGTGTGTGTTAAGGTAAGGTTACTGGGAACATGAAAATGGCACACAAATATTAAATTAAATATTAATATCACTGTGAATATACGAAATATTAATATATACAACCCTTTGCATGCACAGGCCCTGATGCGTTTAATAACTCTTCTGTCTGTGTTTACCCACAAGTCAATATGACTGTGGTGGTCTGAACTCCCCCTGCAGGGATTTTCAGTCTACTGGAGACTCTTTCTATCAGCACAGATCTAATTCAAATTTGCATGAAGTTGCAACCTTATTGAAAAGTTCATATTTAAATGTTTCAAATTTGCATTTGATGGCTTATTTTGATTTCAGTGTTTTTTACCCACAAATAATATATACAGTCTTTGACTACCACACTTAAAGTGGCCATATTCCAATGGTTTCCTTATATTATGTTTTTCTTTTATGGACATAGATGGATATCTAATGTCCAAAAGTCTTAGGCAGCCACCTTGTTTAAGGCTATTCATCTAAGCAGTAAATGTGGTTTTGCCTATGGACTACTTTCACAGATATGGATCGAATCTAGCCTTGGACTAAATCGCAATGCCAGTGCTGAATCTCTTTGGGAATTCTTTTTAGTCTAGGATTAGCATTAATCTGCAACTAGCAAATATGCAAAAGTTTTAATGACCCAGGTGAAATATTTTATCGGCGTTCTAAGTGAAAATACACCAACACATCCCCTACATGAAATATACAATGTGCCATACCTTTTGCACAATAAACAGTGATTATTATGTACAGTATTAAAATGTTCAGGTTTGTGTTCCCTGTAGATGATGCTTTAACTTATTTTAACGTGCTTGAATATGAATCCTCTAATTCAGTCAACATCCACACTGCCTTCTCTTAATTTAAAGACACATTTACTAATCATACATACTCATCATATCATCAAAAGAACAGCTGTACCCAGAAGGAAGTGTCAGATTGCCATACTATTGGGAAGGGAGATAAAGGTTACCAGGCACAATAAATGATGATACATTTAGACTGATATGTGCAATATTTAGTATGCTACACATACAGAAGTAGTGTCTCTCAGTATGCAACATGCCAGACGTCTCTGCATGGAGATGTAGAGGTTCCTGATGGTGTGCTGCAATAATACATCCCATACAGCTTGAATATTCGCACACAGCGTCTGCTGATTTTGCGGTAGGGGTGGAGGTGGAACTTGAAATGAGCTTGAAACTTGTTACATTCGCATGTCTCACACTATCAAACCTACCCACCAAGTTTCATTCCTGTGGGTTGAGTCCTACTGAGTGCAACTATTTGTGCAGCTACTCATGCAATGATGAGTGTAGAAGCAGTAATATAGGAAAACTACACATATAATGGCCCTTTAAATAGTCCTCCCACCAGCCTCTTGTATGACCAGCAAGTAGACGTTAACACAATATAAAGGTTGTCTGCTGATCTAATGTTTAAAAAGTGTACTAATATTCAATATTCGTCTTCCCGTTGACATAATGGTGTAAACTCTGTGCAAAATTTAGCGTGTTCCAAAACATTTCCCTCCCATATTATTTAACAAATTTGACAGAATAGACCATTTGTACTGCATAACTCTCCTTTAATACACAAAGGCTTTGGAATGAAAATTATGCAAAATGTATAATCAGGCCTGTAAAAAGATTCATATATATGTGCCCCTCTCTCAGGCCTGGTAAAGTGCATCTAACAAAATATCAATTTTACAGGAGAGGGCAAAAACTTTAACCTCATACACACACATACACACACAACTATACTAACACTAACCTTAACCTCACACACACACACAACTATACCAACACTAACCTTAACCTCATACACATACACACACAACTATACCAACACTAACCTTAACCTCACACACACACACAACTATACCAACACTAACCTTAACCTCATACACACATATACAAACACAACTATACCAACACTAACCTTAACCTCACACACACACTCACAAACACACATATACACACAACTATACTAACACTAACCTTAACCTCACACACACACAACTATACCAACACTAACCTTAACCTCATACACATACACACACAACTATACCAACACTAACCTTAACCTCACATACACGCACAACCATACCAACACTAACCTTAACCTCATACACACACATACACACACAACTATACTAACACTAACCTTAACCTCACACACACACTCACACACACACATACACACACAACTATACCAACACTAACCTTAACCTCACACACACACACAACCATACCAACACTAACCTTAACCTCATACACACACATACACACACAACTATACCAACACTAACCTTAACCTCACACACACACTCACACACACACATACACACACAACTATACTAACACTAACCTTAACCTCACACACACACACAACTATACCAACACTAACCTTAATCTCACACACACACTCACACACACACACACACACACACACACACACACTCACACACACAAACACACACAACTATACCAACACTAACCTTATCCTCACACGCACACACAAACACACAACTATACCAACACTAACTTTAACCTCATACACACACATACACACACAACTATACCAACACTAACCTTAACCTCACACACACGCACACAACTGTACCAACACTAACCTTAACCTCATACACACACACATGCACACAACTATACTGCCCAACCCATGTGTTTCTAACTGCTTTATCGGATCCTATTGGGGGAGGGGGGGGGTAACGCTGTCTGGTAACGCTGTCTGCTGTTACTCCTAGTGCAGAAGGCAAGACAACCAATAACCAATCTCAGACATTGCTAATCAATCTTGGCAGTGGAAGTGAAACACCACTGACTAATCGCAGACTCTACTAGCTAATCTCAGGGCAGTATGCAAGACATCACCAACCAATCCTGTAGGACACCACTAAACAACTCAAGTGCAGGAGGTGAGACACTACTAGCCAATCCCAAAGCATCCCATCGTTTCACAGTTGCACTTGGTTCATGTTTCTCCTGCACCTGAACTACACCTTAGTCAATTAGTCAGGTAGCTGAATTTGCAGGTGTATGGAATCGTACAGTCATACGGGTCTACTAGCAGTTGCTAAAATCTCAGTCTACAGGAAATTCTTCTCAGAATTGTGCCAGGGAAGGTATCCACCAAATCTGGAAGAACTGCACAAGCTGTTATTCGTGTTAATTTTTTGTCCAGTGAGCTTATATGTAGCAAAAAAGAGAAGATTAAAATAACAGGACTAAATGGCAATGGAGTAACTTTATTATGACATATATATTACACTTAATCATTTTAATGAACTTAATACTTCTTTATTGAAGTCCAGCGGCATCCCAAGTCGCTGTCCCTGAGTTGCTGTCGTTCCCAATCGCTTCCACTTTGTTATAGTACCACTGACAGCTAACTGTGGAATATTTAGTAGTAAGGAAATTTCATGGCTGGACTTGTTGCACAGGTGGCATCTTATCACAGTACCACACTGGATTCACTGAGCTCCTGAGAGTGACCCATTCTTTCACTAATGTTTGTAGAAGCAGTCTGCATGCCTAGGTGCTTGGTTTTATACACCTGTGGCCATGGAAGTGATTGGAACACCTGAATTCAATTATTTGGATGGGGGAGTGAATACTTCTGGCAATATAGTGCATCTCATTCACGAGTCATCAATATGAGGTTTCTACATATTTAAGAGTATATAAAGCTCAGATGTATAAAAGTCCTATGTGGAACCTAAGTGCTGGATGCTGAATGTCAGACTGGAAGCACTATAAACACCACTGACATGGAGACAAAGGCATTGAGAGCCATTGAATTTGGCCTGATTTACACAATCATTTTAAAGCGGCAGAAAAATGCTGTATCTTGATCATTTCTTTTGTGTTTCCTACTGAAACCTAATTCATTCAGATCAGAGGCTGTGGGATTTTCCTTAAATATTTTATAGGTTATTATCTATTCTCTCAAACTTAAGTCAGTTTTTGCTTTCTTTAATCTCTGGAGCTCTCCCGAGATGCAGGATCCTCAGTGTAGCATTTTTTGGCTTATTGTCGAGTGTAGTTTTGATTTGATTTGATGTTTGAGGATGTTTCTGAGATGTGTTTTATGAGACTGGGACTGGGACATCTTTCCACTAATGCTATGGTTTTCCTCTGCGTTCTCTAACGGCCAGTTGAGACAAATATATTGTTGTGTAATATTAAACCAGATCATAGCTTTAGGATTCCCTTCTATATTCATGTCTATTTAGGGTGTTTGAAGTAAGCCCTAGGTTATTGCCTTAGTCATATTCATTGCCTTACAACTGTGTACAATACTGCCTAATAATAAAGGAAATGAATGCACTCCATTCAAGTTCCCAGACCTCTGTCCAGCACTGCTATAAAGCATTGTTTGAATAAAAGTTTTAGTGTTGCCAGTAATGCATGAAAGCAAATAACCACCAATTAGCGCTATGCAAATAAGTTTTGCTAAGAAGTGGCTGTTAGCTTTCTTTTATTGATCTTGATACTTTTGGCCAAAGTCCTCCTTTAAGAGTCCTGATTCAGAGTGAATTGATAATTGATGAGCTGGAAAATTCTAGTGCTGCTAGCGTTTCATAAAAGTTAGGTAAAATTAGCGTCAGTATGCGAAATACACACAGGTGTTTTAGTGAGCTTGATAATTGATGAGCTGGAAAATTCTAGTGCTGCTAGCGTTTCATAAAAGTTAGGTAAAATTAGTGTCAAAATACACCCAGTTATTGTAGTGGGGGATGGGAGGGAGCCCCATGTTAGCTGGCTATTGCTAACTCACTCGCCATAGCAGCACTGATACAAGCTTCAAAGGCAACAAAATAATACTTTTCTAGTTTGGTAATGTGGTCCTTCATGTATCATGTAACTGAGACCTTTTGTCTTCAGTTTAAGAAATGAGTGACAATTCACTCTTTCCACCAAATTTGGGCAAATTTTCAGATTTGTAAAGATGCTGCAGCTTAAGTTTTTCAGAGGTATCCCAGACATAGTTACACTGAAAGCCCTGATGTTATTTGCACTTGAATGACCAATTATTATTCACTTATTTTCTTGCAGTTAGTTGCTATCACTTAATACAGGCAAGTTATTTGTACCATCTGGTCGAAAATTTGAGCGTGAGTAGAACAAACTCAAAAAGACAAGCAATAGGAGAATACTGGGACCCAGAATTCCAAGAGTAGCAAGTTAGTTTATTTCTATTTATTAGCTCTTATTTTTCCTTCAGATGTTGCTTTCAAATAAACAACCCATTCACATGTTATATCTGGGTTCAGTGCAACTTTGGATGCACTTGACATGTTTTGCGTGTCCTAACCATGAATGTGTATAGTGAGTCTGCTAAGTAGCCAGTTTGACAACAATTACAGCCAATTCTAACATCTACCCTAACATTGGTGTGTGAGTATTAAGTTCTGAAGACTCTTCATGAAAGAGTTTACTTTTACATCTCATCATTACAAATGTGATCATTACAATATACTGTATCACTGTAGTGAAATTTAAGAATCATTACTGATGTAGTTACTTAAATTTAAAAGCTCAAGTTTTATGCATCAGTAGTTTGTGTAAATTATACCTATACTTTGTCTGCTAAACCTAAAGGTTTGGGTGTGTTTAACTCCATGTATAATTTCAGAGAACTTTTTAAGTTTTTAAAATGTAATTAATGTGAGGCAACAAATTACCTCAAATGATTTGAGTAAACTTAACTTATTAAGGTTTACAGTTACTAGACCATGAAAGACCAAGTGGGTGAACCACAGTTTGGTACAGCATCACCCTGAGGTGGAATGCCAAAGACAGAAGCTCGCTGATCGAGGGAGAAACAACTGAACAATGGCCGCTGCCTGAATGCATAGTTTCTGCCCAGAATATTAGTTCATTAGGAGGGTCCCAGATCCCCCAAGACCCTCTGTATTTTGCACCTGATTAGCAACGTATAAAAAGTCCTGTTCATCAATGCCCATTATTTTTCATCCACTGTTTGCCATATTAGCACCCTTGGCAAAACTACAGCTTCAGTTTATTACATCTTATGATTTAGAGCACAAAGCGCTGATAATTAACAGGAGGATGATGGGTGGTGGTTATAATGTGGGCACTGAGGTAAAATGGTGCAAGGGGACGATAGTAGGACGATACATTTGCAGGGTATAGCCGTACTAGTTTTGCTCTTGGTCATGGCTCTAACAGTACTGCATGATTATGTACAAAATGTCCCTGTGTTGCCCCCTTGTGGTCACTTATAATCACTGCAGCTCTCTACCAGTACAGCCCTATGCAGTTACAACATGATGAAATCAGTGCATGTACAAGTATGAACTGTAATTTTTTAACAACTCGATTTCACTAACAACTGTAAAATCTGATTTAAAGCGGACACTTCTGCTACAGTGCAGATTTCGTCGTAATGGGAAGGAGCACACATGGAGACACATACCACACCGATTCTTGCCTACCCTCTACCATTTGTTGCTGGCTGGTATCCAAAAGCTCCAGTGTAAATCTACTCCGTGCAGTGGAGGCCCTCTTATCCAAACACGACTGTTCACCCTCAGTGACACCAAGCAATGGGCCTTGATGGACGGTCTCTAGACGCCCGGCCCAGAACCCTGTGACCCAAACTTGATCCTTCCATGGTCTGCAGGCCGGCAGAAGGGAGGCCCCGAGGCCTAAGAGAGGTGTATTGAACCGGGGAGGATGAAAATATGCTAAGGGGACTCGGGGTGTGTGTGAAGGTGGAAGGAGAGGCTGAAGGTTTGACCGACTTTAGCTGCCCACAGCTGGGCCTCCTGCTAGCCTGCCCCAGGCAATGCTCCAGGACACAGGGTCCACTGGGACAGGTGGTGACTGTGCGTGTGTTGCGATAAAAAAGGCCATACTAAGGAGACATTCTGTTCATGCATACACTAACATTCAAAAGTCTGGAATACAGTGCAGACGCAGATTTCAATAGACATAAATTATGTGTATTTATAGATCATTTATGCAACATAGGAACAAGATGTTATTATATATGATACACGTTTTTTGTCATCTTATTTTCTTTTGTTTTGTTACTGATTTATTTGATCTGTTTTATACTGCTTCTTATTCTTCCTCCTCCTCTTCTTCTTTCTCTTCTTCTTCCTCTTCTTCTTCTTTTTCTTCTTCTTCCTCTTCTTCTTCTTCTTCTTCTTCTTCTTCTTCTTTTTCTTCTTCTTCTTCTTCTTCTTCCTCTTCCTCTTTTTCCTCTTCCTCTTCTTCTTCTTCTTCTTCTTCTTCTTATATACAGCTTTTTGATCCGACCTATGGTTTTCAGAAAACCCCGAAAAATTCAGATTTTTTTCCCCTTTAAGAATGAATAGGGTGGAAATGTACATGCCTACTTACTGTACATTTGCTCGACCCACTGTTTTGTGACACTATCTCAAGGCAGACTACCAAGCATGAATTTAATATTGGTCTGACCCACACTCATCTCTTTGTCTTTTTGTCTTTTTTTTCCATCTCTCATTTCTTCCATTCATTTTTGGCCCTTCCCAAACCCTGTCTCCTTTAACCTACTGCCCACAAACTGCATGTACTCACAAACTCTAATCCACAGCCACACTGACCTGCACTCCTCTTTGTGTCCCATTGCAACCAGATCCTAGCAAGTGCATAGCAGGAAGTGGGAANAAAACTTATTTACAAAACACTGATATCCAACACCTGTCTCCTTTAACCTACTGCCCACAAACTGCATGTACTCACAAACTCTAATCCACAGCCACACTGACCTGCACTCCTCTTTGTGTCCCATTGCAACCAGATCCTAGCAAGTGCATAGCAGGAAGTGGGAACCATTTAAGCTGCACAACTATTCTGTTTTTCTTGCAGGAAATGCCCTTTTCTAGTTTGTTAGTGTTTTGTGCTGTTGTGTGATGAGTGGATACTTGAAGCATTGGGGGGCAAAGGGTCAAAAGACTGAATGAGCTGTCTTTGTGTGCAGGGCTTGTATTGATGTTATTTACTGTTTAACATATATTTATAATAATATTTAAACATATTATATTTCATTTTATTGCTAAGTTAATATTTTTATCACTTGTGGTTATGAAAAAGGGTAATTACCGGCCCACTACAGACCGCTGTCCCCCACTCAGTACTGGCTATAGACTGCTATATGGTGCTTCATATGGCCCATTGGTTGAAAAAACCCTGACATGACATACGTTAAAATCGTCATTCTTAGTTTTTAATAATATTTATTAACATTTTTCATGTTAATTATTTGAAACCAAGTTTGGCTGAAATTGACTACATTTACATTTAGCTGACGCTCTTATCCAGAGCAACTTACAAGGTTAATCATATTACAGGTAGGTCAATGTAGTGTTAGGAGTCTTGCCCAACGACTCTTATTGGTGTAGCACAGCATAGGATTGGGATTCGAACCCCAGTCAACCACATGTGGTGGTGGCTCCCTGGTGGGTAGTGGTGTTACCCGCTGAGCTACACCAACCACTAGAGTACCACTGCTTACCACTTCAGTATGAGGGAACATTACATTGTCCTCATAATGCGCTCATTAGGCCTTATTGAGTCAGTAGCTGTGTGCTCATAGGCACATTATTAAGCAATAACTAGGATGAATTATGCATCTTTCTGGAGTGCATATCTGTGTGGACATTGGATCTATAATGTCAGTAAATAAATAAACAATGGCAGTTCAAACTTTTCTGCCCTGTGATAGATTGACGGCCAGTCCAGGGTGTTTCCTACCTTCTGCACATTAAATGCTGGGATAGGCTCCAGCACCCTCCGCGACTCAGAAGGATGAAGGGGTTTAGAAGATGAGTGAGTGAGTGAGTTTGAATTTTTCTGTTCCACCTTGAATAATGCTGCAGTTACATTCTGGTGCCTGAGGCTCTTGAATGTAACTGCTGCACCATTTAAGGTGGACCAAGGAAATTCAAACAAGAATCTCAAACACCAGAATGTAACTGCTGCACAATTTAAGGTGGAATGGTAAAATTCAAACGAGAAGAATTGATGATATAAGAGCCCATTCTTAATTTTTGCTCTTCTGATCTTCTCTTATTTAGCTGATTCTCTGCAATCTTTCTTTCCTGTCAACGCAGGGAGTTCAGTTCCTCCCTTCTGGCTGTCCTGTGCACTGCGTGAATGCCCCCTATTGCTTACTGGCTCCAAATTTGTCTTGGATTGGATTAAGTGGATTGTATGCTGTGCCTTTAATGCTTCAGTGGATTTTCCATTCTGAAGATTTCTAGTTACCTAAGAAAGTTTTAACTTCTGGTCAGTAGGCTATTTTTTTTACTTAATTTATAACTAATAACTAATGACGCTACATACTGAAGTGTTATCAGGGGTTGATTGTTTTTATATTATTGAATAGCTTGAATGCAACCCATGAATGATGATTCCAAACTTGGGAAAAATTATGTACACTGATGCAGTACAAAACGGTCTCACACTCTTGGCCATGTCTGCTGTCCTCAGCGTTAATAGTGAGTCCAAGCTGCCCCTGATGAAATGGCTGGAAGGCAAATAATTCAGGCTGGTATTAATTTTACATATATTCGAGAGCTCCTATACATCTTTTAGCCATTTAATTATCTGTTCTGTCGCTTATATGATGTATTTTACTGGTGCTCACTTTCTGAAGTCCAGTGGGGTGCCACCCTCATTAGTAAAGCTGGACATCTCTGAACCGGTCAGCTTGGACTTTTGTATTTTGGGAAATTTTTATACAGCCAGAGGGCCATGCACTTTTTTGCCCAATTTGTAGAGTGGAGCTTCTCAATCTTTTGGGTCAACAATAGTGCTGCTCCACAAAGGCAAAGAGCAGAGACTACGGTAACAGGGAAACTGAGACATGCTGTAGGTGAGTATATAAGTGATACTGGCATCGAAAGGTAGGTGATGCACCTTCCTCAGTGAAATCCAGCCACTTTCTTACACAATGTACTGTATGTCACACAGCTATGGTTATGTTCTGTGACCTTACAGGCTAACTGCTGCACTATTTAAGGTGGAATGCAAAATTTAAAGCTGGTGCATCAGTTATATTCTGGCATCTTAAAGGCTAACTTCCGCACCATTTAAGATGGAACACAAAAATAACCAGAGAACAGATGAAATCGGTTATATGCAACTGCAATCGTATGTGCAGTTACATCTCATTATAAATATGACAAAAAAGGAAAAAAACTTGTTAGCTTATAATTTAAGTCAGTTCATTTTATTTCAAGTGAAGAGTAACATTGCTATTGGTCCAATCGTCATAAATTTTTTATGATGATGTATTTCTTAATAGCCAAAATATGACAATATATGTGACTTCCCAGCAAACTGAACGTTGGAACAGGTTCACTGTTGCTGCAGCTTCTAAGGATGGACCGTTTCTCCAGGTAGGCTCCAGCACTAACATGCAAACAAACAGATACTATTAACAGTCCCAGCTAAGTAGATATAATAACAGTTTTTTAAGTGACTTCATTAGTCCGCTCACTAGCCGCCTCCAGCAGCCACAATCAATAACAGCTCCAAACAACTTGGGTGCCTTTGTCTGCTGGCTGCAAAGACATACCGACCACACACAGTGGCATCTACACTGAAACCAAATAAACTCCCAACATACTCAGCTCCAGCGCTATTATACTGGAAACTCCACCTGTAATTAGGGTTTGGGTCAATCCATTGTCTCTCAAAGAATCAGATAATTCATAAAACAATATTTAAAGAATCTTTTAGACATCTGTAAGGACAGCTATAGATTCATATATAATTGTTAAATAGCAAACAAGTTGTTAAATTGTTACAGGTTTGGCTTTTCTCCCACCTTAGGGATCCTTTCAGCCACTAGGAGGAGGTGCCCATCCATTTCAAAATAAAGTAATGTGATTGTTTACTTTGTTCACACATAATATTATATTTGTATTTTAATGTTTTGTGGTGTTATTTTTATACTGTTCTTTTGGTAAGACAGACCACAAACCACATATAGCCTTTCATCAGTAGGAGAATATAAAATAACCCTCATCTTCTAGACTGCTTTATCTTTATGGGTCGCGGGGGCTGCCAGAGCCTATCCCAGCATTCAATGGGCGGAAGGCAGGAAACACCCTGAACAGGCCACGAGTCCATCACAGGGCAGACATACAGACAAGCACATTCACACATACACTCATACCTAGGGGGAAATTTAACATCTCCAGTTCACACGAATGCGTGTCTTTGGACTGTGGAGGAAACTGGAGTTCCCAGAGAATACCCACACACACAAACTACACACAGAAGGACCCTGAATGCACTGGCTGGGAATCGAACCCAGGCCCTTCTTGCTGTGAGCTGACAGTAGCTAATGATCATAATGAACTGATTGAGTAATCAACTGTAATGTAACTGAATAGCTGTAATTGATTGAGTAAAGGACTGATTGAATAATGGATTGACTGAGAAGGTAAATAAGTTAGTTTGAACAGGGGGTAATGGTGGAAATCATAGTAGTTACCGCAGTGTTTTGTTTGTAGAGCTCTATGTGCTGCCCATTGTGCTGTTCCTCTGCTCTGATACACCTGGGTTGCGTTCAGTTCTGACCAAACGTTTAATTAAACGGATATGTGGTGCAGTGTTACACAAGCGTTTCAACTATGGCAGCAGAGAAGGCCATTCTTGGAGTCTCTTTCTAAGTGTTTTTGGAAACTGATTTTTAATAAATTACAATTAAATTTAACAATAAAATACTTCTAAATGTCTAAACATCTAAACGTCTAAATGTCTAAACATTCTTCTAATGTCTTCAGTTGTTTTGAACACCAAGCTGCAGTGGCTGCATCTGTAGAGGATTTCATTACAGTCCATTTAGTTTACTTGCTTTTTAAACATAAAAGCCTTTATATGTACATTGCTGCTAACTGGGCAATGAGAGAAAACATATCTCAAAGCCTGTTGGATACTGTTTTACACCATTCCGACAAAATATTTTGTTCAACTGCAGCAAGTTCTGCAATATATCAGTGCCACATGTCTATGGAATCTGCAAAAACTAAACTAGCTGTAGGGATCATTTGCCCATCTCTGGGACACAGTGAAATGCACCATATAATGACAGAAACACGAACAACTCATGCCAAGAAACACAACATGTATAGTCTAAATGCCAACAGGTCTTCAGAAAGTCAGAGAAAGCTTTTAGCCTACATATACATTGTCCAGGTGACAGGGCAGCATGCATAAGCATGGGATCCTCTCACTTCAGTAGTGCTGCTGGATATTTATACACGTTTACACAATTTAAACACTGGCTACTGGATCCAAAGTGATTACACTGATGACACTCACGTGAAATACAAAATTCATTAGCTCAATAGGAATAAATCCAGGAAACTGTATGTGATTTTTGGTTGGAATGGTGTGCAGCACCCTGACACTGGCCTCTGTAAACTGTACCTGACTGACCCAACAGCCAAGAATGCGCTCCCACACGTCCTTCTGAGTACAGCTATTCTTCTGATGATGAGTATATTTTCTGGCCGTATAGTGTTAATCTCTAAACAGATGCACTGCATGCATTTCAGTTTGTCTGGCAGTGGCACTGTAGACTTAGTAGGGAGGTCAAAGCTTTAGTTAAGATGTAAAGGATGAAAATGCATTGTATGAAGCTTTTTGAAAAATTTAAACCATGTTCCTAATTCATAATACCCCAGTTTTGTATTGTTTTGTCATTTTCATCTTATGCCATTTACATTTTTAAAGCAGCTCGTTTTCTTTTTTGCTCAGATTCGCCTTGTGTCTGGCTGTAAGTCATCTTTCTTTCCTTTATTCATTAAAAGAGTCCACGGCTTTGAGGGACCATCTTGTGTAGACCTCTGTAGGCCACTAGGGGGCAGGATTGCACAGTTTTTTTTAATTCTCAGGCCCGTGAACTCATTCAAGTCGGGCAACTCCATGTGGTATGTTAGACAATGAAGCATCTTGAAGTTACCAGATATTTCACATCTTTAATGAAATTAAAGCCTGCACAAGTATTCATAGCACTTTTTGAATATGAATAAGGGAACAAAACTGGACTAAAGTATCAGATGTATCGAGACCAAAAAGTTAAACTCATTATAGCAGCTCAGTCTAGAGCTTTTTTTAGTTTTTTTTTGTGGCTTCCGTAAAACAAAGTACACACAAGAGAAAGTTCTGGTTGTGTTGCCAGCTAATTACTTAAATATGACTGACCATCACTTATTAACTCCTCTTTGAATGTGTGATGTTTTTTTAAGCTAGGGATGAAGGGATGAATATTGTATTAATTTCAAGTTTTTCGGGGCTATCGATAAAGTAAAACTTTAAGATGTTTTTTTTTTCCAAAGTAAGTGAACGGTGTGATGCATTATAGAAGCTGAGCATTCTGCTCACGCTGTTCACTACAGAAAAAGCCTGAGGCTGCGACAACACGCCGATATTTATGATCAGTCCTGTCTGGTTTTTTTTTCGGACTTTTTTTCTTTGGGTGATGCTAAGATGACAGCTTATTTCTACCTCGCAAAAGATTTCCACAAAGTACGTTCTGTGGACTGTGGATATTTGTTTTGGTTTGTTTGACCAACATGAAAACCTCACCTTATAGGCCTTCATAAATCTCAACACAGAACAATGCTGCTAGACATTGCTGAGAGCCTTTTATGAAGCAGTGCTTTTTCTTAGCTTTGAACAACTGACACTGAGATTTTAGTAAAAGAGAAAAAAAAAACCAAGTAAGGTTCTATAAGGAGCACACACTTGGATATCGAGAAGGACATCGGAGCTTTCACCCCCCCCAAAACATTAAAGCCTATACATATATACTCATACATTACTATATATACACACACACACATATATATATATATATATATATATATATATATATATATACTGTCGTTTTTGCTATTTCCATTTTTTGGACATAACTTGAAAATGCCTCCTGCCCTTTGTCTATTATATGTAAATGGTGACTGGACCAAAAGAAATGTGGACATGGAAATATGGATTATCCCAAAATGAGTTGGAAAAACGTCTGGTTACCTTGACTTACGTTAAAAGTACAGTAGTTTTTTTCCTTCTCCTGTCAGGTTATCATATGTTGGTTTTGTTCCAACAGCAATGATATGCATAGTGGCCCTGCATGATTTAACTGTTGTTAAATAAAGTTGCCAGATTTAATTATACACATCCCTTACAGAGAACTGACGTCTGCATGCTTTACAGTACATTTACCGTTTAATTGCTGGAATGATCATATTCCATGCAAAATAAGGCCTGTGCAACAGTTATGTTTATGTTTTATGCTTTCTTTTTCAAATTTCAGAAGATAAATAGAAATTGAACACTAAAGCCAGCACTAAAACCATATTTAAGTTTGCTCCCTGTAGAGGATGTGTTTATTTTTTTTTTATAAAAAACACTAAACATTGGAGATCTTCAGACTATTGCTTACAAATGTATTTAAAGGAAATACTTATATTAGTATGTTTATTTGGCAAGATAAAACAGTGGATTCTAGTCAATACTAAACTGAGTGAGTTTGGAGCAAAACATATATTTGGTTGTATAAAATTATTCTAATATGCTGTTCTGTGCAACTTCACAGGTTTTAAATATTAAGTAGGACATTAGGAAGCTATAAATAAAAAATAAAGAAGATGCAGAATGATGAACCATAAGGGCTGTAAAATATTCGGAAATGACTGAGGAAACTGTATCACATCAATAATTACATTTAATAACAAATATCCTGATATTATGTATTATTACATTATTAAAATTGGAAATAAATTTGTAACTTGACCAAAAATGATTATAAACAGATAATTATAGTATGTTATTATGTTATTATAAATGTTATCATTTAATACCATTTAATTTCATAGATATTTAAAATATTGAGTATTTTTTTTAAATATCTATAAAATATGTAAGAATTATTTCTGTGGATATAAATAGCAAGTGATTCCGAACTTCTGGACACCTCTGTATAAAGCTTGTTTGCTGTTTGTGGCTTTGTGATAATGCTTGGTGGGTATTTTATTGGGTCAGTGTTTTTGTTTTGGAAATTCAGTTTTCAGTTTTCATTTAAGTCTCTTTTCTGAGCTTCCAAAAATTCCACACTCATTGATTCAAATGAGGATAGCTTGTGTTTACTTACTGATGCTTCCTGTTTGGTATGTGTGTGTGTGTGTGTGTGTGTGTGTGTGCGCACTAGTGTATAACTACGGATGTTCACTAAGAATGCACTGATCAATAAATGTTATAGCAAATTATAATTTCAGCTTCTTCACAGTGAAATACAGAGATTTATCAGGCCAGTCCTTTGTTTTTAACAGGAAGCACTCACTGCATGGACTGAATGAGCTGTCCGTCACAGAGTTCCTTGATCTTTTGTTCAAGCTTTTAAATTTCAGTGGTATGATCACACTTGTAAGCACCAGTGTGACATCGTTGTAAAGAAGGAGACGCAGGAAACAAATGCTTCGCAGTAGAGAGAACCACTGCTCATCGTTACTGCCAGGATAGCCGGCAGGTCACACAACTCTCCCCAGCTGAAGGCACTACATAACACATTCATAACATCTTACATAAACCCTTTATAAATCATTAATAAATGTTTAAACCAACATTTATAGAGTATACATGTTTACATGATATTAATATGGAGTACTAAGTAATTTCATTTTTTTTTTTTTTCTTTGTTAGTTATTTATTATATTTCTTTGGCCTGTCTAGAGACATTTCACTGAAATTACTATAATTTGTCAAACCAATAAATACAGACTTTCATTCTGAAAAAAAGTCTCTCAGTAAAATGACATTGTTCTTTATATCAACATCATGTAAAACATGTACACTTTATGAATGTTGATTTATACATTCATGACTACGTTATGAAGTGTTTATGTAAAATGTTATGAATATGTTTTGTGTAACACAGTAAAGTGTTACCTTAAAGTCTCCCACTTTGCAAGTCTTCTTACTGCAGTGCTTCCATAAGCCTTCTCATGTTCATGAGCCAGTAGTGGGATGTTACAGTGTTATAGGTTGTGTAAATGGTTTATATTGCAGCTTCACTTGGCTTACCTCAAAATCAGTATGTAGAAAAATGGGAAACACAGTGCCAAGGCTAGCTTGAGCCTCCCACTACTAGATTTAGCACTCGTCCTGTTTAAAACAAGGCTCCTTGAAGCTTGCAGCACTTCACTACTGGTACGGTACCCAGCCCCACTAAATAGCTAAATAACCTAAAATTAGCACAAAAACATTCTTTTTTAACACATCCAGAACATAGCCATAGCTAACATTAGTCCCTTCCATTAGCCAAAGTTGCAATATAAATAGCAGGGTTTGCTCTTCAATGAGCCAGGCTGCCATTTTTAATTTATAGATGAAAAATCAGTTGCTTATTTCAATAGCATTAACCAAATGAAAGGCTACATTGAAAGTAATAGGCAATTAGCTAGTTAGCACAATGAACCATGTGCAATTATGCTACATCATTGTTAAGTCCTTTCCAGTAGATGAAGATTTGATGAAAATTAGACATAAGATGATCCCCTTGTGTAAGAAAGGGGAAAATCAAAGGAAATTTGAGTTTCCAAAAATGTAAGCTTTAGTTCTGCTGAGAAGACTTCAATGCTATGTCACTCATTCATTCATTATTCTGGCCAATCATCATCCACCACCTGTCCTTAAAATGAATGCTGTTCTGCTGCTTTCAGGTGCCCCCTCCTTCCTCACCTCCACCACTACCTGGTCCTTGGTCAGGTTGCAGGTTGTCCAGGAAGGATGCTCCTCTTCTGCTGTCCATATCCGGCACTATCTGCGATGGTCTGAATGCTCCAAGATCTGGGCTTAAGATGGGGTTTATGATAAAGACTTTTTATGTTTTTAAGAATTGTTATCTTTCAAATTGCTAAATCTTTTTGAGGATTGAATTATAGCCTGTGTTACTCCTGCACCTTACTGGTAGAACTGGAATTCAAAAACATAACAGAGAGGGGACAGTGAAAATGGGACGCCTAACGACCACATCCAGGACCTGGCAGACCATCAAAACTGTCAGACAAAAAAGAACATTGGAAGAAGTAGCGAATTAGCGAAATGCTAAACATGGAACCAACTTCTAAACTGAACTTTGAAGGTGTGGGTGTAGATTTCTTCAAAAACTGAACGCCGGTCTGCTGAAAACAATGGAGGCAGAAATAAAAGTCAAATGTGGCTAAAATTACACTCATCGTCAAAAAAATAGCTGCACCCAGAAGGAATGAACCAACATGAAACTTGGTGGGTAGGTTTGACATTGTGAGACATGCGAATGATTCAAGTTTCATGCTAGCCCGCACTTGTGATGGAAGCAGAGACAGACCTTATCACTGTACCTGACTGACCCAACAGCCACGATTGCAGACATTCAGCGAGTAGTGATGCCCTACATGAGTCTTCCTGTTAGCGACAGCACCATGCCTGGTGTCACTCAACCTCCACCCACAAAACCAGTAGGAACTGCGTGGGAATATTCAAGCAGTATGGGATGGATTATCGCAGGACACCATTAGGAACCTCTACAACTCCATGGTGTCATACTGAGAGACACTACTTCTGTATGTGTGGCTCTATAAATATTGCCCATATCAGTCTAAATTTACCCTCATTTATTGTTCCTGGTATCTTCCTTCCATATGAATAGCATTGCAATCCGACACTTCCTTTGGGCGCAGCTATTCTATTTGTGATGAGTGTATATATAGTTGTTGAGGTGAATAACTTGCAAACCAAAATAAGGTGGACTCACATACAAAGTACGACTTTGTCTTACTGCTTCGCATGTGCTCTGTCCTGTATGTGTATGTGTGTGTGTTGGTGCCCAGGGCATCCATGCTGCTCCCTGTGTAAAGCAGTTTGAGGGTAGGAGGTGAATGAGCTCTAATGTAAGAAAGCCTGAAAAAATTCTTTCAGCAACAACGCAAAGTCCTTAACAACCTGTCACAGCCTGAGGGACAGGAGCATTTAAAATCAAAAGTAGATCACCTCAGGTAGAACTCTCTCTCTCTCTCTCTCTCTCTCCTGCATGCGCACGCTGCACTAATAGGGTGCAGTGTTCTTGCTTAATGGAACCTGAGCTAAAGAGAGTTTTCTGCTCAGGTATATAGGGCCCTCAAGGCAAAAAAGCATTAGCCTATTTTGAGATGGTGAATTCTAAATGATGTTATTAGGGATGAGTCTCGCCACCTTTAGCTCTCCTGCTCAAGGAAGCGAAACAGCCTCTTTTGTTCGGTGGCCTATACTACCCTCCTTCTTTGTGAAAAAAGGCCCTGTAGTTATAAAGAAAGCCAATTTAACAGGTAGGAATTAAGCTGTTAGTTGGGTTTCGTTTGAAATACAGGGTTTTCTTCCAACTACCTTTTTGTGCTACTACAACTGTATAGGTGAACATTAGACCAAGATCAGCTCTCAAGCCTGCAGTACCATTACCGTAAGAGCCATTTGTTTTTATGTGCTTTGTAGAAAGCTGATTTCTCTTTCTGGTGCACTGGAACTCTATGGTACTATCGCCAAAATGACTTGTTCGATGGGGAATTCAGACTGCAAAGAAGCATTATCTGTGAACGCACCAAATGTTACCTTATAGGTGCTCTGGTCCCAGATGTAATGGCAAATGAAAGCTTTCTGTCTGCCATGTTCTGCTTTCATGAAGATGGTTCTCCTAAAGCAGTGGCTTCCACAAAGAGCCAGTGTGGCTGCAGGTATTCATTTCCAAGGAGGATACTTGATTCCACTAATCAATTGGTCAGTCTTTGAATAACTGATCACATGTGCTTCTGCTGTGTTGGAATGATAATCTGCAGCCACAAGGGCCATTTGCAGATAAGATTGGATGCCCCATTCTAAAGGGTCAAGGGCCAGGTCTGTACAGTGGACACATCTAAGTTTTACTTGTAGACTGCAGTAAAACCTAGAAGAAGATATAGAAAACAACAAGACAGAGAGGACCTATTAACACATCGATTCAGGTATCTCCCTTTCCTATTGGGATAAGATTTATCCAGATATCATTCACACGTGGACATAAGCAAGATATGGCAAGTTCATTTATATAGCATCCACATTGCAGCCATGCAGAGCGTAAACAATGAATGTCTGGTAGTGTAGTGCAATATAGTTATATTATTAAGAAGTAGAATTTAAGGCATGAAGCAAAAGAAACATTTACAGTTTGCACTCTGCATCTCCAGCATCTCCTAAAGTGTTTAAACCACATAGCAGTCCATCTCCAGAGCACCTTGGGTGCCTTGGTTTTTCACAATCAGATCCGTCCCGTCAGCCCAAGATGCTGGAAATTGGTAACTGTAAGAGTTTAGATTGGATCTATGCTGTAACTGATCAGCAGCTCTGCAGGCAGTATTTTAAACTGCTGTGGCACTTCTGGGATGTTGATTAAGCACTCTTTAATGTCACTTTACCCTTTATAGCTTTTGACACAGTGAATATCAGTGAACTCATCCACATAACAAATTACCAATAACATTTCCTGAGCTCATATTTGGGACTTTGGGAAGCACGCAGCTGCTTTTCGTCCCCCAAACGTCCAAGCCGATTGGTTCTAAAAGAGCATGGGCCCTGATATGACACCTATTGCATGACATTATGTCTAGTTTTTGCACTCGCAGTTTCACAAACAGTAAATATTTCTTCTCCTCAATAATTTAGCACGCAGAATTATTTATCTAATATGTATTTATTATTCATATTTAAACAAGGGGACGGCCTTTTGGGACCAGGTCTCATTTTCAGTCTCTTATTTTGTAAACACACATCCACAAAAGCGACAGTTCCACTGATTTAAGGAGACAAGTGGGTGTTTGTGAGTTTGAGGTCTACCTTGAGCTGAAATGGAACGGGATCAATTTTTAATAGCTGGCATGATTTGCATCAAGTCCCGTCAGATTCTCCTTCTCCCTGCTGAAAATGGACAATGGAGTATGCGCGTTTGCGCTCGAACATGGAAAAAGCAAGCTAATGCACGAAATCCATCAGAATCAGTAACACTAAGAAACTGGGCTACTGCACTGTATGTCTATGAGTGCAAATCCTGGTAGGGCTTTTTACAGTAAGATACCATTTGTAAAAGATTCATAAGGGTTCCTTTCCTCTGTGTGCTGTGTGCTCTGAATCTATACACAGTTAGGAATACACAGCATCATTATCATTAAGCCCTAATGAGGCATAAGGTTTTAGTTTTATAGTGATAAAGTTATAGTTATGTAATGTTTAGCATGAATCTTTTTAGGGATCAGTTTAGCACATTAACTTTCCAAGGTAGCAGAGCGTTGACACAATGTGAGTGTGGACCAAACTGTGTTCCCTTCGAGGGCACACCGCACTGCTGCGGTTCAGTCTCAGAAGAAGCAACAATACCACTTTTGTTTTTGTGAATAGAACACTTATAGTTTGTATAGTTATTATATAAATATTTCATAGTTATTACTGTACACATGGTCTCATATTGCAGAAGGGAAAACATCCTTAACATTTTTGTTGGGTTAATGTCATTGCTTCACCTTGAAACAAACGGAAAATACCAGTGGTGCAGACACAAATGTATCAGCATAGAAAGAATCTCAGTTGTATGTGTAACTAAGGTATTATTATGTAATTACTTTGTAATAACTTAGCAAAATGAAAGTAATAACTCTCCATTTCTGAGAATTAACCAGTACACCTCTCAGGAGTCCCTGTTTACCCTGGTTTACCCATATTCCCAGAATATATTCATATTCTGTTTGTGCAAACAGAATTGGGTTCTATACGTTTAGCGGATAAGCCTGCTAGCGGATAAACCTGCTATGTAGTCAATAGGAATAGGTTGTGGCATGCATGTGCAAACTAACCTGTGTCTCTGTCTGCGTCTCTGCCCTCTCATCACTTATTTCTCAGTATTTTGAAAGCACCAGCACAATTGCATTTCAAACAGAATAATGTTCAACAACATGTCAACTTTTTGATATATTTATATACATAAATATATATATATATATTCTTTTTTTTCTTTTGTCTGCATTAAATTTAAATCCTGCATTCTTAAGTAGGATGTCAAAGAAAGGAAAACTGTGTTCGAACTCAAAGTCGAGGGAAAACAGACAGACTAAAGTTATGCAAATGAAGCGAACGCGCAGGAATCAGAGTGAAGAATTGATGAGGACATGAAATTGAGTCTGTATTTGATGGCGGAATGGGCTGGTGGACGCATGTCGCTGAGCCTTTCAAGGGGGAGGGAGTTTGCCAGCACGATCGCTGCTGCTCCGCCAGCCGCGTGTCTACGGCTGTGTGTGTGTGTGTGTGTGTGAGACTCATGGATTAATTTTAATGCCCTACTCCGAGGGTTCCGTGTCATTCTCCCTCCTGTCGGAGGACCCGTCGAGATGACATCGGAACAGGCGCTCTCCTCGCCATGAGGAGCCGGCAGAAGCCTGGGTGCCGAGGAAAGTGTTTATGAAAGATTCATCACAGATGTCGCTCTAATCTGCCATGCATTGTCAGGGAGCTGTTCCAAAGCACACATTGTAAATGGATTCCCCCCCTTCCGCCATCCAACCCCCTAACTTAAGTTGTCTGTGGCTAAGAGTAGTGGATGGAGAGGAGATTGGGATGGCGGTGGTGGTAGGAGGGGGGAGTTCTGCGGGGGCTGCTGGGTTGGGGACAAGTACATGGTGTGAGTAGATGAGAAGCAGCACTTTATGGGCCGCATTACCGTGCGTCCGCAGAGAGCCGGGGGAATCTCTAATGCACAGCCGGCCACGTTAGTCACATCAAAAGTGACCCGACTTAAAGTGACAGCGCTTCGTCGACCCCCTAGAGGAGAGCTTGTAGGTCCTGACTTTTATTTACCCATCAGTGCTCGCAGGGAAAGGGGGCTCAAACATGAGCAGCCACTTCAGTCGGTTTGCTGTCTTGGCATGGTCTGAAAATTAAGCTATTTTATGAGAGAGAATTGAGGGGAATCGTTTTTTATCATTTTCAGGCTAAACTAAAACCTTGGCTGGCCTAGGTCACAGAATGAATCTGATGTAAATAAATGTACCACATAAAGGGTACCCTTTTAATATTGGTTCTGTATACAATACAAGTCAGTTCATACACTGTACTTGCCTGACCTAACAGCCACAATTGCGGACATGGTGTCGTGCCAGAATGTCGTGGAGTGTCTCAGAATGGCAGCGGGTCATCTTCAGTGACCACTCCTGCTAATGTCTTGGTGGAGATGACCAACAAATCCGTGTGTGGAGGGATCATGGTCAGCTCCAAGATGAACAGTATGCTGTCCAGAAGGCCTGGTGTTCCTCCACCCCTACTGCAATACCTGCAGGAACTGTGTGAGAATATTCAAGCTGTGTGGGATGGTTAACGCAGGACACCATTAGGAACTCCATACCAAGATGCCTGGCATGTTGCGTTAGCAAACATGGCGGCCCGACACTATACTGAGAGACACCATTTCTGTATGTGTAGCTCAATAAATATTACCCATATCACTCTACATATATCATCATTTATTGCTCCTGGTAACTTTTATCTTCCTTCAAAGTAGCATTACAATCCGACATGTCCTTCTGGTGCAACTATTCTTTTGATGATGAATGTAATTTACAAACCCAGTTCCTAGAAAGTTTGGAGGGTTTGTGAAATAAAAATATTAATAAAACCAGAAAGTTGTGATTTGTCTATTTTATTTGACCTGTATTTAACCACAGTGAAAACCCCACCATGTTTTATAAACTTTACTTTGTAAATAAACACACATTTCAAATTAGATGCCTGCAAAACAATCCAAAAAGTCATGTTATACATGCTTCAAGTGTCCAACCATGCAGGACCTTTATTGTCATATTTTGAGACGCACAGGTCTGGACAGCAGGCAGGGTAGTCTGGCATCCACACTCTCTGATTATGCAGTCGTTATGTTGTAATGTGCAGAACGTGGTTTGAAGATGTCATGTAGATATGATCAGAGATGTACCTGAAAAAGACATTTCTAGAAGGAAGCATATCTTGCTTCAAACTGTGTTCAGCATTAATAGCTTCTTCACAGATGTGCAAGTTACTCACAGATACTCCCCAAACCATGGCAGACCTTGGCTTTTGAACAGTCTCTCTTTTTCTTTTACTGACATCCTCCAACAATGTCTTCTTTGGTCATTTCACAGCCTCTGCCATGATGTCCATACTGGGAATACTGAGCGAGATCAGTAGGTGTTGGCATGTGATGCGGTGCCTAAATGTGCTACATATTTCTCACTAAAGATCTTATTCCTGCTCCCCTTTATCCCATGCAGCTTGAATGTTTTTATGCAGTTCCTGCAGATTTTGGAGTAGGGGTGGTGGAATGACACCAGGCCTTCTGAATGTGATACGTGAACACATGTGATGCGTGACAACAAACTGTTCATCTTGTCGTTGACCATAGTGCAACACACGGTGATAAACCATCCCATGCAGCTTGAATATTCTCACACAGTTTCTGCAGATTTTGCAGTGGGGTGTAGGTGGAGTGATGCCAGGCATGGTGCTGGAGCTAACAGGATGACTCACAGAGGGCATCACTGCTCACTGAATCTCTGCAATTGTGGCTGTTGGGTCAGTCAGGTACAGCAATAAGGCTGTCCTTGCTTATGTCACATGTGTGGCTGAGCTTGAACTTGAATCATTCACGTCAAACCTACTAAGTTTCATTCCTGTCAGTGGATTCCTTCTGGGTGCAACTTTTTGTGCTTTTTTTGTTTTTTGATGATGAGTGTATGTGTGAAACTAGCATGTTACTTCGTCATGTTATATTATATACTGCAGTACAGCATTCCTCAGCCTCATCTGTTTAACAGAATTCATCTCTCACACGCTCATCTCCTGTACTGAACAAGACACCAGTTCATCGCATCAGCTAACTGCATGTCTTTGGACTGTGGGAGGAAACCAGAGCACCTGGAGGAAACACACACAGACACAGGGAGAACATGCAAACTCCACACAGAAAGGCCCAGCCAGGAAACAAACCCAGGCCCTTCTTGCTGTGAGGCAACAGCGCTACCCACTCTGCCACTGTGCCACCCCGAGAATTGATCAATTATGTCATATTCATGTATTCATTCCTTGCTGTTCTGTTCTGAACCACACCCCCCAACCCAAAATGACCCTAAAATTCTTTTCCTTGACTTTGAAACCTAAAACGTTGCTAGAGACAACTGAGGCACTGCTGTAAGATATGAGAAAGCATTTACTACAGACATTTCTTTTTGGCCAAAGTCTCGCTTTAAACACAGGCACAGATCAAACCTCTTACAGTGGACTGTCCAAATTATGTTCTGTTGTTACTGTATGTATACAATGAAGCTGTCTGTTGTAGTACTGCATCTGTTATCTGCATATCTAGCAGGACTACAAAGAGCATGGCACCATGCAGAGACCTGCCCTCAGGTGTGACGACATTAGTCTGTCTAGCTTTCAGTGGCATTTTTGTAAAATAAAATCTTGTTGAAAGGGGAAAAGGGAAAAAAGCTCAGTTTTGTGCTTTCAAACACTTTTTCTTTCCCCCCGGCTTTTGACGCAATGCCTTCTGGATTCCAGGGCCTTCCCCTCTCCATCATCGTGGTGACAATATTAAGCATGACTTATTTATATCCTGTTTTGCGAGGCCCTGGGTGATGAAAGAGAGAGAAGTGACAGCGAGGTGAATCGGACCCGTCCCAGTACCTGGAGTCAACACTCGGCACATTTTGTACCGCTTTGATCTCCGGCCCTGCGCTCTCGTCTTCTCTCTCTCCTCTTACTCCTCTCACACTGATAAGAATTTACCATCTCATCTTCTTCCATCACTCTTTCCCTTCTTCCTCTGCCTTTCCTTCTTCTCCTTTTTCTTCTTCCTCTTCTTCTTCTTCCCTCGTACGATTGTATCACAAGGGAAGTAAACAAGCTATCTCCGCTCTAATAAGTTACCCCGACAAGCTGCTGCATTCCCTCACTCCATCGTTTTAAGATGCCGGGTGAGAAAGAGTGGCTTCTTTCGCTTTTACGCCCTCTGCCACTTTTCTCTTTTGTTTGCTTCTTCCACATACATAAAGCTCAATGAGTCTCAGAGAAGTCTTCCATATGCAACAACTTTAGATATGTTTTAGATCTGTGTAACATTTGATCTGTATTAAAGTAGATCTAATTAATTCTGGGTCTAGTAGCCCTACATGTAGACGTACACCTGTTTTATTTTTAGATCTGTATTGGATCTACATTGAATCCACAGCTGTAGAATTTACATCTGGATTAGAACTACAATAGATCCGTTTTAGCTTTACATTAGCTCTATGTTTACGTTATTTTAACATTAAACCTGTATAATTGTAGAATCTGTATAATTTCTACATTAGATCTGCAACCATATTATATCTACATTAGATTTACATCTGCAGTGGATTCAAATTAGATCAACACCTCTATAACCTCAAACTTTGTATCTGAACTGGATTTGCATTATATCTACATGTGTATAATATCTACACTGGATCCATAGCACAGAGGAATTTACGTCCGTATTAGAGCTACATTATGTCTGACGTAGCTATACATTAGCTGTACATGTAAATAAATCTATATTAGCTTTACAATAGATCTACATCTCTATAATCTCTTCATTAACAATATATCTGTACTGGATTTGTATTAGATCTACATGTGTATAATGTCCACATTGGATCCACAGCTGCAGAATTTACATCCGCATCAGATCCACATTACATCTCTTGTAGCTGTACATGAGCTGGACATCTCTGATAGCTCCACATTAGATGTACATATACAGGGGTTGGACAATGAAACTGAAACACCTGTCATTTTAGTGTGGGAGGTTTCATGGCTAAATTGGACCAGCCTGGTGGCCAATCTTCATTAACTGCACATTTGCACCAGTAAGAGCAGAGTGTGAAGGTTCAATTAGCAGGTAAGAGCACAGTTTTGCTCAAAATATTGCAATGCACACAACATTATGGGTGACATACCAGAGTTCAAAAGAGGACAAATTGTTGGTGCACGTCTTGCCGGCGCATCTGTGACCAAGACAGCAAGTCTTTGTGATGTATCAAGAGCCACGGTATCCAGGGTAATGTCAGCATACCACCAAGAAGGACGTTTTCCTCCACCAGCATCACGCAGTGACCTGGCCACTATCCTGCAAGAAGAATGGCTTAAAATCCCTCTGACCACTGTGCAGGACTTGTATATGTCATTCCCAAGACGAACTGACGCTGTATTGGCCGCAAAAGGAGGCCCTACACCATACTAATAAATGATTGTGGTCTAAAACCAGGTGTTTCAGTTTCATTGTCCAACCCCTGTATGTCAGCTGTACTTTAGATTTACATCTGTATAATTTCTACATTAGATCTACACCTGTATTAGTTCCACATAAGATCAACATCTGTAGTGGATTTACAATAGATCTACAGATATATAGCCTCTACATTGAACCAATAGCTGTAGAATTGACATCTGCTTTAGATCTACATTAGACATGTTTTAGATCTACATCTGTACTGGATTTACATTATATCATAGTATAATATCATAGTATAACTTCTACACCACATCGTCATCTGTACTGGATCTCTATTAGATATTTTTGGATCTGTGTTAGATCTACACCTGTATCATTTTTACACTGGATCTATAGTAGACTGACATGTCTATTAGATCTACACTGGATCCTGGGGACTCAGCAGTCTTTTGAGGGCCTCACAGTGACGATCACAGAGAGGCATGAAAGTCAAAGCCAGTTACCATCAAAGCTGTTAGTGAAGCCCACAGTGGCATGTTTTAAAACGCTTTGTTAATTATGTAAAAACTGGTTGGGCTGTGGACTGGATCTGAATCTGTGTCAATAATGTAATGTGTCATATGTAAACCCCTACATAAAAGCTGCACTCAAACTGGGCAGCCACTAAATGTAATGGACAGTTCTGTAATGTGAGCCACAAGGGGGTTAAGGAGTAATCCTCTGCATCCTGCTTTCGCTAAAAGGAGTCGTCGGTTGCTGCCCTATTGTCTTTATTCTTCAGGCCTTACCTGCTATAGTGTTCAGTAGATGTAAAGTAATAGAGTCCAGGCAGGTGCAACAGTGTGAACTCTATGTGTAAACAATCAGATTCTGCAGACACTTGAGTCTTTTCCTAAGCGTTGTTTGGAAGGTTTTGGGTTTTGCTGCTTGTGTTTGTTCTTTAATATTTAGTCTCATTTCTGTTATGAGAAATTTCGGTAACTGTATTATGTTTATTGTTATTTTGCTTCAGTATCAGCGAGAAGACTATGAGTCACTCATTTGAGTCTTGGGTCCTAGAATATTCACACTGTTCCACAGTGTTATCTCTGTTCTACAATGTTCTCTCTGCATTCACACTGTTCTACAATGGTTTCTTAATTCCCCATTCACTCCCAATTCATACAATTCTGTAATATTCTCCCTTCATCCACACTGTTATAGAAATTTCTCCCCATTCATAAAGTTCTAAAATGTTCTCTCCATTCCCACAGTCCTTGAATGTTCTGTCCATTAACACAGTCTGAAAATGTTCTCCACTCTTTCAGACTGCTATAGGAGTTCTCCCTATTCATGCAGTTCTCTGATGTTCTCCCTCCATTCACACTGTTGTAGAATTTTCTCCCCATTCCAACTGTTCTAAAATGTTCTCTCATGCTTCCACTGACATTGAATGTTCTCTCCATTAACACAGTCATAGCATATTCTCCCCATTCACACAGTTCCAGAATGTTCTCCTCATGTATGCTTTTGTAGAACGTTCTTCCCATTCATAGTTCTAAAATGTTCTCTCTTGTTTACACCATCCTCAAATGTTCTTGCTATTCACTGTGCTAAAATGCTCCACTCTATTACACTGTTCTAGATGTTCTCCCATTCACAGTGTTCTAGAATGTTCTCTCCATTCACACATGTGCTGTTCTAGAATGTTGTTCCTCCAATCACGCCGTCATTGAATGTTCTCCCCAGTCATACTATACTAGAATCTTTTCCCCATTTACACTTTCCTAAAATATTACTAACTCTATCACATTATTCTAGATTGTTCTCCCTATTCACTCTGGAATATTTTCTTTCTTTACACTTACGTATAATGTTCTCACATTCAAACAATTTTCTCTTGTTTACACTTTCCTATAACGTTCTTCCCATTCACATTGCTCTAAAATGTTCTCCACTTTATCATACTGTTCTAGAATTTTCTACCCATTCATAAAATTCTACAATGTTCTACCCATTCACACAGTTTTAGGATGTTCATTCTTGCTTATTCTGTCACTGAATAGCCTAGTTCACTCTTGTACAACGTTCTACCCATTCATACTGTCCTATGTTCACACTCTTCTGGAATACTCTCCCCTCATTTATACTGACTGGTCAGTTTCTATTTTGAAACAGTACAAAGATTAATGCTGTATTTCTTAAATATCGAATCTTAGACTATAGCGAGCAAAGCCAGCTCAGTGCTGCACCATATGAGGAACAGGTTCAGCCTCCTGATCCTAACTTGAAAAGAAATGACAGTTACATTTACACCAATCCATAAATTATAGGGAGCTCTTCTCGGCTCGGGTGCAGCCCAGACAGAAATATGTGGTTGTTAGAATGCACTGAGCGGTTTGGGTGCCGACTTTCATGTCAGTTTGGAGGGGGAAGTTTGCTCGGCCAGATTTATTTGAGGTTTAAGGCCTGTGACGTTACTGTTAAAAGATTGAAATAAATGACCTCAGATATTTTTCCTCATGAACTGATGCTTGAAAGTAATGTGGCTGAACTTACCTCACGTCTTCTCAAATCAGAGAATATACAAGCTCAACTGCATAACACAGGCCCTTCATCTTCAACTGGGTTGCATAGCTATGTACGCTATTACTGCTTTAATAAAGATTTACACTGAGTTTCTAATGTAAAGGAGCAGTTCTTTTAATACCAAGTAGATCTTCTGGCCCCAGAGAGTCCACTCTCCAGTTCACACTGGGTCTTCATAAGACACATAAGACATGCTTATCTGATTCATGACAAGAAACAAAATGTAGCCTTTTTGTTAGTAGTATGTATATAGTATGTAGAAAAGGATGATGAATGATTGAATATCAAGTAACAAATCTGCATTTTTGGTGATAGAAAGCTGCAACTCATGTTGTCTGCCTGTGAGGACCCTATTATTGCTATTGCTTTCTTTATTAACGTTTCATAGAGGTTCATCAGATATTATTATTATCACAGCTGCTACGTTTTGTTTGTATACATTTACTGATGGTTTAGCCCACCATGCCACCCAATCGTCAAAATCAGCTTGTTAAAAATAAACCCATAATTAGTTCAGATTCTTCTACATCTAATTTTGTTCAGATCAAATAGAGCTTAACATGGAAGAGCAAGCAAGCAAACAAACAATAGTAAGAACAAGCATGTGGTTAATAAAGCTAAGATGTTCAGCCTGGCACACTTCTTTAGCTTCACTTCGGCAACCAAGAAACTATGTTGTTAACTAGCATGAAGTTTGTCATATCTAAAGCAACTTGTCATCAATAATGTCCCGCCATGTAGCTTAATTAGCAGAACTTTTCCCTCATTTCAAAGCCCCGCTGCCCACGTTGTGTCTTTGCCAATCACAGCCTGATTAAACTAGAAGCAGGCGGACGAGTGCCTCCGCCTGTCTCTCCGTATAATCGTTCTCTCTCTCACCACCAGACTGCTTGGATGGGACACTTCTCACTCGACCTAACTCAAAGAGCACTGTTTCCTCACTTTGACTCAAATCTAAAATTCACTTTCTCCCTCTCTCTTTCTTTCCCTCTATCTCTCTCTCTCTCTCTTTCTTTCCTTGCACTTGTCTCCTTCAAGTGTGCATTTGCATCTCTTCACTGCTGCTCGATTAAAGAGAAATGAGTGGGCTGTTGGGGTGGAGAGGAAAAAAAAACAAGGAGTCAAAAGGAAAAAAAAAGAAACACATAATGCGGTTTGTATGTCAGGTCCAATTTACTGTGCTGACTTAAAGTTAAACAGACTGGATGAATTATTTGACAGGGAGGGGTGGAAAGAAAAGAGGAGCTGAAGAGCAAGGGGGAGGGGGCAGAGGGAAAATGACATTGTTATTCATCTGTCTCTTTGTCACTGAGTTGGGAACCAAAAGACGCGCGAAGAAAACTTCAAGCGCAGCCCCAGTCCCCCTCCTCGTTCCCCCCGGGGGCGTGAGCTACCATGGTTCAAACAAAGTAAACAACTCATTTTTCTCAGATGCTCACTTTAGTGTTGCTGCAGGCGAAAGTTGCCTTCCTTTGGCAGCTGGTGCTGTGGCACATTTAGCCAGGGGGGTTTTGTGTGTGTTGGGGGGGATGTGGGGGAAACTTGAGGTATTGGCACGCCGTCCCCGTCCTGTGGACACCTGGGAAAACCCTGCCGAATGATTTGTGAGAATTTCTGCTGGTTGGATTTCTCATGCTCACCTGTGTGATTAGCAATGAAAGCATCAGGTGTTGTAGAGAAAGTCATAAATGCATGTTTTACAAAATGTGCAAACAAATGGCTGCTTTGCTTCGAGTTCCAGTATGGAGAGTTCCATAATGAGCTACCTCCACTCACTCAGTTGTAGACAAATAGAGAAAAACAGGGCTAACCCACAGGACCAAACAGAATATCACTCTCTCATTCTTTAATTTGAAACAGCATTTATTTGTGGTTGCTGAGGTTAATATTAAGATTAGGCATACATAGAGGTAAATACATTTATATAATATTAGACATATTATTGTTACAGTGTACATGTCAATACATATACAGTACTGTGAAAAAGTCTGAGATCACCCCTAATTACTTTATACACATTTCTTTACTGAATGTAGTGAAAATTCAGTAAAAAGGCAGAAAAAAATCACACCCAGTAAAATTGACAAATTAAAATATAATATATATACTCATCGTCAAATGAGTAGTTGCACCCAGAAGGAATCAACTGACAGGAATGAAACGTGGTGGGTAGATTTGACATTCTGAGACATGCGAATGATTAATGTTTTTCACTCTCTCTCTCTCTTTCTCTCTCTCTCTATCTATCTATCTATCTATCTATATATATATATATATATATTGCCTTTGACGCAGAGAACTGATGCCTGAACAAGCTGAAATATCAACTCACCTGACCACAGCCCACATTTCAGGCCATCTGAGATGTGCTTAGGCCCAGAGAACTCATGGCATTTAACAAACATCGAGATTGCTCTAGATTTCTTGAAAATTTACAATACCAAAATTCTTTGTAATATTACACTAAGAAGTGTTCTTTTTCACAGTTCCCTCACAAAGTTTGACGCAAAGTGCTGAGCCACGGCCCATCTTTGCTTGCAAAGACTGAGCCCAGGATGGACTCTTCTTGTATGCCAAGTCATGATCCCCTTACCTTTTACCAATTCACTAGCTTAATGTGGAATGATTTAAAACACAATAACTTGAATATTCTATAAATATTTAACTTGTTTTGCCTTTACCCCCACTTTTACTGAGTGTATTGCATCAAAATTCTGTTGTTTTTATCAACAATATACAGTCAAGCTGGTCAGCCAAAACGTTGAAAGTAATTTCTTTGTACTTTATCAGTTAAATAAAGGATCAAGAGAATGAACAAATGACATATTCCTTTTTTAATGTAATTTTTAAAAAATGTCCCAATGTTTCCATAAACCTCCAATTTCCATAAATGTATGTTTCCATGAATTTGTATTTAGGGTCATCAAATTATAGAATTATCTGAAATTTAATTATATGAAAACTTTCAAAACCCCTGTGTGGCCCTGGTGAAATTACAAGAATAAACTTACAAGAACTGCACATTTTACGTACTGGTAAAGATAAAGCACATTTCAGATTTTTATGCTCTATTTTATTATGTAAAACACAGCAGCATAGACAGAAATTGTGTACCAAAATGATAAGAAATATGTTTCAGTATGTTCTCTGTAAACTTTGTAAATCAACAAAAAATGTCATTTGTGGTCAGAATTTGGCATAAGACTGTATACAATAAATGTACATAACACATATGATACATAGGAATGGCACTGTACACTGTATAGGAAAAGAGTATACATCAGTGAAGATGTGTGTTTGCATGTCAAGAGGCTTGTTTTGAGCTGATGATGCCAGCGCTCTGCTCTAATACAGCAGTTTACTGTACTCCTGATCATTTCCCGTTTGGGACTGTTCTGTAATAAGGTTTCGTTGTAGACACAAAAAAACAACAATCAAATCCACCTTCCCTGAAGTCATGGGAAAACGCAGCAGAAAACAACAGAAAAACGCCTTGGGTGAGACTGGTGGTTCAAAACTTTAAGTCTTTATTCTCTACCTGGTCGAGAGAACATCCCACATGAAAACACATCAAAGGCAGCACTCCAGCAAAAGCATATGTTCCTGTTTGAGTTTCTTTTTTTCTGCAGTGATGCTGTTTAACTAGAAAACTGAATAGGATTTTGAGGTCTGCTGTGGCTCTATGTAGCTATCTATCTATAGAATTCTGTTTACTCAATGACAATGAATCAATTGATTGTTTCACTTAACTGAATAATTTCTGTAATTAGTGAGAAACTTCATCTTATGATGGAATTCTATGTAAATAATATAGGTTTTGTGCTTAACAAAAGCAAAGTTTATCCCAAGTAATACAGTTCAATATAAAAATGTATTCATCTTCATGATAAACTACATTATTACTTTCAAACTGCAATTTATATGAAGCAGCATTACTGAGTTAGCAGAAAAACACAAAAGCTAAAATATGGTGTTGGATGGCCTCTAAAGTCAGAAATGATCATTTAAGAGGCACCGGTAGGAGTTACTTAGAACCACATCATATGTTTTTATCTGTTGATGTCACATGCCCAGTCTCCAAAAGAAGCTGTAACTCAACGTTTAGGTCTCAAATGCAAAAACAACATTATTATAGTAATGACAAAAGTAGATAATTCACTCACATCCTTAGAAGACATTGTTTCCCAAATTTTGACTGAGCTCTCTTTGAATACTCCTTTAATGCACTCACAATAATAAGATTCATACACTAGAGGTCTAAAGAACCAACTTTACAACATATTCTTCCCGACATTGCATGCAATTACACAGTTCCACCAGAGAGGTCCACGTAGTGTAGGTTTAGACTTAAGCTTGTACTTTTGTCTCCCCGATTAAATTTTTCCAGTGCTCTTTTAATTTTCTGACATTTGCATTTGGCAGCATAATGTTCCTATTATTTTTTGAGCCATTTGGCTGAGCTTTAAACCAAAATCAGCCTTTAATTGGATTTCATTTTTATTTCACACCCACCAAAAAAAAGATTTTGCAACATGTACCCCCTAAAATGCCCCCTAAACTTAGTGACGCATTGTGCCACCTTCACTAGCAACAACTGCGTCCAAACACATCCTATAACTGGAGATCAGCCCTTCACATTGCTGTGGAAGAGTTTCGGTAGGCCAGCCATTTCTGAGATGATTCACCACTGTTTCATCACAGTTGGGTGTGTCTAGTCTAATTGATACCAGTTGTCAATTCCATTTGGTTTATTGGCTGACTGAGTGACTGCAATAACTGCAGTGATCTCTGAATTTCATGCTTACTCAGCTAACATGAGTGGACTCTGTGCCAATGTGACCTGGTACCAGGCAGTCAAATAGCACAAATAATCACAGAACAACAGACTTGTCTTCCGTCTTCAACTGTCTTCCAGGGTGCATGTAAGCGAAATTTTATTTTGCTGATGTGCTAGGGAGCAGTAAAAGCAGAGAGGAGGCTGAAAAAAAAACAGAAACTGAGCCTGCGAGGCATTGCCAGCTGTGATTTCAGCTTAAAGCAGCGAAACACTAATCAGAAGCAGGATCCTTTAGAAGCCATTATTCCACACTAGGCACTCTGTAGGGGAAATACCTGCTATACACATCGCAGTGTTGGAGCAGATTAGCTGTGAGAGCCAACAGCAGGGCTGTAAGCACCACAGCAAATTGCAACCTAAATAAAGGCGCCAAGAAAATTACAAGTAATATGTAATGTTAAGAGCGCTGCTCAGTCTTGGTGCATTCGGGGGAAACACGCAGGCGAATGTTACGTTTGTCTCTTTTTGATCAAATGTGGATAACTGGTGGAGAAAACGCACCCGTTTCCTCTGTCACTTTCAAATGCAAATGGGGCCTCATTAAAAAGTGCGAGCCAAATTCATTAAGGCTCGGACCGCCAGATTTTATTGATTTATCCACTCGTGAACCTTAATGCACCCTATAGGCAAGCGAGGTACAAAGGTTTATCTAAATGCTTATTTAAATTGTGTGGCTGAGGGGCAGATGAGAACAATAGCTTTGGGCTCCTAGCATCTGGAGAAGTAACATTTACATAAGGCTTTCTTTTGTGTTGGAGCACTTCGTTATTTCAGTGACTGTATCAAAGCTTTGAACTTCACCACAAAACAACCGTGGTCGGGGATTGTTTAGAAGGCTGAGGAACAGATGATTCTAATTCTTCTTGTCTGGGAAATATGGGCTAGAATATGAGGCATTGTGGGATTTCTCAGTGGAGGTTGCTTTCGATCACTGAGCTAACAGCTCAAGGCTACTTTATCCCCATCATCTATGCTACATGCTGGCACGTTTGAGGCCTAAGGCTACCATTTTGTCTGACCGTAGAAAGAAGATAAAGACTATTGACAGTTTTCTCTAATTATTCAAAGAAGGGCTTCTTTCTCTGATGAAGAAAGAATTTAAGGATGGCATGTTTTTACAATAGCAAAAATGTTGGAGATTTGATACATATCAATTAGAATACACACTGAAATACAATTTCTATAGTACTGGAAAATAGAAAAGAAAATTTCACCTTCAGCAGAGCTTATATACATAATGTCTAAGGAATATCTATTCCACTCATTGGGTTTTAGCTCACTTGCTCACTAACACCACACGGTGGACAAAACCCTCCTCTGGGCAGCTTTGAGTAAGCTTACACAAACAAGAGGTAATTCCAGCTTTGACCAAGATATAATGTCCAATGATGCCGTGGGCTACATCTGCATAAATGTTTGCTCATAAACTTCATGGCCTAGAAGACTACTGCTAGCATGCTGCTTCCTGAAAATGGTTGGCTTTATGGTTGGAAAATGGCTTTAAAGAACCTCAAAAAGGCAAAGGACAAAACAAACAAAGCAAAGGCATTACACCAAATGAAAATATGAATATGTAAACAATGCAAAGTGACAGATAGATAGGCATGTAGGTGGTCTGGAAGACAGACATATTTATAGACAGATTCATACATACATAGACATGTACACTACTGTGCATCATTAACTACAAGTTATTCATTCACTGTTTGACAAATAAGAGAAAAAAACAGGGGTTTCCAAAACGAGTTCAACCAGTAATAAATGATAATATTGAGACTATAGGACTCCTTACAACTGAGCAAAACATGGTAGCCCACCAAAACTGATAAGATAAACAATACTTACCGCCACGCATGTGAAATAAGAAAGGAAGGGTCTTATTGCTGTACCTGACTGACCCAACAGCCATGACTACAGACATTCAGTGAGTGGTGATGGCCTCCATGAGTCATCCTGTTAGTGCGAGCACAACTGGCAGATGGCTTCATGATGCAGGACTACATGTATGCAGACCGTTACGACAACTACCCTTAACAGCACGTCAAGTTCACCAAAGACTGCAATGGTGTCGTGTCAGACTGTAATGGAGCAATGGACTCCATACTGAGATGTGCGGCATGTTGTGTTAGCAAACATGGTGGCCCACGCCATACTGAGAGACACTACTTCTGTATGTGTAGCGCAATAAATATTGCCCATATTAGTCTAAATTTAGCAACATTTATTGTTCCTGGTAACCTTTATCTTCCCTCCCAATAGCATTGCAATCTGACACTTCCTTCCCTCCAGAAACTATTCTTTTGATGACGGGTATATGTTTCATTACTACATTTTACCATTTACACTGAGTAAAACCAAAGGAGACCAAAAAGACGTAATCAAACAAAGAAACCGCTGGTGTTCTCAGAACAATGGACTGACAGTCCACAGAGTTCAGACCTCAACATCAGGGAATGTGTTTGGTATCACTTGGCTCATGAGAAGCAGAAAGTGCAACCAAGACTGAACTTAGGAGGGGGTGAAAAAAATATCCCTGTAGATTTCTTTGAAAAAGAATGTGATAGATAGATAGATAGATAGATAGATAGATAGATAGATAGATAGATAGATAGATAGATAGATAAGCCCTCTCTTTCTTTATCTCTTTAACTATATATTCTTTTTCATACACCCATACACACACATGCTGCATTCCAAATTTTGCTTTCTCTCTTCTCCCTCCATGGGGATTTGCAGTAGGGTCTGTCAGTAGAGAACCTAACTCCCAGCCTCCGCTCCCTCACCCCTCCTTGTCCCCTGCAGTAGGGCTGACTTGCCCCCAGTGATTGAGGGTCAAAATGCTGCCACCCATGTCATTAGAATAAAGGAGAGAGGGTCTCTACACTGCGGGCTTTAATGAACATCATGTATCACACGCCCTGCGCTTAGGCACGTATCTGTGGCATCATTAACTAACAGTGCACACAGGCCAGGGCCTGAAGACACCTCTCTAATCACCAGCCAGTAACCGCTGCTGTTCTACATGACTCTTTGGCTTAGATTTGTCATTATTTGAGGTGTAAAATGGCTGCCAAAAATAGACTGCAGTGCTTAATTAGGTGTCAGTGTTCTAAGCAGGAAAGATAATAAGCCTTTTTTTCCCAATGGCAATTACCGATGAGATGAAAGAAGCCAGCACCTGTTGTGTTTGAATACAGTGTTTCGGAGTGGGCTGCACTTTTGACCTTGGCTTTGGGTTTTTCATGAATGGTTACATTTGATCTGTAGACACTGTAACCGTAAGTACCTTTTTGTGTTTGTCATTGGGAAACTATGGCAATAAAGTTCTTTTCTTGAACCTGATCTTTGAGCAGCCCTGGCCAGCACATGTTTTCCTGCTCTAAAACAGATTACACAAATCAGAACCTACACAAATCAATAAAGTCTCTTAGGTTGTGCCTGACTGAATTCCAGTGAGCGTGCAAGGTAACGATTTAAAAACACCACTCAACTAGGGTAAAATACCTATTGTATTTCAATTCAATTCACCTCAGCTCAGCTCAGCTCAGCTCAACTCAACTCAACTCAATTCAATTCAATTCAAAGGAGATAAATTAGTAAGTATAATGCGATTAAAAAAAAAAGACACAATACAGTATGTCCATAATCAGTAAGACAGATGTGCAAGATGTGCAAGAGCAGTAACTGTGCGTCAGAACTAGGACTGGGACTACTAGGACTGAGGTGCAAACACCTTTTAGCATATGCAGTAGAGCAAAATACAGCTTAGTGTTAAGTGTACATATTGGAAGGTACAGTATGCTGAGGCAGCCAGGTGTGCAATTAAATATGGTTGCAATTGGTAGATGTATATACAGTAGTGTAGAGTGCAGGGTAATGACAATAGAAGCTAATGTTTAGGCAGACAGCTAACACTGTTCAGTATATAAAATACACAGCTCATTTGCAACCACTACCAGGGATGCGGGAAGGTGTTGGGGGTGTTGAAATGTTCAGCAGTGTATATGTGATGTGGCCGATGACGTCATGCAAAATGATTTGCCTTTTTTAATTTGATTTTTTTATTTACAGTAATTTACAGTAAACAGAGCATGCCATACAGGACTATAATAAGGCGAGAAACGACTGATGCACATCGTGTCACTGCTCTCTAGTTCTGGACAAACTTTACGTAAACGACCTGAGCAGCAAGCAATCAAATGGTTAACATGCAGACACACGGTAACATTCAGTACTGAATAGTACACTGGGAGATGGATTTAATTAGAATTACATATAAAATAAATGTTATATATAGAATATGGATTTATTTATAGAATGCAAAACTGTATTTACATCATCACAGTTGAATAATTAGAGTCCAGTATATAGAACTGTCATAAAGCGTAAAGAAAATTTGTATATGCCAGCTAATGTTCCTGTCCAGCAAAACTCTACACACAAATTAGTTGGTTGTCTTCACCAAGACAAATGTGAGTCTGAGTCACCCCATGACAGTCTGGCACAACACCATAACAGTCTTTGGCCACGTTGACTTGATGTTAAGGGCATGTAGTCCTGTGTCGTGCAGCTGTCTACCAGTGGTGCTGTCACTTACAGGATGACTCACGGAGGGCATCACTGCTTGCTGAGTGTCTGTAATCATAGCTGTTGGGTCATAAGGTACTGTGATAAGGCCTGTCCTTGCCTACGTCACATGTGAGGCTGAGCATGAAACTTGAATCATTCGCATGATTCTCATGATTTCAAACCTACCCACCAAGTTTCATTCCTGTTGGTTGATTCATGCAAACATTTGTGCAACTATTCGTTTGATGATGAATGTACATTACTATAAACAGCTCTACAAAATGTTGCAAAGTTGACTAAAATGTTGCTAGGTATGAGATTTCACACTCATTCAGTGAGCCCTCCTACCATCAACCTGCCCCATCTGTCACTACATAAGCACCAGTTGGGTTATGTTTATAGTTAGAGAAACATGTTAGGAAGTTGCCATGATTGGTCAAGCTACTCATCAGCTAATAGATCAGGCAAGTCATGTTTTGGTCTACAGGATACTATGTAGTTGCACCTTTGCAGGTGTGGACCAAGGCTATTTTACCAGCATGTGACGGCATTATAGCAGGGGAAATCTTGGGCGCATCCTATGACTGTCACAGCACAAAATGCTGAACTCCTCTAAGACGAGGAATGAATTAACATTGTTTATACACTAACACTTTTTACTGCTCTCTCAAACTTTTCCTCTCTGGCTTATGACCTAGGTCTACGTCTCTCTCATGGACTCATGGCACACAACAAGGTCGTTATACAGTGACTGTCAAAGCTGTGACCTCCACGGTGGCTTTGGTGGGTACATGGCCGGAGTGAATGTAGAGTGATGGAAACAATGTCATGTCAGGTCTCCCAACTCTCTCTTTCTCTCTCTCCCTTTTTCCATGCAGCTCCCTGCTGGCCCCAGGAGGGGCCCCGAGAGGGCCCCGGCGCGAGAGAGCACCGGTTCAGCTCTCATTAGCCGCGCCATGATGAAACGAGCTGTAACGTGTGTCATCAGCGCGGCGGCTACGCTAAGCTAATCCGACGGCCCTCTGCCTCCTGAATCATGGATGACCCCCGTCTGCCAGGGTGCTAGTGGGCTGCCTAGCTGGTGGAAGACGCACACCTCGCTGGGGGCATCAAAAATTAACGCAACCCCCCACCCACACCTCCTCCTCCTCCTCTTTCTTCCTCCTTCTTCTTCCTCCACCCTGTGACCTCCGCTCCCTCTTTCATGAAATCCTCGCTTCCCTCGCAGGACCCCTATCATCATCTGCCGCTCCTTTTACCTCCTTCCGCTTCCTTCTGCGTTCTTGCGTTCGCTTTTCCTTTCCTCCATCGTTCTGCTTCTTGCTGTGATGAGGTGATGATGGAGCCGAGAAGGGAAAAGAACCGGTGAATGCATGAAAGAGTGCATGGGAATGTGTGTGTGTGTGTCAGTGTGTGTGTGTGTGGGAGCTCAGGAGATTACACGAGTGTTACAGCATAGCGTCATTAACATTTTACACCCCAGAATGTGGTGCCCATGCTGCCATGGGGTGTGTTGGCTCTAATGATCGAAGCTCAACACATGCCACCGGTGCATCCATCATGCTTCCCCTACAACATTTAAGCAGACAGGCGACAGGCACGGAGCCCTTCGGACTCAGGTACTGATGAAACGAAACCCGCGCCGCGCCTTCAGCCAGGAAATCAAAGGGACGTCGCTTGTACAGCACTTAGAAAGCTCACTTCACTTCGCCTGGATCTGGACAGCAGGTCTACTGAATCCAAAAGCACGTCAGCACTAGGCTTCTTCCTAGCCAGTAAAAATGTGCCAATACAGTGAGTCGGAGTCATGTTCATAAAAATGTTTTCAGCTGTAGGTCAATGTACAGAGTGTACTGTCTTTTTTTGTTCATTGATGTACAAACAGTGTAAAGGTCTTAGGCCTTAAGATGCATATGTGTTTAAGGGAAGCTAATATGTTCAAATATAATGATAAAGTAAAAAGTCTGAAATCGAGACAAATGAAGTTAACTTAAAAAAAGTAATTCCCATTGAAAAAGGTGCTGAAGATGCACCATCCTATTTCTGAACGTGTACTTTGCAACTTCACAGATTTCAATCAATTTGTATAAAGCAGTAGCACAGATTGTCTTAGGAAACAAGTTTCTCATTTTAATTACATTTTAATTTAATTTTAATTTAATTTCAACTTGAGGTTCATTTTACCTGAGGTTTTATTCATAACATATTATCCATCTTATTTTTCACATGAACACTGTATTTTATGATTTTGGCCAAAATATCCAGTTGTGTAAGAGAAGTGTTCCCATTAAATCTAGGAGGCACTTCTGGGAAGTTATGCTGTTTGCAGCAGTCACTATAGTTGAGTGAAGTTGAAAGTATGGTAAAGACATACATGATATGAGCATAATCCTATCAAATAAAATTTGAATTCATAAAATTCAATGCCCAGTACACAACACATGAAAAATGTCTTATTTCTTATCACCAACATAACAAAACACAAATCACAAACTCATCATAATGAACTTTTTCTGTGCTTTCTTTATATACAGTTTCATGAAAAAGTTCTTGGAAGAGCTCTTGGAATTACTTGAATTTCTGCATGAACTTTCTCTGCAAGAATTTTCATAGTTATTTATGCATAATAATAATAACCAAGGAGTCCTCTAACATATTTCTTGTTTTTGTTGCTTATTAAAATAAACTTCTGCACAAAACATATAAAAGTAGCTAAAAGTAGTTATATTGCAATATTTCAGTCTGTATAAGTGAATAAAATAATAAATATTAATACAAGTGATTCCAAACTTTTAACTATTAGTGATTATTAGTCCCTTTAAATGACTTTTTTCAGGATTCCATCAGATCACAGACAGAGAGTGTTCCTGGCTGGGGACCATTTAATAGGGGTAAAAATAGCTATGCAGTGAAGCCTGGCTGAATTAAATTAAATGCAAATGTATTGCAGGAGGGTCCTACTACTTATCAACCATAAAATGCTGTAGTAAGGTAATTAAGATGGCCCTCCGTAATAACATTTTAATATCTTCAGGCAAAACATTTCTTTACCCCACTCTTTTTACACCTTGACTTAAACCATAATTCTGAGATTAAAGCCAGTTTAAGGAACCCTAATGTTATATTAAAACAGAGTTAATCAGTGAAACTGCTTTGGAAATCTCTTACCATACATTAGCATGCAGATAAAATATGATTTAATGTCCTAGAAAAGAGAGAAAGAAACTATTTTTATGGCCCCTGATAAGATTTGTACATATATTACTACAGGTTAATAAAGCCTCAGAGTTCTTCATTTTTCATATGGTTAGTGCATATGTAAATATTTAATGGTGGCCTCTTGCTCCAGATATTTAACAAAAAGGTTTATAAACATTGAGAAAGAGCAGTGCAGCATAATCAGAGGTGGAATATAGGCAGTTTTTAGTTCTGCCTAAGAAAAGGACTCAGGAAAAATGCATGGTATTGTATTGTGTTGCTGGGTCATTCATCTAAACTGCATATCTGTCTGGGTTTTTGAGGGGGAGCTTTCCCAGGGCTTATTGGGCGGAAGGCAGGAAACACCCTGGACAGGCCACCAGTCCGTCACAGGGCAGACACTGTTACAAATGTTAGCAAATGCATTCATATTAGCTAGTCAACAATAGGCACCTACCAATTATTTCAAGTATATGAGTTGTATTATGTGACCCCAAAGGCAGTGTCTGGGTTGCCAATCTGTAATTGTATTGTACATCCAAAACACCTACACAGGAACTGTTATGATGGAACATTTATGTTGTAACCTAAAAGACCATGTCAAATTATTTTTGGGAATGTGGTCATGGGGTTTCGACAAGCAGGAGGAGCCCCATGTCACCAAACTTTGACAATTACACCTGCCTTCACTCACTTTTGATACCAACTACTTTTTTTTCCCACTGCACATTTAGCTCACCATCAATGTAACTGGTCATCATAGACACTGGACACATGAAACTGCCGTGACATGAAGGAGATAAATTATCATAATTATTATTATAATTTTCAAGAGTCTGATGGCAGCAAGACTTTGGGATAGTCCCAAAGTCCCAAGAGTTTGGGATACATCTGCATTCAGATGGCAAGGCGATTCTGGTTGCTCAAAGGTGATGCAAGGCATATCCTAACCTGGCCACTAGCGTTAGCATATGTGTGTAGAGTCGAAAACCGACTATGATGTGATTCTCTCTTCTCACTTGCTTTCTTAAAGAAAAAGTTCAACAACATAATAATGAACAAAAGGTATTCGCCACCAATTAGCATGAACCTATCTGCGTAAAGGTAATTGGTGGCTGCTAGGTTTCATGTTTCACACTCAGCAGTAGCATGTTTGGTTAAGATTGTTCGGGAACATTAACAATACAGTCTTAGCCAGGGCATTCTTAATTAACACACAAACGCTGCATTGCATTGCCGTGTGTAATTAATATTTCAGTGGCTCCGTCGCTCTCTTTTGCCACTTAGCCTAGGCTAATATGGAGATGACATACCCACAGCCCGTAAGCCCATGAAAAATGCACCAACCACTTAAAACCAATGGACAGCTGAAAGGAAGACTCCCTCCATCACGATTTTTGACTTTTCACTGATGACAAAAATGGATCGTATTTTCAGAATGAATGCCCAGATCTAATGTGCCCCCCCTCCAACCCCCACACATATATCAGCTCAGAGAACAGGATGGAATGGTTTGATGGTGAAACATTATCTTCTTTTAAATCTTACGCCTCACAAGCATTCTTCAAATGCAATGCGTGCTTAATAATTTACTGGTCACCCACTCGTCGGGATACTCATCGTCATCCGGTCTGATGGTCCTGTGAAGTGAGTAGTTCTTTAGACACTTAAAAGTGGCTCTCGTTGCTTTGAGCCGAACCCTCGTCCACTCTGCTTATGTGGCAAGTGGAGAGCAGGAGCTGACAAGGCATGTAAGGCAAATAAAGGCGAATGCTGGTGCTGTTTGCAGGGCCTGAAAGATATCCTGCCGTGCTCTGGAAAGAAACTTTTATGGTTAGAGAATGTCTTTAAGTATATCCCACAAGATATGGCAAAGGTGAAAACATTAAGTGATGTGTTGTAGTAGAGCTGCACACATACCACCTTTCCCCTTCTGATACCCATACCTCATCTTTCCATTCCTCCTGAAGTTTTGATCATTATACAATTAATGTTTTTAATAACATTTTTAATAATATATTTTGAGTAAAATTAATGTTTTGTGTCACAAATAAAACATACTAATCTTCACCAAATGGCATTTACATCTTTGATAATATATATACGTAACTTACATATATTTCTTTCTTCAAAAAAAAAAAACATTTCCATTATGCATGATATATATTAATACTGTTATATAATTGGTAATAATAACTGGAACGAACATTAGTCACTTTGCGTGTTTAAGGTTGTAGTAATGCTACTGCAGATGGCGTTGCATGAGGATGATGGGGCTTAAAAAACCTGCAAGGTGTGTGACGGGATTGAAACATTGAGATGTGATACAGTGCAGTGAATGTCTCATTCGATGTGTGGAAAATGGGTCCAAAGCAGATGTTAATGATTGGCTAAAATGAGTGACTGCTGTTGGGCATGCCAAAGGCCATAGTGTGAAGGAAATAGCTGAATTTGCAGGTGTATGGAAGCGTACTGTCATGCTGGTCTACCAGCAGTGGAACAAAACTGGAGTTTACCAGCAACTTTCAGCAGTTTATCGAGCTTGGCTGAAGCTGAAGGCCTGGAGACCCTGCTGTAGAGTGATACAGCTGACACACTACCTGGCTAACAGACTGCTATGCTAAAGGTTAAATCAAATTAAAGGCTGTAATTACGTTGAGACTCCGGCAGTTCCTTCTGGTTCCTCAAAAACAAAATGGGCTAACATGACCTGTAAGTGACTACACGGCAGCAGATAAGTAATTACTGAAACAAGCTTGGCTCAGCCTTTCAGGTCAGAGGCTACTGAGGCTAGTGTATTTTCCCCACAAAATACTGGCATTACATATTTAGCCAGTAGTGATTTTTACTGCTGCAAGCTGCTCTCTACAGACAGAACACACAATGCACAAAGAAAATAAGCTAGTTCTTCAAGTAAAGGCAATGGTTCTATATAAAACCATTCCGTGCATAAATGGTTCTTTGCATGGTGTGATGGTTCTGCAAATTAATGGAGAAGATGTTGTATATGGTTCTATATACTGTAGCTTCACATCATGACAACAGCAGAACCCAGTCAGTTAATTTGTGACCTAAATTGTAATCACTTATATTTTCTATTATCTTTCTCTAGCTTATATAAGAGAACCCAATAAAAATATAACACAATTATTTAACACACAGCACATTCATTTAATTACCAAACAATAAATCTCTTGAATGAATACTGAAGAAAGTACGTATAGGGGTAGCAACAACAACACTGTGCACTTCCGCCACCGTCCACCATGCTGTAGACAACAGCCAAGATGCTACAAGTTTTATGTGGGAGCTCTGACTTTTGGCCTTGGCCAACCATGTTACCAGTGTCAGGTCTTTGCAGTCGGCCGTGGCGAGGTGTTTTTTATATGCATGGTCCTCTAGCCAGGTTCTATTCGCAAGTGTCTGCAGTCCTCGTCGCCCATCTTCGCTGCACTGCTCCTTCGTCACAGTTAACAATTGGTCTTGGACTGATGACTGTTCTCTGTGATGTCAACTTTGAGTTTGTGGTAGTGTCATTCCTCTCCAGACCCCTGGGGGGTGCAATCCCACACCTGACGCCAATGTAGCATTGGTGTGGAGTAAGACGTGGGAAACACAGTGCTTCAGGTGAACGCTGTTTTATTGAACACAGCAGCGGGGGAGAACCACCGCCAGTGCTAACTAAAGACAGCAGGCAGGTCACTTCCTGCCACACGTTTCCCGTACATGGTAGATAGCAAACCTACACAAACTACTCCACAATTCAGCACCACGAAACACAGCAAACAAATCAGAACCTCAATAAAATAATAACAACGATTTACAATGTAACGTCTCTCTCACTGTGAATCTGGTGGTCCCGTCAGGCTGGACGTGGACATCCTACACTATGTTTTCAGAAACTCATAGGACAAAAAAATCAAAAAAGAGATCTCCTTAATATCTGTGTAGTTTCTCCTAGATAACAATGACATCAGATGGAATGACAAAGAAGACTTTTGTCTCCTGTTTCTAGTTTTTATGTCAACTCGGACATGCATATTGTCACTGTCCAATGAAAAACATGTATCTCCATTTTTGTTGATTTTTACTTTTATGCATCATTTCATCACATGATCTGCCGTTTACATTGTGTGAAAATTTCATGATGACTGGACCAACAGAAATGGCCCAAAACTGCTTGGAAAAATGTCTGGTTCCATTGACTTACATTATAATTAAACTAGGTTTTGGGCTCTCCTGTAAAGTTACCATTTTGGAGATAATTGTTTTTCATTGGACAGCGACGATATGTATTATCTATATATGTGTATTCACACAGCCCTTTCCATGGCTCTTTATTATTCTCATTCTGTATTCTTAATCTGTTTATTGTATTTTCTTTCATTTTTCTTAGTTAAATACATGTTAATAGCATTTGTGCTTGTCTGGTCAGTTTAATATGTTATTTATCATACCTGTGTGTATTCACCAAAACAAATTTCTTGTATGTGTAAGACACTTGGCCATATCAAGTGATTCTGAGTGTTAAGTTTTAGCAGAGATCTCAATAAAGTCATATATTGTTCTCAGCGCTGCTATGATACTAAAAATAATATTAATAATAATGATGATTATTTGCAACTAAATGCTCTTGTATATCATGTTTTGTCTCTGTTTGTCTATTTTTTAATAGTTTTTTTTTTAAATAGTTTTTTTTAATAATACTGTTTTAATTAAGTAGTTCTGGTTTGCATCTCTGCATTCCAACTGGGTGAAAGTTCTAAACTTTGCCGTATCCATTTCAGAACACAATATTGCCTTTAATGTGTTTACAGTCATTGATACAGTGGAACCACCTAGTGCTGAGTTTCATAGCTCCAACAGTAATGGACACCATGTTTGACCCCATGTTTTACAGTTCTTATGCTGGAATTACATGTTTGATTTTTCACCCGAAATAACATTTCTTATTTCAGCCACTATTTTTTTTATTTTATTTTCATTTTTTTTTCCAGTGGTCTTTTAACACATCCAGGCCATCTTTAGCAAATACCACCAACATGGTTTTCTCCTTGCTATCCTCCCAATACAAAATTCTTGGTCAGTATTCACGGCCATACACAATATTTTGGATTTGTCTGATTGTGAACTCATGAATAATGACATTAGCCAGTGCAAGAGAGGCGTGCTGTTTCTTAGATGTTACCCAGGAGGTCTTTATGATCTCTAGGAATGTTATAGACCCTGCTCTTGCAGTACTTTTTGTTGGACTCCTGGGGAGGGTAGACGTGGTGGTGTATTTTTTTTATTTGTTCACTGCCTGAAAATGGATTGGTCCAAACACCTTAGAAATTGCTTTAGAAAACTCTGCTCTAGCGGTTTGAGACAGCACTGTGGAAAAAAATGCAGAATAATTAGTCCAGCTAGGCCATCTGTGTTAAATGATTTGAGTCCTTATCTGTTTCGTGCTTGTGTTCTTTGCATAATGGATGCCATAAAGGCATAATCTAATCTATTTATAATCTACTTTAACCTACTACATGCCTCAGTGATGCCTTAGTAAACGGGACACCAAACTAGCACATATTGACCATCAAACACGTATTCCACCAAGAATCGCAAGCTATTTGTGCAGCTTTGACGATCACATCCAATTCCATGGGCTACACTTGAGACAGCACAGCTTTGGTATGGGGTGACTTTTGGCACTCTGTTGGCCTCTGGACAGTGCAGAGGGTCTAACGCCTCTGGTGTAAAGGTTTTAAAGCAGGCTAATTCTAGCTTTGACTCCTAACAGGCCTGGGGCCATAATTATCTCACATTAAAGTGTGCTGATTCCGGACCAGTCCTTATGTTTTATATTCTTAACACTGTCATTGGGGTAAAAAAGCACATCTGATCATAGACCAGTACTCTCTCTCTCTCTCTCTGTCTCTCTGAAATATTTTAGAAAAACTAACCTCCTCTGGACAAGATGGTGGGTCTGCAGGGTGCTGTGCTATAAGGCCTCATCTGGCTCATTGGCTTTTAGCAGCCATGCTCTTCGCTGTTAGAAATAAATGGAGCAGCATTTAAGAGGGCACATTGCTAACAGGGCCATGCAGTAATGCCTGCCTCAATACTCAAGATCGCTGCTGAAATATTAAAGGTAATAAACAAATACAATTAAAAGAAAAACCGAGAAGAGAGTCGGAGAGCAGGCTGGTTTGGTTTACCACATGCTGAGAAAGACCATCCGCTCAGCAGCTTTTTCTGGAACTCTGCTCTTTTCATTCTTAGCTAGGCATGCGCACACAGAGTTCAGCTAATGACGGTCCTCTTGCACATGACGGTTGATGTTCAGGTGAAATGGAAAGTACCTTTTACTTCTTTTACTTACTACTGCTGTAGTCAGATAATAGAAACATTTCTATATTGAGAGATAGGGAAATGTATGAAGAGCACCATGCACAAAAGAAAGTAATCCTCAACATAGCATAATCAGTGTTGCTAATCAGAGCTGTAATAATATACTCAGTTCATAATTCAATTTTCATCAATTCTGGCTGAAGCACAACGATGACTGTATCCTCCATATATTATTGCCCAACCTTCTAATGAGACCAGAGGAGAATTGTGATGTAATGAATGGTGCTAAGCAAGCTTTTGGGGGTTACGCTAAAGAGACTGAAGGCTGGATACATATGACTGTGTATGCAGTGGAAAACGTGCTTTGATGTGACCGCAATATGCACCCACACTGCGTCCGAAATTAACATTTGATTTACTGAGCTGCAGCTAATCACAAAAATTGCCTACTCAAATTGCCCTAATCTCTATAACTGCCTACTAACTGTGCACTGGCAGGGTTTAAAAGGCCCAGCAAAACAGGGGAACAGTCAAGTCCAAGACAAAAGAGAAATTTAAGGTTCAGTGATGAAGAGATAATGTTAATTAATGAAGTAATTCTACTCCAGTTAAAAAAAAAAAAAAACTGAGTTTGGAAAACAAAAATGTGGCTCGCAAAGCACATATTTAGGTGTAATCAAGGCACATTTTGTCACACACATATAGTACTGTGTCAAAATCAGAAGCCACCGTTTATGTATTTACTTTCAACTTTCAATCTTATTTGATTTTGAACAGCAATTAAATACAAATTTTACAATTTTCAGAACATATTCCAGAAGAGATTAGCTATAAGAAAATCAACTTGCATAACACTTCTGTCGAAACAAAGCAACGTATGTCCATTTTTGTTGTTTTCAGTTTTTAGCATAATTTAAAAAAATGCCTGGTGCTTTTTACTCTGTGTGAAATTGCAGCATGAGCGGCCAGAAAAGAAATGTCTCAAATTGACAAAATGGCCCAAAAATATGGTTGTAGTTACAAGGTAACAAGGTTTTATTTCTGACAGCAGCGGTAAGGGAATAGTAAAAGGAAAAAGGGAAAAACATACAAAAAATGGAAAGGGAGTCAGGAATCAGAACAACTCACAAGGCAGAGTAATATTACAGGATTGTATTACATAAGGTTACCAACGTTCATAGCTTATTTGGTGTAAGTTTGATGAAGACTGACCAAACTTTTTGATGTGAATGATGATTTTTTGGATTTATTTATTTCTTTGGATAGCCTTTTCCTGTACGTCTTGTGTTATCAGGTTACTTTAATATATTAACCCAGTACGTGCCACAAATGAATCCCATGAATGACATGTATCAAACACAAACTTCACATCAGTCAGTTAAACACTTACTGTTATCAATAATCAATAATAAGTCTTTCCATTATGATGTGTAATGCATTCTGAATCGGAGACTGTCACAGTGCATCCAACAATAAAAGCAGAATCTAAATCTTTTATACAAAGTCTCTGAATGTATCACAGTTGAGGTTTCAGTGGGTTAATACAGATTCTACACTTCACTGCCACCTCCAGACTCTTCAGTTATCAGGTGTATTTCAGGATATGGCTGAAATCGAAAAGCTTGTCATAGAGTGTTTGGGCCTACTTACAGCTGATACACTACAACTGGACAATCAATATTTAGGCTGCTGATTCTGGTTATGAGGCTAAGCTGCAAAAAGAATGCAATTCTAGAAGGTACTCTATCTTATATCTGTATTATATATGATGTGTATTCCACATAGAACACTCCTGAGCCATGTTTAAGAACATAGCTTTAATGGAGGAATAAATACTAGTCAGACAAAGACGAAAGTAAATGCTGGTTTATAATTAGCCCAGTCGCCCATAGCGAGATTACTAGTACATCTTTGCCATCTTGATGGAGTGCCAATGTCCGCTCGGGTTGCTTGACTAGGAAGGATTGGGCAACCTATCAACCAGGAGAGGAGTAGATTTTTCATACACACACATGGACACACACAATGACATACGTACGATAGGGGCCACACATAAGATCACAGATCTTCAACACTGCTTATTCAGTTATGTTTGTACATTAGGAGTATCTCCAACAAAGTATGAATATGTTGTATATAGGAACACTGGTCATTTCCTATGCCCTGTTGCGTCCAGCTCCTTGTTTTACACTTGTGTCTGTTCTGCTCTGTTACCACATTGTTTTAGCTTGGTAGTGTACACAGATTAAAGTCTTGGCTGAGATAAGCCCCTAGGTGGGTTGGAGGCAGTGTCATCTTTAGCCAGCTATCCTTCTCTTTGAAGATAAAAATATGATCCAGGTTTTAAGATTGTAGTGAGTCATTCTCTAAAGCCAGATAGAGGGTTCACATAGGGGAACTAAACTGTACACACATGTACACACACACACACACACACACACATAAACACACACACACACACACACACACACACGTTTGCTTTGTCAAGATATGGAGTTACACATATATCACATATCTATTGCACATAAGTACCTATATGTAATAAGAATATGGTCCAAATATATTATACCTGTATATTTAAGTATCTATATGTTATAGTAGTGTATATGTAAATACCCATGTGTAGTAAAACTGTGAAAAATACACACCTAGACAGCTATGTGTAGTAATAAAGTGTACCATTCATATTATACAGGTGTAAGCACCTATATGTAATACTATAATATATTTTATATATGTTTTGTATATATGATATGGAATTACCACTATGTAGTAATATGTCTAACATACAATACACAAATATAAGTACATATGTGTTGGGAACATTCTAAAGTACTATTTGGAAGTGATCAGTTTTACATTTGAAGGTGGGGTAATGTAACGTCTATGTAAATAATGATTTGCATGGACTGAGAAATTTGTATAAATCACCAGAATGAGAACAAAAAAAAAAAACGTTCTGCATGCACACACATTCATGTCCAGACATTTAACCCTCTATGGTACGCATTATGATACGAATGAGGAAAAAAATGTGATGTTTTTCCTTCTTAAAATTGGACATTATAACAATATCAAAAATATTTTAATTATTTTTAAATGTATTTATTAATTAAAAGTTTGTTGCCTTAAGGCAACATCGTACCATAATGGACAAATTGAAAAATTTTATATTTTCAAGCAGAAAAAAAATATATTTATTGAAAACATCAATTTCTTTTACCAAACACTTGAACAAACATATTTATCTAGTTTTCAATGTATTGCACATTTCATATTTAATAAAACATCACATTTCACATTCATCTGTTGCTCTCAGGCAACATTGTACCATCGTGGAACACAAATATAACTAAATCATCATGTCATCAAATTATCATGTCAAAACATTACAATCAGATGTTGTTTCAAGGTAAAACATTAAAAACTACAATAACCTCATCCTAATATACACCTTATCCTTACAAGAATGTACATACACACATAAGGACCTGCATGTACATACACAAAATCTCCTGTATCACTAATGGCCCTCACTGCTTATGAAAGTTGAGGAAGCAATCCCTCTCAATAGAAAAACACAGGTAAGTAGCACATTTCGAGTACTGCACTTTTACAAAGCCTGAACAACCTGGGTTTTTGCATTGGCCTTTCGAACTAGCGAAAATCTTTCGAAAATTGAACTTTCGAAATCGAACTAGCGTTGATGAATTTACCAGTCATCCTACTCTAATCAAACCTGCTACTGTACCTCCATTTTCACCATCAACTTCCTCTTTCTCACTCTGAACTGCTGACTTCCTACCATTGTGGTGTTTATGTCTTCATTACCATCTTCATCCTCATCTCTATCCTCATCTCCATCCTCACTCTCAATCTCTCCCTGCCGGATTGTCACTATGACCTCATCTTCCTCATCACTATAGGACATCTCATCCTCACTCTCATCAACTGGCAGTACCACCTGTTCTTTATACCCTTTTGAAGTGCCATAGAAAACTTATGGATTCATCTCCTGTATTAAATCATAATAAGTGTAAATGTAGTATTTGAATTGCATATTTGTAATATAAATGCATTACAAAATCTTATTCATGGCACATACATGTAAACAGTTCTAGACCTAGTATAGCCTTTTGCAATTCTATTATTGTACAATGTTGCCTCGAGGCAACATGCAGTTTTTTGTAATTTCCTATGATATATTTGATGGTATGTCATGTAAAGTTTTTTGAAAATTAAGCTTTTTGGTGGTGATTATCTGGATTAAAATGAGTGAAAATGCACTTTTCATTAGAGAAAATATGGGGATGTCTGACATGCTCACATGTGCTGAAAGAGGAAGGAAAATTGACTCCTGTGGGTCATGTGACCACTTTTATGCATTTTCATTGGTTAGTATTTGAGTTCCCCTCCCCTGAGATAGCACTGACCAATTAAATGGGTGTCTACTTTTATTTTAAAAAGCTAAAATAGGCTATGTTGCCTGAAGGCAACACGGTACCATAGAGGGTTAATTTAATCAGAACTTTGTTTACTTTGGCCATCTACACAGCTGTCCTAAGTGAATGTAATGTATCTTTTGGATTTTCATTAGCTTAGGAAAACGTTACCATATAAAATCATATGTTTCATTTTTAATGTTGAGGCAGGACAATACATATCAGCTTGATTTGGGCCATTGAGAATATAAGCAAATTATCACTGTCGGTACAAAACTTTGTATCTCTGCAACAGTAACTTTACAGGAGAGAGAAAATGTTTGAATGAATGTTGAAAGGAAGTCAATAGAACTAGATGTTTTTCCAAGTAATTGTTAGGCATTTTCGTCAGAACATTCATCAAATTTGTAAAGAGCACAGATTTGTAATAGCATGCTGTAAATATGATTTTTTTACAGTGCAGTATTTAAACATAACCTTAACCTTAATCTCAGTAACCAAAATGAAGTGTTGGCCTTTCAGTGTTAAAATATTGGAAACGCTTCTGTAAGTAAGGACCTTTTTTTGCTAATCTGGATTTAACGCTGCTTTTCCTGGTTTTACTACATAGTCGGGACATTTTTGTAAATACACACATATGCACTCTTACATCAACAGGTTGCATTCAGTGCCAGCCTGCGCATGATGAATGTACTGTGATGGCAAAGCGGCATGCCACGACCCTCCTGAGAGATTTCTTTCCCCCCTTCAAATCCTTCTCACTCTCTCTCTCTTTCTCTGTCTCTCTTTCTCTATTTTTTGTTTCATCCACCCAACCCATCAAATCCCTTCCGGAGGTGGTAACCCTGCGCTTGTGGCGTCTCTTAATGAGCTGAACATGCTTGACTCCACCCAGCATCTTAATCAGTCCACATGACACTCCTCGTCCTCGCCGTGTGTCACGGTGGCCCCATTAAAAACCTCCCAGAAGCCTCAGCCCCTCTGTTGGTTCTAAATGGAGGCACGCAATTACCAGAGTATCCCTTTGCGTCGACAAACATGTCTTTTTTTTTTTAGCACGGTGGGGGGATGGCGGGTGACTCTTGTAGGACAGTGAGGAAAGAGAGAGAGAGAGAGATACAGATTAAGAGAGATAGTGAGAGAGAGAAAGAGAGAGAGAAAACACCAGCTCTGACATCTCAGGGAATTTCGCAGGCATGGCTAATCGAAAGTGATCAGCGGAAGGGTTTAATATTTAACTAGCTGGCGACGCAGCCCCGAAAGTTTCTAATGAAATTATAACTCATGCTTGAAAAGCAAAAGTGCATGTGTTGTGGGAGTTTGAATAATTCAAGCGGCCCATATCTCCTCGTTTCTGTTAACCCGGAGACAAGTGGCACTCGCAAGCTTTTAACGGAGGGATTGTGGGGGATGGCGGTGGGGTGGTGGTGGTGGGTGGGGGGGAGTTGTGACAAAAAGAGCAACATGAACAACAGGATCTCATCTGCTCTCAAATTAAAGTGACTAGCCAGCTGAAGTACAACCAGGAGAAGGCTGGGGGGAATTAAGCGTCTTAATTAATTGATTTGCTCAGTTAAAGGGCACTGCTGTGCCTTACAAAAGAATTACATCACTGGGTCACATGACCTGCTGACAAAGAGCTACCCTACCTAACATCCCGGCTACCTGTGAATCCATTTTTTTTTTGTAAAACTCTTAATATGTTTTAAAAAAGTATTCAATTACCCAAAAAATCAATTAATTAGCTCTTTTCTGAGAGGCCGGCCTGATGGGCCCACAATATCCATGAGGGCTAGTGAAATATTTAGGCTGACAGCATTCATATTAATGGTAACATTACACATACGTCTCACAAAAATTCAATTAGAATTCAACTCGACGCTGATGTCAGGAGCACGTCAGGCATATAAATGTGCCCTGGCTTCGGGTTACGGTGTCTATTTTCATACATTATTTTTCAGGTAGCTTAGCTTTTGGCTACTCAACCTCCCTCGCGGCGTTATTCCAGCAGAAAAAAAAGAATTACATATTTGATGGGAACTAATTAGACCAGTCCTCACCTGTGGGGGCTTCAGGCAGCCGCATGCAGAGTGTTCTGTTCGGCAACTTTTCAGAGGATCTCTTTCTGTGAGAGGGAGAAAGCAAAGAAATCGACTGGAATGAATTTATTCCAAAATGCTTTAAGATGACAAAGTTCTTGTGCCGAAACAAGTTGGCCCCTTTTAGAAGCTCATCTCTCTGTCTTGGCTTCGTTCTTCAATTGATGCCTATAACAGTTCATAGACCAGAAATGTCTTAACATGACATAAATGTTAAACCTTGGTCAGAAATTGAGGAGAAAACACTAAAGTACTGATATAAGTGTAGGTAGAGATACCCAAGGTAAAATATTCCTCCAGTAGAAGTAGAAGTTCCTCCCTTTAGACCTCCACTTGAGTGAAAGTACTAAAGTATTGAAAGCATGGGAAGTAAACGTAGCATGGTTTATTATGGCTCTAATGTCTTGTTATAATTTCTGGAACAAGACTCTTAATCAACTTACTTTAGGTGAAGAGATCTTTTAATAGAAGGTCATTGATTAATCTGAGACTGATGTCTATTGAAATGATCATAGGCACAAAACACTTAAGGAGCACAGTTTCCATTAGCTCTATCCAACAGGTCAAAACAAGCTCAAAACAAAGTGACCCCTGTACCCTGATTGGTGGGCTCGTTTCACACTTCTTTCATTTTGACATGTTACGTTTTTATGCACACAGAAGCCAAAAGGAAGGACAGATTTAGTATAATGTAGTGAAATAAAAATGATTATATTTGACTTTGAAATATAGTGGAGTTAAAGTAAAAGGTCACCCACCATGGAAGTACTTCAGTATAGATACACAAAAACTACTTAAGTACAGTAGCCAATTTAATTTACTTAATTACTGTCCACCACTGAAAAAGTACTGAAACTTAGACTTGGCAGAACCCTGTTAAATTCATATTCCAAACAAATAAACAACAAGGAATTACGCCGTCTCCCCCCCTTGCCACTTTAGAAGAACCGTGGCGAGATGAGCATTAAATCTCACCCCCAATGTTAAATCTTGTTTTGCTTCTATTTACATCACTTCTTTTCTTTGCATGGTTTCTTGCTGCTAGCGGATGGTTGTGGTGCTAGAGCTTCAGCCATCACTGGGTTTAGTATTCCTTTCATTGGCTATTTGTCCTTGAATGGTCTAGCCAGGAGCAGAACCTTCAACATGATTGAGAAAAGGTTAGAGTAAACCATCGGAGCAGTTCTAGTCCTTCTTCCTCTTATGTTGGACTCTACAGTGCTACAGTGATTCACCATTGCCTCTTGAGGTACAAAGTGCTATTAAGTGACAGGACAGTCCAGGGCTTTTTCTTGGAGAGTAGGGTATAAAAATAAAGTTTGGGAGTGAAGCAACAAATGCTTTGCTTTCCTCCCTGCTTTCCTACTGCATTTGGATAACCTGTCCAAGAATATTTTGTCCCACATTAAACACACACTAACTTGGCAATGTTTTCCAACTGTTTGAAGCCATCAGTGGTGAGTGGAACAATATTGATTCTTCATTCTATGAAAGATTGCCTCTCAAAATATCACTATTCAAATTAAAGGAAAAAGCTTCCCATACTAAGTCACTTTGTCTATATATCTTTAATAATTTGCTGTCATTAGTGTTTTGCCATTTTGGACCCAGACTGTATATGTATTTTGGAGCAGGTACATATGGGAATAAACTTTTTGCCTAGTGAATACACTCTCCCTGTACACCACAGGATTTATGATTGAAAGAGAAAATCAAACATGTTTCAAAATATTGGGCCTTTGATCACTCAGAGACTAAAGATTGACTCATCTATCATCTTGCACCACCAGATCATCTACGCTGACAATTACTTCTGCTTGAACTCCTGGCCTGGAAATTCTCCTCCGACTGTGCAAACGAGTAGAATGGGGCAAATCTACCCGCCTTAAGCACACTTCCCCCTGTCACTAACAAAAAGAATATATATACAGTATACATCTGCTGGGGATATTTGTCTTCTGAGATTGACCAAACGCATCAGCGTCGCTTCTCCAACAATGAGTTTTAGCTTGTTTGTGAGTAACAGATAAAGACCCATCTTGGTTTAATCCTTTATTTCTATTCCTTCAGTTCTTGAAAAAACTTCATCTGCATCTTCAGTGTACTTTATCACACAAGAAAGGCCGCAGAGCAGGAAGCGGGGCAGACCAGGGGGTCACAAATAAATGCATGAGCATGCAGTCAGTGCTCGCCAAGTTTCTAATTGTTCTGATGCTAGGAAAAAAAAAGAATACCTTTCAAGAAGCTTCTGTTTCAAGCAGGCTGATTAAAGAATGCACAATACTTCAGTGACAGGGCAGCCATTATTAATTCATCGCAAACAGAGGAATTTGGGTGTGTTACTTTGAAAAATGTTCAAAAATGCCGGCCTATAATAAAAACGCAGGGGGTTGGGGTGGGGCGGAGTGTGGGCTGGGGTGGGGGGGATTCTAACTCATTAACATTTCATCGGCAAATTCACTTTTATATGAAATATCCCCCAATATACGGCTGTCACAATCAATCAGGTGTCCAGAAAAGAGAGTTTGACAAGCGAATAAAAGGATGGGGAATATGTCAACGGTGGCACTCGCTGTTTCTTCTTCTCTGTCATGTTGCCAAAGCCCAGTGTTAAGCAGACACCACTGCCAAAGGAACAGTGAAGCTTGAGGTACTGACATAAAAAAAGGAAGAGGGTGCGGGGGGGAGGGAAAAAAAAAGTTCATGCTATCCTTCCCGTGACAGAAGTCTCCTACTAAGGTTATCTTGTGAGGCATGAGGGGATTGTTCAAAGCAGAGAAAGGTTTTTCTGGTTTCGGGAAATTTGGGATGCAGGGGAGAAAACGAGCTCGGCTCATAATTGTGTAATTGTGTGCGCTCGTTCCCCTGGCTTCTTTTCCGAATTGTCTTGATTTCACCTTGAACTCAACTCATGAAAGCACCAGTAGAGACACGAGGGGAACAGGAGGAAGAAGTTTGGAGCTAAGGCTTGTGATGCTGCCCCCGCTCTAAGGCAAAATTCCTACAAAAGTGCATTCCAGTTCTCCGCCAAATTTCTCAGGTGCTTCAGCGGCCTTGATCATTTAGACCCATTAATGAGCCGTGAAACTTGTTTTTAATGAAAAAGTCAGGAAAAATATCCACTTGTTTATAAATTCATAAGATGTGACTCAAAGTCAAACTTAACCTTAGGCATCACACAACTACAGCAATCTAGAAAAAAACGTAACTCATGGATTCTCTGGTTTGGTGAGTGTTTGCATACTGCCGTAACCATTTAAACTCACATCAGTTACAATACGTCAGTTCTTCATGCAGTTCATAAGTACAAAAGGTCTGGTTGAATGGTTAATGTAGCAATGTTGCTCATTATAGTAAAAAGTTGATCTTTCCATTCATTCATTCATGAACTTCGAATGATGCTGGCAGCAACAACAAAGGAACCAAATAAGGCATGTAACTGAGATTAGTTCCCATAGTAGTTTTCCATAGACTTTCCATAGACAGTAGTTTCTGGCTACTATGTCTTAAAGCTAAAGACTAAATAAAATGTATTGTACTTCTAAACAAACATCTAAAGTAAGTCTGCCTCTAAGCTGCCTTTTTTGCAAGTAAAAGCTCAATTAATATGAAACTAAGCGACACTGATCCTGCATACAGTCAAATTTATACAAGTAGGGTAAATCTGTAGTTTGAAAATGTTCTATTTCGGTCACTGCTTCAACTGCCTTAATGATGTTCATCATTTATAGGTAATAATTTCTCATTTCTAATAATAAGACATTCTTATTCTAATTTCCAATTTATGCTCATCTCAAAATAACTTTTTTTTTAACTAAAGCTGATGTTCAGGCAACCGAAATAAACACAACCACAGACTTGAGATAGACACCAGAGATATTTTGCCGACTGTTCATAAACTGCATATAAAGACCTTGAAAATGTACAGCAATCACTGTACACAGCTATCAAACTAATGTAATTCTCCATTTCTGCCAGCATTTCAGTCTCCGTCAATATAGCGCTGCTGCTGGAATAAAGCCTTGTATCTCAGTTTTGTTGTTTTTCAGTTGTGGACATAACTTGAAAATGCTTATTGGCTTTTACATTGCCTGCACGATGGATGGATCAAAAAAGGGGAGGCCAACCATCCTCTGAGTAGAGAGTGCCATTTGTGCTGCACACAGAGGAGTTTGTCTTCCATATTTAACCCATCCGTGAAATGAAAAACCCACATACACACGCACTAGTGAACACACAAACACTAGGGGGCAGTGAGCACACTTGCCTGGACTAGTGGGCAGCTCTATCCATGGCACCCAAGGAGCAGTTGGGGGTTAGGTCCCTTGCTCAAAGGCACTTCAGTCGTTACTGTCAGTTCAGGGAATCGAACCGGCGACCCTCCAGTCACAAGGCTTGTTCCCTAGCCTCCAGTCCACAACTGCGCTTAAATGGATCACTAAAAAAGAGAAAATTCGAGTTATAAAAGCTGTGCGATAGAACTGGTAACTCGATTGCACTAGAAACAAAAATGAGAACTCAAATAAACCAACATTTTGAATCCAGTGTGGTATCCTCTTCACTTGACATCAGAAAAAGAAAATACAACAGAAGACAACTCAATGCTGTTGGTCTGAAAGCTGTCAAAATGCCTTTACTCAGAAAAGGAAACAGGCACATTGAACAAAGAAGCTGCTGGTGTTCTTAGAACAATGGGCTGACCCCCTCCATTCCGGTCCAGAGTCCAGACCTCAACATTACTTAATGTTGAGATTAGTTGGATTATGTGAAACAGAGAATGAAACCAACTTCAAAGACTGAACTTTGGAGGAGTGGAAAGAATATCCCTTCAGATTTCTTTGAAAAGGTGAAACCAAGTCTGCTGTAAAGACCAAAAGAGTGGATATATTAAATACTGAGAAGCTGATGCTGCAAAGTGAACTTCTACTTAAGGGCTGCTCTGATTAGAAATGACATAAAAGGAGGATCTCTGTATGCCTCTGTCTTTCCACAAGTTCTTCCCTCCATCTCTACACTGACTGGCCTGCGTGTGTTGGATTGTAGGTATCAAGAGTGCATCAGCAGGAACCCGATAAGCTCTCATGCCTTTTGGGCAAGAATTATTCCTACTGTATATCATTAGTGGCAAGGTTTTTTTCTAATTAGCACAAGGCCAGAATAATGAATACAACTCCATTAATCAAAAGGTAATATATGTAAAAGCACTGTTTTTGGCCTTGGGAGAGACTGCAAAAGGTAGACAGCGGGTGAAAAAAAAAATCAAAGGAGAAACGAGTGTTCCTCCAGAACAGAGAGCCTCGCTTTAATATTCATTTATACACATTTTCTTTTATTGAATATACAGAGCTTGCACTCTGTCACTTGACTAGGTAGAATGCAAAATAGGAAAAGTAAATGGAGTCGAAATTAGAATAATAGAGATCATTTGCTGATAATGAGTTGAATTTAGAGCCCTAATTGTTGCCTACTGTGATTTTACTACTGTGCCTACTGCCTATTCTGAAGTGTTGTCATTGTCTGTGTTTCTTTACAGGTGATCTTTACAACCAGGAGTCCATAAAAAGTCATATGAGCTTTAAATAATTGTTATCCGTAAAAGTATAAACAAAACTCCGAAGTATTGTAGGTGCAGTATTGTATTGCTCAGTAGGTAACATGCTAATAAAACTTGAACATTTGAAGAACCCATTTAGCTAAGCGTTACACACGCATTTCAGATGCAACATATGCTGCCATCTAGATGATGTCTTTTTCAGGGAAGTCGCTGCTTTTGTTCAAAAAGTCGATGCCAACCCACATTCTGCATGTTTTACAACACCATGGTTTGGTAGTAAGAGCCTGCAGTCCAGACCTGTCTCTCACAGGAAAATAAGTGTGATGCATTATGAAGTGCAATATTTGAGACCTTGGACTTTAAAGTAGCTGAAGTGTTCTGTCATAAACAAATTGGAAAAAAGACTACAAGAATTGTGTTGTAAAAAGGAAGATTGATGTTTACCTGTCCCAGCTGTTTACATCTCCATTCCATTGATATGTCTTATTAATAGTTTTAGCTGGTATTCTACAGATGGCCATACAAACTGGTGTTGGTACGGTGCATAAACTAAACTTGCCTGAACTTTTGCCACAAATTCTACATTTAATAGATATTCACATCTGAAATTGTCTACTTTAAGCTATCAGATATCCACATCCAAAATGGAGGTAAGGATGACATATATGTACAAGGATCATGCACTTGTAGACCAGTAAAATGTTTGGATCCTAATTACAGTTAAAGAATTTGAATCTTAGGGCCTGTAGTTAAATGGAATTGGTCTTTAAGACAAATATAAATAGTGAAAATGTCTATGTACAAAATTATTTCTGGAAGAAAACTTCCCTTTGTAGATCATTAATAAACTCTTAACAGAGTATCAGTAACATATCAACAACATATATATGTGTATATATTAGAGTAACTCTTAACTTAACCTCAACCCAAAGCCTACTCCGCATCCTGTCCGGTTAAACTCCAGTTACAGGATGGTGTCAGCAGCATTTCTGTAACAGCTTGTTGAGATGGTCTGTATCATACCTGTTATATGTTTAGTGACTTCTTGGGTGAACATCTGCAGATATGAAATTGGACACTCTGTATAAAGTGAAAAACAGCTGAATTCAGCAGATTATTAACACATTTTATTGATGCAGTTAATTAAACACCTCTTGATAATCTACTGAATGTATTCATATGCCTTACTGCAGCTGCATCATTGAGATGTCGTCGATATGTTTCTGGGAGCCTGTGTTTGTTTCACTTAAAAAAGAAACACTTAATATGAAGTAACACAAGGTGCAAAGCATCTAAAAGCAACTAAGGAGGTTCCACATAAAGCTAATGTTTAACACTTTTATTTGGACAAAGTAATATTGTAAAATGTGTAAGATGGTAAGGATAAATAAAACCCTTTTTATGAATAAGTATGTCTAGAACTTGTTCCTTTATCTATAGCCTCATTATTAGTTACTACTAGTATGAGTTATAATAGTACTACTACTACAACACTACTAGAACCGCTACTACAAATGATTAAGTTAGTACTATGCAAATAATGTGTTAGGTTAAGTTATGAAGTGAGAACCCACATACAAGGGAATTTTACAGCCAGAAGTGTCATAGCTCATCACAGGTAATTGTTGTCAGTTGTCAGATCTGCAGTAACCATCAATTCCAAGAAAACTAAAAACATAAGATTCAAGATCAGATTTAAACACACTGTCCCAGTTTACTGCAGGATGTGGAGAAACTCCTCCTACATCTCCTCTGTCCTTTCCACAACTTTAACACTGTTGTTCCACTGATGACCACAGCGCTGGAACATATTTCAGTCAGTTACATTTTACATTACCTGTAAGGTGCTCGAAGAATATCGTCGCTGTCCAAAGAAAAACATGTATCTCCATTTTTGTCGATTTGTACTTTTCTGCATCACTTGAACACAGCAGCTGCTGTTTACGCTGTGTGGGAATTTTATGATGAATGGACCAACAGAAATGACCCAAAACTGCTTGGAAAGAAGTCTGGTTCCATTGACTTACATTAGAATGAAATGAGGTTTTTGCCCTCTCCTGTAAAGTTTTCCTTTGGACAGCGACGATATGAAAGATGTTTTCCTACAGTAATCGAAAGCGGCAACAGGTGATTTAAAACCCACCAGCATGGCTGCTACCTAGAGGTTGCAGTTGGGGTTGTGATTCTAAAGGCGGATTTGTCCCAGTTTAACAATGGGCAGAGCAAATTAAGTAGTTTGTTGTCTGTGATCTTAAAGATGAACATTAACTATGGCTGTAGACAATTCCTCAGAAAGGGTGTGTAGAGTACTGACATTGCCTTCACAGCCTGGAAAGTATGATTATGCATTGTCTGCTGGCACCTGAACAAGTTGTAGCATTTAAGGTGGAACGGAACATTTGATTTAAAAGTTGGCATTAGGTAGCGAACGTAATCCTTGTTTAAATATAAACATTAACCATACCCCGCTGACGATTCCATGGAAGGAGTATGCAAATTGCTGCCATCCCCTTCACAGCCAGGAAAGGTACATTTCTGTATCTATAGCCATTTTGGATGCTGTTGCTCCATTTTCATTGTTTCCTGCAGGTATATATACAGTTTGGTGGCATCAATTTGGGGTGAGATAAGACATATAGACATAACAGTCTAGGAATTTGTAATCGTCTTGTTTTGCTGTCCTCCTTTGCAAATGTGGGATTTGTATTTGAAGGGGAAGACAACAGTGAGGACAACAGTGAGATTCACCATATGTCAGTTGTATATTCTGAACTATCCTAATTCAACTATGCAAATATAAATACAGTTTTCCATGGCACCTTCAAGGCAATGACTGACAATAGGAGCAGCAGTGCTTTAAATGCATTGGAGCTGTTGAAGGAGTTTATTTGGAACACCAGAAAAGATGGCATTACATTACAGTAATCAATCCAGAATTCTGTCAAAGGATTTTAATAAGAATTTCTGTGCTATGATGAGAGGGCTGGACATAATCTTGCAATATGATGGAGATGAAAAAAGGCAATCCAGGATATATCTTAGTACTTTCAAGTTCAAAAATGAGCAAACTGTCCAGTATGACACCAAGGCTGCTGGGAGAAAAGGGGGACCCCTGAGCAACATCAATACATAAATTAAAATTGCATATTTTCAATAGTGTGGACTTGGAATCAATGAGCAGATCCTGACTTTTATTGTCATTTAACTTGAGAATATCTTTGGGCATCCATGCTGTAATGTCTTGAAGACAATTGATAAGAGCAGAAGGAGGGAGAGTAGTATTTGGCTTCATGGAAAGGTCGAGCTGGGTCTTACTAGCATAGCACTGAAAGTGTACTTCATGGTGAAGGAGAAATTTAATAATCACACAATGAATTACATATCCAATATATTTTGATGTGGCAAACATGACAAAACTATGATGGCAACCAAAACTATATGTACAACAATAACTTTTTACTAAATTCAAATCAAAATACTGCATTTCCACTACTAATTTGAAAGACAAAAATATACTGGAAATACGAGTCCTTTTAAATTAACCATTCTTTGGTTAACACTAGTTATAACTGTGGCATCGAAGATTAATAACTGCATAATAACCCCTCAGTTAAAGGATTTCACTCCCCTCTCCTCTCTCATTTTTGCTGGTATTTCGTTACCGGAGTCACATCCCGAAGATGTGTATGTAGGTCATGAGGTGCAGATGGAGGGAGATCACTCAGCAACGGTGTCATGGAGAAACATTTGAGGAAGCATTCAGGTGAGCTAATTTTCCAAAGCTGCCACAACAATCGCTACTGCTGCTGATCCATACACTCAGCCTTTTCTCATACATTTTCACCTCAGACTCTAAAGTGAGCGCTTGCACTTTCCCTCAGTTACTCTATTTCTGTTTCTCTCTCTCTCTCTCTCTCACACACACACACACACACACATACCCACAGACACACACGCATACGCATGCCCCTGTTTTGACATAAGAGCTTTCTCAGATATAAAAATACTCTTTTGGTGAGTGAAAGCTGCAAATGCATTTATCACAGAAAGGTGTAGAAAAGAGTGCGGCCACTATGAGGCTACGCCAAAGCTTTCTCTCCAGTGCACCTAAGGTCATTTGGACATTCATAGAAATGATATATTTATATTAGATTTGAACATTTGATCTCTGATCATTTTAATGACCTTCCATATATTACGATTATATCTTTGTGGGCCAACAAAGAACACAAAGACAACTTATGTACACCACTGATGTGCTGGATCAACAAAAATTGCTATTTATTTATATTCAATTCCTTCATGTCGTGGTTCAGTTATCATATAAATGAGATGCCTCAGTTTCTCAGAAGGTGGCATATGATTTTAAAATAACCCCTTAAAACCTTGATGTACTATGTAAAAGTAGTTTAAAAGTAATTTATTATTACACAGTAGATGTTATATATATATCTACCTTAATGTAGTTATGCAGCAGTTTACCACAGAAGTGTGGATCTCCATACATTCATATCTTAGGAGCAATGATATAGAAGAACGATTTTCGGTTGTCCAAAGATCTTTTCAGTAGATGGTTCTTTAAGGCATTATTTCAGTAAATGAAATGTGGAAGTGTGTAGAATCTTTTTGAAGTTTGACCACTTTCTATGTGCCCCCTAGTGGCCATTCTGCATGGGGAATGAAAATGAATAATTTTTTTTATTATTAATATTATCAATTAAAAGAATTTCCAGGTAACTCTGTTATTCAATTAATCTTCTGGGGTGGACACATTTACTTGCATGTTTTTTGTCTGTGTATGTGTTTCTCTATCTTTGTAATAATACAGCAGAGAAATATGGTTCAAACTTTTCCTGAAACTGTACAGTGTGCCCATTCAGTTCCATCTTACTGTGTAATGACTGAAATCTGGAGGCTATTCAGAGGGGTTGGAGTACATGTCATCTGCCTCTCACTGTGTGTAATTGGTAGATTCATATGTCCGCCTACATTTTGTGTGAAACTGACCAATCACCGTGAGACTTCGAGCCAGTGCGTCAGAAGCCCTTCACTCTTCATTCTGTCCACATCTGAGACACATGTGAAATGGTACGCAAAAATTTTGCAGCTGCTTCAGTTGCTACAACACTTTTGGAAGGTAGCAATGAAGATAACAGCATTTTGACATAGAATGTATGGGTATTATGTTATGTGCATGTGCCTTTAAAGACAAATTTATGATGATATGCAAAAAACAAGAAAATGCCTTTACACACCAGAGGGTTGGCTAGAACCCTGGCTCTCTGTATGTTAAATTCGTGTGACTCCATGTTGAGCTGCTAGTGAGCAATGAGGAGTACAAAGTGATGGCAATGCTGAGATACAGCTGTCACTATATAAATAGCATTTGAACATCAGAAACCTTTTGATAAATGTTGACTTGCTTGCTCAACTACAGTTTTTTATAAATCAAATTAAAATCAAATTCAAACTAAAATCCAGTTTGTTTCTGGTACCCACTGAAATTCATTGTCATTATTTACATACATAGTTCTGACGGAGCTCCTGCAAGGAAAGCAGAAATCGCATTTTATGGCGACAGTAAAAGCACTAAAGAACCTCCACATGATATAAACATTCTGTACCAACTCCTACACAAACTTTCTTAGAACAATACATCTATTTTAAGAATGTTCATTAGAGGTCTGCACAGTGTGGGTTCACCTGTGGGTCCCATGTGATCTGTAAGATATTCTGTTGATTCATTTAGGGGCACCATGATCATTGCAGGTAAGCCGTCAACAGGTTGCAGGCTTGTGAGGGCAGGTATTACTAGCTGGATGGGGTGGGCTTTGACGATTACTGGCTGCTTGTAAAAGCAAACAGGTCAGCAACAAACTATCTGTAAGTGTTCTACAGAGAAAATAATGTTAGTAGTCATTGATATATATAGTATCTGGTTGATTGATATATATCATTTTGTGATATTGACAGGTTTATGTGTGTGGCCTACACCGAGGTGCGATGAGTATGGAGGCTGCTCCACTGTGTCACAGGGTTTTAGTGGACACGTTCTACACCAGTGGAGCGGATTATAGCAAACAGAGGTGGGAGCTAATGAGGACCACACGCCTAGCTAGTTTACAAAGGACCTGTAAACTAGAGGTCTGATTATTAATGTCTATGCTTGTCCAATTCAATCACTGATCATGTCCACTTGCGCATGTAAAATCTAGTGTAATTTTTGTCCACTCCCACCTGGCCCAGTTGGGCATGGCATATAGTTGAAGAGGGTGGGTGCAGGCAAAAATGGTGCTAGGTTTCACAGGTGGGAGTGGACAAGACGTTATTGGGCTATTCTTGGCAATTGTTGTAAAACCTTCCCCCTAGGAAAACAAGAAATAACTGTATACTAAATAGTTTATTTTCAACATGTAGAGTCACAAAGGATATCACAGACTAGCCATGTTCGCTGTATCAACCCTAATGCAGCAGGTGTTTACATTTCAGTGTTTACGTTGTGCAGGGTTATAGTAGTTTGTTAGAGTGTTGTAAGGGGTTCTAGTCATTGGTTAGATTGTTGTAAGGGGTTTTAGTAGTTTGTTAGATTGTTGTAAGGGGTTCTAGTCATTTGTTAGATTGTTGTAAGGGGTTATAGTAGTTTGTTAGATTGTTGTAAGGGGTTCTAGTCATTTGTTAGATTGTTGTAAGGGGTTATAGTAGTTTGTTAGATTGTTGTAAGGGGTTCTAGTAGTTTGTTAGATTGTTGTAAGGGGTTCTAGTAGTTTGTTAGATTGTTGTAAGGGGTTATAGTAGTTTGTTAGATTGTTGTAAGGGGTTCTAGTAGTTTGTTAGATTGTTGTAAGGGGTTCTAGTAGTTTGTTAGATTGTTGTAAGGGGTTCTAGTCATTTGTTAGATTGTTGTAAGGGGTTATAGTAGTTTGTTAGATTGTTGTAAGGGGTTCTAGTAGTTTGTTAGATTGTTGTAAGGGGTTCTAGTCATTTGTTAGATTGTTGTAAGGGGTTATAGTAGTTTGTTAGATTGTTGTAAGGGGTTCTAGTAGTTTGTTAGATTGTTGTAAGGGGTTCTAGTCATTTGTTAGATTGTTGTAAGGGGTTATAGTAGTTTGTTAGATTGTTGTAAGGGGTTCTAGTAGTTTGTTAGATTGTTGTAAGGGGTTCTAGTAGTTTGTTAGATTGTTGTAAGGGGTTCTAGTAGTTTGTTAGATTGTTGTAAGGGGTTCTAGTCATTTGTTAGATTGTTGTAAGGGGTTTTAGTAGTTTGTTAGATTGTTGTAAGGGGTTCTAGTAGTTTGTTAGATTGTTGTAAGGGGTTCTGGTAGTTTGTTAGATTGTTGTAAGGGGTTTTGGTAGTTTGTTAGATTGTTGTAAGAGGTTCTAGTCATTTGTTAGATTGTTGTAAGGGGTTCTGGTAGTTTGTTGGAGTGTTGTAAGGGGTTATAGTAGTTTGTTAGATTGTTGTAAGAGGTTCTAGTCATTTGTTAGATTGTTGTAGGGGGTTTTAGTAGTTTGTTAGATTGTTGTAAGGGGTCCTGGTAGTTTGTTGGAGTGTTGTACGAGGTTCTAGTGATTTGTTAGATTGCTATAAGGGGTTCTAGTAGTTTGTTAGATTGTTGTAAGGTATTCTTGTAGTTTGTTAGATTGTTGTAAGGTGTTCTTATAGCTTGTTAGATTGTTAGCACTAAGCTGAAGGTCAGTATTTTGTGCACAGACCTTTGAAGATTCTTAAGACCTAAGACTTAGGACTTTGCATGTTTATGTTATACCCCTATGTTTTACCTTGCAGCAGGTTCACAGTGACTTTTCAATAGAGAAGCCTGGTAAGAAGCTGCCGCTGCTATTTTCCATTTATGATAACAGATTTATTAGACTTCTAGTAGGTCTCTTATGAAATTGGTCCCGCCTGTTGGAAATTAAAATGTGATTGGTTAATTTCTCTGTCAGTTTCTAATAATGCAGATACTCTAAATTTCAAGACTTTGAGGCCAGGTCCTGAAGTTTTTACTAATACCAGAGCTTGCTTTGTTATATTTACCTAGACCTTGATACTGAAGAGAAAACCAATGCCTCACTGGACAGTTCCCCACAGGACAGTTTAATAATTCAACTCTTTTGTTTCAAATAAAACTTAGCAGTGAAGCTGTACACTGCAAAAAATTATGCAGCTTAACGTAAGAATGTAACTGGGTTATCCTGAAATGTTAAGTTCAAGTAAGATCACAAATGTAAAATTAATCTGTTAAATTAATATTAACTTGATTACAATTTCAATGAATGAAGTTTTAAAGCCGCATGATTTTTACAGTGTAGTAGGATTGTAATACTTGTAGAGTTTAAATACAAGCATGGTCCTTTTGAATAAAATGAACTAACAATTAAAAGCATATCGTCGCTGTCCAAAGAAAAACAAGTATCTCCAAAATGCCAACTTTACAGGAGAGGGCCAAAACCTCATTTAATTTGAATGGAAGTCATTGGAACCAGACATCTTTCCAAGAAGTTTTGGCCCATTTCTCTTGGTCCATTCTTCATGAAACATTCACAAAGTGTAAACAGCAGCTGCTGTGTTCAAGTGATGCATGAAAGTGAAAATCGACAAAAATGGACATACATGTTTTTCTTTGGACAGCGACGATATGTTTTTTAGTTCATCTTAAATCATTAGGCCTTCTCTGAAAGCCAAGAAAGCCCCCTTTGGGTGGCATATGATTGAAACATGCACAAATGTGCAAGTATTACATGTTAGCATGGATCAGTGAGGGCTGCTGCATTTCACACATACTATAAGGCCAATAAGTGGAAAATACCAAATACAATTACTGATGTCTACACTATTAAATATCTTATTAATGACTTTTGTTTATAGAGCAGATTTAAACTACCTAAATGTGCACTGAAAATATAATACATTTGAATATATACCTGTATGTCATTTCTACAGAAGTAAGTAAACTAAAACATGAAAGTGTACTGATGTGATATATATTTATTTTTGTGAAAATGATGCACATTTTTGAATGCATTACTTGTTCAGTGTTGCTTTAGAACAGAAAGAAAGAGAGATGATTCCAAACGATTCCAAAGAAATACTGAGGTTTAGAATTGTGTAATAATTGATTATAAGCTTATTTTATTATTCCAGCATTGATGCAGTTGAATTACCATCAAATCAATGGAACCTAATGCATTGATGCAGATAGTGAGTCAAGGATGAATTTCTCTTTATCATGATGAGATATAGCCATGTTTTGTTTTGATTACTTATGACTTGACCTCAAAATCTTCATCTCTCTCCTGAAAACCAATTCTCTTGACCAATGTATGGATGCACATCACACAATAAACTTGCAATCCAAAAGATTCCAAAGACACAGCACTAATCAATTCTAACTTCCTAATATTGTTGCCGCCTTCAAATTGAAGCTTCGGTGCATTTTGGAACCCCTATAAGCAGCTCAAAAGTGATTTTCCTCAAAGTGATGTAAGGCCACAATCTGTCTTGATTACTTGTGATCGCACTATATCTTCACTGTTCAAACAAAGTATCTCCATTTTTTTCATAAGATTTTTCTTGTTCATTCGAGCACAGCGTCTGTCCTTTAAACCATATCAAAATTTCATGATGAATGGACCAATAGAAATGCTCTAAAATTGCTTATGATGAAATCTCTTTACATGACTTTGAATCAAATGCAAATAACATATTTGCCTTCTCCTGTTAAGTTACCGTAACTGTTTTTTGGACTGCACCGATGATCTGCGTTGATAATCATTGATCTCTCCATCACTCCCCATCACTCTCTCTCTCTCTGTCTTTTAGCACAAAACAAAGGCTGGATCCGTATCCTGAATGAGCTTCTACTTCCAAAGTTTCAATGCCACAATGAAGTTTATATTACATCTTATGTGTAATGTTGAATTGCCACCTTCAGATTGCTCTACTTTTACACTCTTACTAGTAACTCAAACTTATTACTAGACCATATTAAATGTCTCATTGATGATCTCTGACTCTGGACTAGATTTAAACACTCTCTTTTCTCAAAAGAAATTCTCTTTTACTAAAAGGCACTTTTTAGCACATAACGGAGGCAGGCCACATATCTCCCAATAAGCTTCTTATCCAAATGATCCCGGAGAAACAATGAGGAAAACAGGAGGAGAGACGCCTTGGCTTGCTGACATCTCGACGAACACTTAAAAAGACGACAGCCCCTCTCGCTCTCTGTATCTCTTTTCTTATTCTATCTTATCAGCCACATTTAATGCCTTAACGAGTGGCAAGGCTGAACATATCAAAGTAGCACTTTTGTCAGATAGCATTAAACTCCCCCTCCTTCCTCCTCTGGTTACTTCTCCTCCTGATCACAGATTGTTTTCTCATATGCAGAGTGAAAGACACTGATTAAAAAATGAAAGGTGTGTGTTGCCGGTGCCTGCCGAATGCTTCATTTAGGAGTGGCGCACCTCCTCCTCTGCCTTCTCCGACATGCTTTACTTCCCCCACCTCCGTTTGGGTTTGCACTGAGCTGTCATTTCTCCTAATATTAACCCACGCTGGGTTAAACAGTGAGACGATACAGGGGGGTGTGCTTGTGGGGGGACGTTGGCAATGTCAATTAACAGAAACAAAAATCAACCTCAGGAGAAATACCAAAACTCTGAAAAATAAGTGCTCCAGAATGGTTACAGTTCCGGAAAACACTTGTAATTGATATTGCTGTTATGTATATATGCATGCACATCGCTGTCCGAAGAAAAACAAGTATCTCCAAAATGGAAACTTTACAGCAGAGGGCAAAAATGTAATTTATTTTGAATGTAAGTCAATGGAACCAGACTTTTTTTCCAAGTGATTTGGGCCATTTTGTTGGTGCATTTATTATGAAATTTTACCACCATGTAAACGGCAGCTGCTGTGTTCAAATGATGCATAAAAGTAAAAATCGACAAAAATGTAAATGTTTTTCTGTGGACAGCAACAATATGCTTAAATATACAGTATACAGCATATATAGGGGGATATTTTATTTATTCATTATGCAGTAAAAAGATACAAATAAATGAATTCATGAATTATTTATACGTACACACATATGCCCTATATATTTTGTTAACATGTTTTATGCATATATATATTAGACACAATTTATAATGCCTTTGTCGCCATGACTGTTTATTTGTCTTTGTTTACAATATCTGTATTGTCCTTTATAAAAGCGTCAATTCGATAAAAACTAATTCCAAGTACAAATAAGTACGGCACTTGGCCAATAACATAATCTGCCACTGGCCATGTTAATATATTCGTACACATCTTATGTATGTGACACATATGTTTGTGATATATGTATGTATTTATTGTTTATTTATTGTACGTGGAATTTATTGTTTGTATTACACTGTGGTCAAAAGGAAAACAAGTATCTCCAAAACACTAGGAGAGGGCAAAAACCTTCTTAGCTGTTTATGCAAGTTAAAGTAAAGGAATTTTATTCTCAGTGTTTCTATTTCTATTGGTATTTTCACTATAAAATGATCACACAATGTAATAGACAGGTGCTAAACTGTGAAACTGTGTAGAAAAAATAAAAAACAAAACAAAAATGGATATACATGTTTTTTTTTTTTTGGACAACGATAATATACAATATATAGTGTTAGAAAGTACAATATACAATAAACAGGTTATTACTGTTAATACATACATTATCACATTACATTGATTGTATGTATGCTTTGTATTTTTACTTAACATGCTAAATAATGTATACTCAGTATATATTATGCAGCTTTGACAGCATTTATATATTTTTATTTATGTTTAAATATTTATGATGTTTGTCTATCGAAGACTCCTCAAAGATTTCCAAGTACAAACAAGTTCTGTACTTTGCCAATAAAAGGGATTTTAATATATATATATATATATATGCTTTGTATGGAGGTGGATAAACAAAGGGGCAACAGACAAATTTAACTGGAGGAATTAACACAGTAGTGCAAAAGTTTTTCTTTATTTCAGAGTTTTAAAACCCAAATAACTTTGCTCAGAGCAGAAAGTGAATGCATACATAAATAACAGTATTGTGATTAATTGCAATTTGTTCTAATATTGTGCACATATACCTCTGATTGACTGTATACTATAGATGTATACATGGTATATCTGATTTATTATCATACAGAACTTGTATTTAACTATGCACTATTTCTGTTTATATTTTAGCAATCAGAAAAAATATCAGTGGCTGTTTCCCATCTACATGATATAAACTATGTTATAAACCTAGGAACTGTAATAAACACACTTTGTGCTTTCACTTTCTCGAAATATGTTGTGCTCTTTTTGCCATGATGAGAATTTAATTCTCAGTGTACCCTCTAGATGGTGCTGTAATCCTTTAATTCCTCCCCAAATGCCCCCAAATCTCTCACATACAGAAGCCTTCACTCTTCAAGGAGCAAGTGAATGATTCCTCATTGCTTGTGATGATGTTTTACATTTCTCTTCATTCATTTGGCTCTAAGGGTTATAATCTCTTAAAGTTCAAACATCCTTTTCCTTGGAAAATGAATGATTTTTGAAGAATTGTAACTGAAGACTGTTGTAAAATGTTTTCATCTTTACTTCCACAGGAAAATATTTAACAATATACTGTATTAATATCAAGTCAATTTATTATAACAGTTCCATTTCGCATTGTTTCAGCTCTAATATGCAGAAACTGAGCCTCTTGACAGACACTTTATTGAAGATACTCTGTTTCTCTTACACACACACACACACACACACACACACACACACACACACACACAAACACACACACACAGACACACACACACACACACACACACACACTCACACCCTCACACACACACACAGACACACACACACACACACACACACACACACAAACACAATCTCAGGACATGGGGTCTTACACATGTCCCATATGTGTTGTGTATTTAGTCGCTATTGGCACAAAACATTTTACCTCCATTTTATGTTGTTTTTGTATTTTCACTGACTTTATATACACAATAGCTGCACTTTTACACTGAGAATGAATGAAAATCCAATGGAAATTATCTAAACTTGGAAAAATATCTACTATTTCTCTACTAATCTACTACGTTTCTCTAATAACCATGTTCTGAATTCCAGTTCCAGAGATACGAGATTTTGTAACAACAGTGATAATATCTGATTGCTGTCTTTCTATATATTCTTCAGGTATTATATACAGTACCTGTCAAAAGTTTAAACACATCCAACTAAAAGAATGTTTTTTGTTATCTTCTACAGACAATTTATATTTTGCCACACCACATACCTCTAATAAATATTTTATTGTGCAAAACACTTGTATCTGTTTTTGCACAATTTAAAACTCTAGGTACCCTTTTAATTTTGTGAATATTCCTGATGGACAGACCAATAGAATTGGTCCAAAATTGTTTTATATAATTGTTTTATAAAAATCTTTTTATATCAACCTCTATTGCAAGTTAAGAAAGCTGTTTGTAAAGTTCCATTTTGGAGTTTCCATCAGTGCTATTTTATAGTTTGGTGTCTTCACCTTTGTTCTAAAGCAAAGCATTAAGCTCCAAATAAGGAAAATTTCTATGAGGAGCCACCTCAAAACTTTTTACTAATTAAAAATCTCCTAAATTTATATCCAAAACTTTACAGGAAAAGGCAAAAAGTCAGCATAATGAGATTTATTCCTAGTAAGCTTGAACATTTCCATCGGTCTAATTTTCACACAGTTTAAGGGCAGTTGATTTGGTAAAATGAGTTTTTTGGGAGTTATGGTTAGGGTTAAAAATGATTTTCTCCTTAATTTGACCTCAGCTGCTGTCTTTCACATTGTGGAAACATTTCATGATGAATGGCCCAACAGAAATGCTCTAAAACTGCTACTAATAAAATCATGTTACATGAACTTACATTAAAGTAGAGAATGTTTTTGTTTTCTCCTTTAATGTTAGTAGTTTGGAGATGCTTGTTTTCGAGCAACAATATTAAAATAATATAAACCACATGCATTGTATACATGCAAGTACTTATCTATAATAACATATTGTCACTTTACAGGAAGTACACAAAAATGTCCTTAATGTAAGTTAATGTAAAGACATTTTACATTTGGAGCATATTTATTAGTCCATTTATCATGAACTCTTCACACAATGTTGCAGTGTTCAAATGCTAATGAACAATTAAAAACACATTATCGATAATATATAATAATAATATGTATTATTATATACTATAAAATATTTCATAACATAACACACACAAACACACGCATGCACGCACGCGTATATATATCTTTGTCTGCTCAATTGCTCAATATAATCCATGTTTCAATTACCATGTGTTGGTCAATGGTTATTCAAGTTTCTTAATACAATAATACAATATCCCATATATAGTTTTAAAGGAATTAAACTTCAAGCTTTTGTAATAAGTACTTTACAGAGTCTGGGGCATCCCACATACTACTGTTCTTCCCTCGCTCTTCCCTCACTCTTCCTTGGTTTCTGGCATAAAAAACATATAAAAACACACACACACACACACACACACACACAACACACACACACAAACACACTTCTGTAGTAACGAATCGCCCTGCAGTCCACTTGAGAGAGGGAGAGCACTTCACAGTAAGCAGAAGCTGTTTGGGTTCAAGGAAACGATATGAGATCGATATGCATGCACAACTCTGCCTCAAAGGTGAATCCCTGTACACACATGCACACACATACTCTCACACACACACACCCCTTCATTACACCAGGCATCACAGGGGGCCACTATCAAATACAATAAGTGTGTGTAAAAGAGAAAAGCAGAAGCTAACAGTTGTGAAAGCTGTCCACTGCAACCGAGCCAGTGTTTCTCCACATGTGCAGAGAGGGTCATGTTTTATCTTCATCAGCCATAAACTTACACAGCCATACACAGACACACATACCCTTCCCCCTCAGAAAACAAACAAACAAACAGATGCACTATCAGAGATTTCAGTGATATGTGAAGAGAAATGAACTGCACTTTACTGTAGCATATACTGTATCTGCTCCTCTGGCTAGTGAACACAAAGCGATAGAAAACAGAATAGCCCATAGATCTGCCTCCCTGTCTTCATATAGACGAACGCTTGGGCAAGGCCTTGGGTGAATATCGTTCACACTAGATATAGAAAAACAAAAGAAGGAACGATAAATCAGCCTGGATCTGTTAAATATTCATGTTGCTAATTTATACACTGCCCATCAAACCTATTATTCTCACTTCAGAGCTTTATTATCGGAGTGTACTAGAACAGAGTTAAAAGTTTCAGTGTTCAGTGTCTTTAAGCCCTGTCACGCATCACTTGTCCTGAAGACCACCCCTACCACAACATCTGCAGGAACTGAGAATATTCAAGCTGCATGGGAAGGATTATCACAGGACACCATCAGGAACCTTGACGAATCTAAACTGAGACGTCTGACATGTTGCATTAGCGACCGTGGTGGTCAGATGCCATAGTGGAAGAAGGCAATAGTAGGTTATTTCGGAGACATTAGGTTCTGTAAATGCAGTGTGGTAACTCTACAACAGTGTGTTGACATTTAAGCATATATGGGAAGCAGTAACATCAGAGTTGTCTTCCCTGTTAGCACATTCCCTTTTCTCCAGCCATGTTTCTGCTAGGAGATGACTCTATTCCTGACATTAATATTTGTGGAAAGTTAGAGATAAAGGCTGCTAGTATTTTGGTCAGGAAGACTGTTCTAAAATTTAGGGCTGAGTCCTGTGTGTTCTTAAAATCTGTATTTTTACACTTCTTTCTGGACGTCCTTATGTTGGAGCGAGCTACTCCCAGGTTACGTCACGCAGGAGTAGCCACTACTGAGCAGTGGTCTGAAGCCATTGATTTTGTTATACATACATATTTTAGTATTTTTAAGTTTGTAAGTAGTGCTAAAAATCCCCTCTGTGCCTTAAGGGGTAGTAAGGCATATGTGTGTTCTATGTTCCATGCTGAAAAACTAATACAAATATACTTACAATAAAACAGCAATATATGATTTGACGTTAAAAGAAAATGTACTGTTGAATATTTTTTAAGATATAGGTAATTATAATTTTTTTAAATTATAATATTATTTTCTGAACCCAGTACTCCAGAACTTTAACCCAAGTACAAAGATTTGATTGAAACTTGTGTCAGAGCAGTCTTTGGCCAGGCACATCTAAACTTTTAAACTCAACACATCTAAACTCAAGTAATGGAGTTGGCTACTTTGTCCACCTCTGGTCATCCCCTAATAATACCTCCTGCTTCTGTGATTCAGGGAGTTCACTGAACTCAGGGGTTTCATTACTGAATTTACTGAAATATTTAGCTCTGGACAGTAAAGGAGAAAGAGCATCTCCATCTCCACCTGCCCTGGCTGACTCATGGTGACCACACATCTCCACATCCTCTGACTGACTCACAGTGGCCACACAGCCTCTCCTCTCTAGGCAGCCAGCTTTTTCCCTGTCTGACCCGCTCTATGGCTAGGTTGTGGTCGCTCAGTCTGTATTTGGTGAGAGAGGAGATACAGGGCTGATGTGTATTTGTGTTTTAGGTTTAAAGCAGATTAATTATTGTTGTTGTCTTGTTATGTCCCAGTGTTCCAGATAGGACTTTAACTGATTGTTTGCTTAATTAATAATTTGGTGATAGGTGGTATTGTTTAGGAGATGTGGTCTGAGCTCTGATAACTGCTGATGTATGAGGTCTAAGTTGCCACAGAGGTTCACTTTCTGGCCTTAGAGTGCTTTAAAATGGAATGGATCGGAGGGTCATTCTGTCAGATACACCAGAATTTTACTGCTCTTTTTGTTTTTTACTCCTCCCTACATGCATTGTTTGGCATGTGTCGTTGCACTTTTCAGAATAGTTTGGCAGAATTCAGCATGTAGTACTTTTACAAGATACTTGTCCCAGCTAGTGTAATTGATTCTGCTAAGTGGACCCCAAATTTCACTTACATACAGTGCTCTCTCTCTCTCTCTCTCTCTCTCTCTCTCTCTCTCTCTCTCTCAATTTCTTTTTCTGGCTCTTTCTTTCTTTTTTTCTTTCTTTCTTTCTTTCTTTCTTTCTCTCTGTCTGTGTCTTCTCTTTTCTGTCTGCCACTCTTTCTCAATTTATCCCTCTCAATTCAAGGTAGCTTTACTGGCATGACTGACATGTTGACACACTTTAAACTTTAAAGCTGAACATATTTTGCAGAACCTTTGGGCAAATATAGAATTATAATGATAATTACATGCATAGTTAAATAACAATAATAGAAAATAAAAACAAACAAAAAAAATGTAATCACTGACATAATGGTCAGTGAAGTAATGTTGTGGAGGGTGTTACCGACTGTCTGTATGTCTCTCTCTCTCTCTGTCTGCTAATATTTTGTTTGATTATTTCTGACTCATAGTTCATTGAGTGAGGATGACAGTGATAGAAGCAGAGAATTCTACACTGTCAGTTGATCCCACATTTGTGTTGATAAGTAGAAGAGCAGATATTTTATTATGATCTGAATCTGATGAAAGGTTATTGCTGTGCGTATAGTCTTGTTTTGTGGAATGAGAAAACTTCTTGATGCTTTGGCCATGTTGTCAACATTGAAACAAATGGAAAAATGTCCGAACTGCATACTCAGTGATACAGAAAATCCATAAGTAAATTGAATGTAAGTGAAATTCATATGTAACGAACTTTGTAATTTATTATATAACTGCTTATAAAGAATGAGTGCAAAGTGTATAGTGAAATGACTGAGTAACTTTGAGTAACTTTGGGTTTCAGCTGCATCTTCAAGCTCCAGTTGCTGGGACAGGACGTCCTTGGTTAGTCCCCCACCCCTCTGTCAGAGGAGGGGTGGAGGGGTGGAGGACTACCTCTCTCCAGGCTCTCTCTCTTTCTTTGTCACTATCTCTCTCTTGTTTTCTTCTCTGTACCAGAGCATGCGGTTATTATGGCTAAAAGGGCCTAAATCTTAGTGCAGAGTAGGCGCTCTACTGAAACAGACATGAGTTGTTGCAGACATGCAAGCTTGCAGACATTTAGTTGATCACAATCCTTCAGGGACTTACATGTTTCCTCTACACAAACACACAGGCATAGACAATTCAGGGGCTGTTATGTTCATGGGCTGAGAGAAAGCACTAAGACAAGGTCAGGTCATCTCCTGGTTCATGTAAACACAATGAAAGAGTAAAGATTGCTGCTACGTAATTTAATGAACTGGTTGCCTTTCGTATCAACACAACCTCCCCTCTGAAAACTTCAGTTCACTTCTGTTTTATTTTTATTTACTAGTAACATTGGTTAACATTTTACTTATTAGTAACATTGATTTTTGTGAACAGAAGTTCAGTGGATGATGTCCTAGTAAGAACTGAAGGATTTCTAGTTGAAATTTTGGCTGGATTATTGAGGGGTGTTGACTTTGGGAAGTACGTTTTCATGCTAGAGTCATTTGCTAGACTACAAATGACCAACTGTTGCAGCGCCATCTCGTGAGGCAGACCAGTGTTGCAGCTCTAGTTAGTTAAGAATACTAAAGCTCACTGATTGTGAGTGAGCGGTGCAACATATATCCTATCCCTGAACTTTTATTTAACCATCTATCTTTCCCCAGTGGAAAGCATAACATCACAGGAAGTTTATATTTAGGGACAACCCCCCCAAAAAAATTTAACTTTGAAACATTCATAGGGGCCCTGTATTTCGCACTTTGCAAGAGGAAAACCGTCTTACAAGCATGAAGAACCACTGACAGAAACCGAGACTTAAAAGAACTAAAGCAGATAGACCAACTAGTATACAAGTAGGGCAAGTTTACAAAGAAGATTAAACAGAGGCATTGGGATCATGCAGAGCTGGGAGATAAACCAGTGACGATGGGACAGTCTGTCAACACACTGTCAGAAAAGAGATCTGGTACACTGACTGTGATGGATAGATATACAACCATGGGGAAGTTCAGGATGTGTGTAACGCAGGATTACAACTTACAGAAAGAGGTTATAGGAGGCATAAAGCTCATTACATATAATGATGTTCAAGAGGGTTTTCATGGGTAGACTATTCACTTCTTTCCAAATGACAAGCTAAAAGAGGTCAAGAGAGTGCAAGTCTCTTGCTAAATAAAAAGAAAACCTCAAATTCTGAAATAAAGATCAGATATTGACCACAGTAGGTTGGTGGACACCAGTGCATTGAAATGGTAGGCTAGCCTTCGTTTGTAACAGCATGTTGCAACTGTTAGCTTAACTGAAATTAGAGCATGTTGCAACTGCCCCTTGTAACTCCATGTATACATTAGGGGTTGCACAGACTAGTTTACTAGTTGATTTGTTGACTTAACTGCTTGGCGATGACTCTTTAAGCAAGATGCTGGATAGTCGCTGATCATGGGATAACGACACTAACTATATGGACTCCTTAAAAAAGACAACAGGTGAGGAGCATGTTGATTTCAGGGTCTGTGTCTGTAGTTTCCTGAAAGCTAGTAATGCAATCCAGGGCTTGTTGGATAGGGCACATCATGCTCTACTGACCTGCAAAGGTGGCCTTGAGGTAACATTTCCCCACCAGTCTACAGTGCTTCAAAGATCGCATAGGGAATGTCACTAAAGTTTATGGTTTTCTGAAAACTATAACAAAATGTCTTGTGTCATTGTTGATAGGGCAAAATGCCCTATAATCCTGTAAAATTTAAACTTGGTTGCCTTTATTTTTGAGTTATGGTCCATATCTCTAATTTCCGTTAAGCTAACAGATCCAAGACTCATTTAAAAGGGCACCTGTGGAGATTGGATTCAGGAAAGCATTGTTGCAAAGCATTCCCTTCTTCTGTGGTCTTATTCATGATGACCTCAGTGCTTACTCAGTGCTGACTCAACTTTCATCACATTATTACTGTTGACAGAAAACACCTGATGTCATGCAACCCCTAGTGTACAGTATATATATATATATATTATAATTATTTATTAATTTATATATTGCGAAAGACCAGGCAAGGGCTCGTGAATAATAATGTTTTGGTTTGAGGGGCTGAGCTGCCAATATTTTGCAATTGGTGTGGCATTTAACCCTTGCTGCAAAAGCTGTCATATCTCATAAGAAGTTCAGAGCGGTGGGCTAAGCCTGTGTTTTCACACATGAGGAGAGTGTCACCTCCTCAGAGGAGTGAAAGGCAGAGGTCAGAGGTCAAAACCATTATGGAGTTAGAGGAGGACAGTGACATCCGCTCAGCTGAGGTTGACAAGGCGTGTGTTGCTATGGGAACGGAGGGGAAGGAACGTGTCCTCGCTGAACTGTGCTCTGAGCCGAGGGAGTTACAGTAGCGCGACCACAAGTGGACAGGCCCCTCTCGCCTTTGCTAATGCTGCCTTTCACTCATGTCCTATCTGCAGCAGCTCTGACTGAACGGATGGTGACATTAAAATGCTGTAGGCGTCACACATTTACAGCACTCCTGAAAACAGCTGAAGTCTAAAGTTACTACCTCATTTTTTACGACATTTTTGTTTGTTGTGATGACAAAAGCAATTTCTTTCCAGAAAGTAATACTGTACACATTTAATGTGTTCAAATTCAGACATGAAGTGCACTACCAGTCAAAAGTTTAGACACACCCAACTAAATGGATGTTGTTGGTTACCTTAAAGACTCTACAAGCTTGTACTTAACAGTTCCAACTGATGAGATATCTAAAACAATACATATCCTGATATACCACATATACTCTTGATGTATCACAGTTTTATATGTTTGTCATATCTCTACCTCTAATTTATAATTTGTTGCACCAAAAAACTTTTAAACCCTTTTTTGCACAGTTTAAAAGCTTTAGTTCCCCTTTCAGTTTAGTGAGTATTCATGATGGACAGACCAACCTAACTGGTCTAAAACTGCTTAGAAAAATTTTGTTATGTCAGCCTCCACTGCAGGTTATCCCCCTGTAAAGTGCCATTTTGAAGGTTTTTAAGGTGGGCTGTATAATTCCATGAGTGCTATTTTATAGTTTGATGTCTTCGCTTTTATTCTAAACGAAAAAATATTAAGCTAAAATGAGAAAACCTTCTATGAATAGCCATGTCTAAACTTTTGACTGGTTGTTTGTGTCCTTGCCTCTACTGCGCTGGCTGAGGCTGTCATGATTTGAATAGATAAAAGTAAAAAAAAAAAAAGAAACAAACTCAATTGTCATTCTACTACTTTATGAAAAAGATCAGAGGAAGTGTTTGGAGTTGATAAGGCAAGTTGCAATTTTGACAAAAACCAAACTGGTTCTTTGCAGTTATAAAGCCATTTAGGCCCTTTGGACTTTATAGGGTGTTTCTTGCTACGCCATATTGTCTCATTCAGTTGACAGGCTTGTCGGTCATACGAAGGGGCAGATGAAGCTACTGGGCTAAGACGAAGACAAAAAACTTTTGTCTTTTGCTACAGGGCAATAAGCTTAAAATTTGATTATGAGTGGGTGACCAGCAATGGACTTTCCATGATAGGTAATCATGATCAAGCAGGTCCTGATGAAAAGTGTTCTTAACATCAATGAATGTAGATTATATTGGTAGTCATTTTTGGAACATTTCTATGAGTCCCTTTGAAATGTTGGTTGGCTGGTGTTTTTCTTAGGGAAGAGATTGATTTTACAGGACAACAATACAATTCTGATCATATCCTAAAACACACTAAGTACTCATTCCCACTCTTGCACAATAAACAAAGTAGTTTACTAATGTAAATGATGTAGAAGGGCAAAGTACAGCACTGACAGAACATATAGGCTTGTGTAAGTCAGACGGTGTCATTAACTGTCCTAGAATAGATGATATGTATAAGATGGGTTGACCACTGAGTGGCCAGTACATTCATGGAAGGTAGTGCTGTTAGTACTAGTGTTGTTTATTGTTAATTTCTTAAACTTAAGGTCCCATTCGATCTTGAAAATAGCTCTTCAAAGGCTCCTGTATGGTTCTGGTTTTATTGGCTTACCTTTACATTATAGAAGTTCTTCACACTTCTCAGTTGAAAACCTGGTTCTCTAAAGAACTATCAATTGAAAGGTTATTTACCAAAAGTAGATAATTCAATGCCATTAGTCCAATGAACCCTTCACAGCATCTTTGTTTTTAAGAGTGTATGTGGGGTCAGGAAGAACACTGGAGTATTGATACCGATTGCACTGGGATAAACCTACTGATAACAGATGCCTTTCAGCAATGCAATGTATTTCTATACTCTGCTCGGCCTTCTCAGCATCTATTTTAGGGCAGAGAGACAGACGGAGATTCAGACAGTCCACCAGCCAGTCAGACAGGCGGGTGTTGTTGTGCTTCAGATGCGGAGCAGGATCTGAGACACGGAGAGAATCCATATTACATGTGTAGCGTGCTGTAGTGTCAGCCCCAGCTCAGACCATCAATTATGAATAGAGATATACAGCTACAGAGCAGGGGTCCTGTGTCACTGGATAGCTTAGGATCTCTCCGAGAGGAAAAGCCAAAACATAAGTTTGCCATTTGGTTGCATGAGGAATAACACAGCCTCTGAGCCCTGCTCTGTTTCTCAGCTAAACACTCTTCAGCTTGCGGCCACTTTTGCCGCCGCACGCCGTGTTGGCTTGCGATTTGAGAGCACTGTTATGTCGGTTGTCAAAACCAATGGGAGGAAATGGGGAATAAGGACACTTGCTACTGAAGGTACTAAACTACTAATCCTGCAGTCCTTATTGGCTTCTATACATGACAACCGGCTAGAGAAAAAAAGAAGGAAAGAAAGAAAAATGACACACCTGCACGATCCAATCCATCACAGCCTCTATTTACTTACATATTTATCTATTTGTAGAGACACTCTCTCTGTATAATGCTGTAATAACGTTATCTCTTATTCAAAACCCCAGTGTATTTGCCCTCTAGAGACGAACATGAACAGCCGTGCAGATGTTTACAGTCTGAGCTACAGTGTCTGATATACCTGTGCAGGGCGAATAACAATAAGCGCTGTCACAGTGATAGAATTCTAATGGGAGAAAGCGTCAGAGAGGTTAACTTCCTCCACTGACTTACCCAGGGGAATACATATATTGTAGAAAGACTGTACAGACTGCCTAATACCTTTGATGTGGCATCTATACACTTAAAAAAGAGCTTTTAAATGGTTATTAAAGGGTTTTTGCTTTGTGAATGGTGCCTTAGGCTTTAGAGCAGTCTGGAAAGCCAATGGCAGTAAACTGAAAGGAAAGTGTTTAAGGCAGCAATAGCCACAAGATTATTGATCTAAGGTGCTTAGATGTGCAGAAAAATGCACCTAGGTGTCAGATAGAAATCTGTAGGCTGTAATTTCTCTGTAAGAATAAACATATTTCTGAGTAAATATGTATTTTTTGTGTTTACTTACATTACCAGTTCAAAGACACAGCTACTCATAGAATGTTAACTTTAAGTATTTAGCTTAATACTTTACTATAGAATAAAAGTGAAGACATCAAACTATAAAATATCACTCATGGAATTATGTAGTCACCTTAAAAACTTTACAGGAGGATAAAACAGCTTTTTTTTAAAACTTGCAATTCTAGGTAATTTCTATTGGTCAATTCTATTGGTCTGTCCATCATGAATATGAACAAAATTGAAAGAGTAACTGTAATAACTATAACAATGAAATGTTGGATTTACTTGAAAGTGGTATGTCAACTAGTCCCATGCAACTGTGTTAAGCAGCTTTTCAGATGCTTCATTGAGTAAAACATACTTAACGAATTCAAGTAAGTCACTCTAAAGTGATTTAAGTAAGTTCTAATTAACTGTACAGGTTATTCCATGCAGTTGAGTTAAGTAGCTTTTAAGATGCTCTTTTAAGTAATATGTACTCAATGAATTCAAAGAAATCACACAATTGTAAATAACTGGACTGATCATTTTTATGTATTACTCATATTCAACTTAATGTGGTTATGTTCTACTAATTAAAGTAGGTTTTAGATCTACAGAATTTTGTTAAGTTACTACGGTGCTACAGTTCTGTCCTAGAATTACACTCAGCAGTAGGGTGCATGCTAACTTGCACTTGCAGCAAGCAGCAGCGTGGCTAGGCAGTTAACTGGAATATATGAGAGAAGGCACCTATAATGGAAGGCAGGCCAGGGGGAATGACAACACAAGGATGGTGAGTGAAAAAAGTAAAACAATATGCAAATAGATGAAGCCAAGGGCCAATGGAAACCATGTTGAGTTTTACTCAACAAGATTACGTTGACCATACAACACTAATTAAGTAAGTTTGTTAAGTCAACACAAAAAAAAAGATTAAAACCAATAACAGTGCAATTCTTAGAGTGTCGCTGTTAATTGACGAGTTCCTCTGATCTTGACAAAACCAAAGTCATTCCCAACTACTGCAATGCCATAAACTTGTTTATCACCAAAGTACACCTGCAATATTATTACAACCCAAACACAATGCTGATGCCATGAATAGACACATTGAACAACACTCATGGGAGAACTACACTTAAATCAAGGAGTAGCAAACTAATAAAAGCAACTGCAGAGTGGAAAGCTCCAGTTCTCTTAAAAACAACATGTAATGCAGTGGTATGAGTGAGTATGAGTGAGTAGCCACAATCCCAGTTAAATCAGATTATACAGTCTGCTGCTTACACTGAACATCAATATTGGGAACTTTGTTCACCCTTTTTTCATGTCCACCCTGCATTCATTTGATTTCATTTTTAAGTTGAATTATTGTAATAGACACATTCAGTTAAAGCTTAGTTTGTCCACTCATGCAGTTATAACACAATACACTATTGTGTTAATAGAAGATTTTTCCATTAGAGTGAAAATAGAGCAAAACAGACAAATGCAATAAATCATGATTAATTACACAAACAAATGTGATTCATCACAGTTAGTTATTTTAATCTTTTTAATCAGCTCCAGTACCTAGCATTGCTGTCCAATGAACGCAAAACAAGTAGCCCAAGTTTTTACATTAACTGAACACTTTACATTGCCCTTTATAATTTCATGCTGAATGGGCCAGTAGAAATGTCCTGAATTCGCTTGCTTTTTTACATAGACTGAAAATGAAAGTAAAGAAAGTTTTTGCTGTCTCCTGTACAGTTACCATTTTAGAAGTACTTGTTTTTCTTTGAAAAGCAGCAATGTATTAGTCTGCATGGGCATGAAACTGACCTGTATCAATGACCTTGACACTCAACCAGACCAGACCCAGACTGGCATTCCTATATTTGAAATCTGAACCCTCTCATACTGTGGAGCTGTGGGCCATCTGCTTCCATGATCACTGTATCAGTCTCCCAATCCTCCTGCTATAATAGCTCAAAACACTATAGACTATATGTGGCCAGTGTGCTTTTTATCTGATGCAGTGACCAGGTCACACACTGCTACAAGGATTCTATCTAATTTGGGATTTTAAACCCTGTTAGTGAGCCAATTGTCAATTTCTTAAATGTCAAGTAGTTAGAAAGAGAGAGACAGAGAGTGAGAGTGCCCACAAATGAAAATGTGTAATGTATAAGTCCACAGAATTTACACAGGCTGATTCATATCTCATGTTCATATGACTACATGACTGCAAGTCATGTTCATGAGATTATACGACAATTACATAAACAAATACATTGACATTAGTTCATATTCTATCTGTGGCAAAATGACATAGCATGATATGACAGTTACCCTTGTAGCTTAGTATGTTTTTGGCATGCCACTCACATATTAGTGATTATAAGCTCACTGGACACCTTGCAGATGACGTTTGCACAAGGATGATGGGGCTATGAATACCTGCGGGGTGTCAGTGACAGGATTCATAGATTAAGAAGAGGTGGTACAGTGCAGTGAATGTCTCGTTCCATGTGTGGAAAATGGGTCCAAAGCAGATGTTAATGACTGGCTAAAAGGAGTGATTTAATTTGGGCTGGCCTAAGGCCATAGTGTGAAGGAAGTAGTCTGAATTTGCAGGTGTATGTAAGCGTACAGTCATACGGGTCTACCAGCTGTGGCAAAAATCCCAGTATACAGGAAATTCTCCTCAGAATTGTGCCAGGGAAGGCATCCAGCAAATCTGGCCCAACTGCAACGTTCTCTAATGCAAGAGTAGCAGAACACTGATGTCGCCTACATCTAGAAACTTGTCCAGTCCATGCCAAATTGAATAACAGCTGTTATTTGAGCTCATGGAGGTATTACATGATATACGTTTCAGTGACGGGTGAACATATATTTTTGGACCTTTCGCACAGCACATAGACGTATTATGAGTATTGGCCATTGTAATATTGTTCATTGCTGATACTGAAATCACCAGTCTTTATTTCATGTTGGCTGAATCACGGATAATTCTGCATTGCACCTATATTACTCACTCAGGCCTAATACATACTAATATACAGGTGAACTATGAGTCATTTTCAGTAATGAAACTAGTTGAATTTGTATGGACCATTTGAGAAACGTTCCACCAGCGTCGATTGTCTGAGTAACTCCACTCGCTGCGCTGCTCAAACTGAGCGTCGCTGTAAAGTCATTGATGTTTATATCTACAGTTTGTGAAGCAGGTTGCTAAGCAACAATAATGATAGTGACCTTTTGAAATATCACTGAGATCTGCTCCGCCTGGTGTGAAGCCCATGAGCCAGAGGTGCTCAGGTAAATTAATCTCTGTGGTTGCATTTACTGATGCGCCACAAAACATTCACAAAAGCAGGAAAGTTAATGGGACACTACCATAAAAAACTCAGTAAATTAGTTTACTGCTGTCAGCGACAGCATTTACGTCAAGGGAATGCTTTAATCTTACCTTTCTTTTCCTCTCTTCTTCTCATATGCACTGGTCAGAGGTTTCCTTACATATCAAAGTCTAACAGGGCCCAAGGAAGCACTTGGATTTGGGAATGGTTAGGGCTGATTTTTGCCTTCAGGTCAGGCTTAGGTTTGCTGTCTAATGGTAAATGTTTGGTAGCACTTTAATAGGTCATGTTTATAAGGCTAAATAACAACTACAAAAGCATTTCATGATGTAACTGACATAAAGCTATATAAACATTTATAAAGGCTTATTGATAATACTTCAGTAGGGTGCTGTTCATAATGCATCATTTGTCATAAAGGCTAACTTTGACCAAAACTGGCAAATGACACCAATTGGAGTAAACCTTTATAAATGTTTGTTTAGGGTCATGACAAGCTTATGTAGGGGTCATGTAGGCTTATGAACAATAAAGTGTTACCAGCTTATTCCAATAAGCAGTCATAAAGGTTGATTTCGCCAACTTCAGTGTCAAGTTGACATAACGCCTAAGCCAGGTGACACTGGCTTTGTTGACATTAGGTTGTGTTAACAACTTCTGAAGTGAAACGACATAGCATGTTATGACCACAGTGTCCACTTCACAGTTTCTAATAGCGTCCATTTTACGTGCAATTCTTAAAATATTGCATGTTTAGTTTTATGTATAGAAACTATCCTGCATCAAGGTAGTTTTTCAGTGAGTTAGTAAAGTGGATGAATGAATGGATTCAAAGAACGAATGGATTATTGTGTGCAGGAAAGCACTTTCTAATAGCAACACCACCAAAAGAGAAATTAATGTCATGACTGAGGGACCTTATACATATGAAGCAGGTGTTTTGAGTACCAGGACGTTTAGTAAAAAATGACTGCACAAACGGCACATTTAAAAATATAATATTTAAAAATATTTATACATTTAAAAATATAATATAACTAGGTCCAATGTTTTGGCATTACTTTTAGAATTCATAACATTTTCTAAACAGCAAAATATTTGTTTGTATTTAAGTGCTAGATACATTGCCTTAGGGCTTTATATGACCTAATGAACACAAATATAACATTCACTATAACTTGGCAGTAAGTTGGTATTGATAAGAAAATATATATCATAAGCATAGATAAAAAAAATATAAAAAGAATTTCTTGTCTAGTAAAAAAGCAGTAGATATTTTATTAGGTAGTGTGAAGAACAAAATGTGGTACTTGATTTCTCCTAGCTATAAAACATACTTGGCTGTCATGAGGAGAGATCTGGAAATGTTTAAATGGGATTTTTCAAGTGCATTTCATTCACTGACATATATAAAATCATTTTCGCCCTGATTAACTGCTTCTTAATTCATATTTTCTCAGTTATCTCTCTGTTTCTGCACTGCAGACTTGAACCTGAAGATAGAAAAGTAAAATCAAATGTATTTGTAATTCATAACATATATCAATATGTTCTCCAATGTACAGAAAAGAAACATAACACTAGACTTCCTAGAGTTAAAATGATAGTGAGACTGCACCCAGCTGTAAAGATGATGTGTGACTGGTTTTACTCTCTGCTGATATATACTTTGTAATTGAGTTCTGAAGTGTCCACTTGTTAAATCCTGCTTACAGGCCCTTGTTCATGGTTGTGTGGCATTACGGAGTAGTGTGTTGTGCAGGCCTCTCCTGTGGAGGGGGGTCTGGGACTGATTTTCTCTGACTTTCTCCCCCCTGTGCCCGATGTGATGGATTTCCCCGACTGCTCTGTAGGGGAAGGCAGGGCTGATAAGGTGATTTATCTCAGCCCCACAGCTTCTAATAGATGGGCTATACAACACTGCCTGAAAGTTCATCATCATGGCCCAGCACTCACAGGGAAAAAAAAGAGAGAGAGAGAGAGAGAGAGAAAGAAAGAAAGAAAGAAAGAAAGAAAGAAACAAAATAGTGAAAGAGAGAGAAAGACAGGAATAGAAAGAAAGGCAAAAAGAAAGAACAGGAGAGAAAAAAGAAAGGGGCAGAGAGAAAGAGAGAAAAAGAGAAAAGGAAATAAACATAAAGATGCATGAAAAAGAAAGAAAAAAGAAAGAAACAAGTTGGAGAGAGTGAATTAGAGAAACAGAAATTACAAAAGAGAGAGAAAGACAGGAATATAAAGAAAGACAAAAATAAAATATGGGAGAGAGAAAATAAACAAAAGAAAGTGAGAGTGAATGAGGAAAAAGAAAGACAAGATCAAAGAAATAAAGAAAAAGGGAAATGGAGATGAAAAATAAAGAAGCATAAAAAATAAAAAAGAAAGAAAGATGAAGAGAGTGAGTGAGACAGAGAGAGAGAGAGAAATAGAGAGAGAGAGAAAAGAGAGAGAGAGATCAGTTATACTTCTAAGTCATTCTATTCAACTTGGTAAACCAGCAACAATGGGCAGATACTCAGTTAAGCCCATTAATCAACACTGGCTTATTAGATGCCCTTATATAAACGTCTCTCATTTATTCCAGTCCTTGGGGCTCACTTGAGCTGATTCGGTGCGGAACAAGAAGCTCAGGATAGCTCTTATCTCTGGACCAGTGTGGCTCTATTTTCCTCCACTGAGACAGGTTAAAGGAATACTTCACCCACACATGCTAATGTAGCTCATCATGAATGGAAGCTAATGAGGACCATTTAGCGTGATCTCATTTGCATACGGCTAACTGGCTCAGTCGTTCATTATTAGATGCATTAGTGTTTGCGGCTGAGACATTGCTATCGCTTCAAAGAGCAGCGCTAGGCCACAAGACGCGGGCTTCAGCTGTTGATCCCCACTTTGTGTCTTACTCTGGCAGTTTGGGTTTCCTTGAGCATAATTATCCAGCCATTTCTGTTCCTCGCTGGAGGATTTCAATTAACCCCGCTGGTAGCAACCGCGCAGCCGCCGAATCCACCACCTCCGCGCTTCCCACTGCTGGCTACACAATGGGCCGGGGGAACCCGAATCAATACGAGATCAGAATGTTTCAGCTAATGCTCGCGAAGAGTAGCAAGGCCCTAATCAGCCAAGACATTGTTTACTTGAGAGAGGTTCCCACAGCGGCAAAAATATACCCAGGGCTTGGAGGCGAAGCTGCAGTGAAGGGAGGAAGCTCAATGCTTGGATTAGCGCCTCTAATAGAACAGATACACTTTTATGAGCCGATGTCCTGATGGAATCAGATCTCTCCTCAACATTATGACTTTGAATGAACGTCTGTGGAGGATAAATTACCCGACTAATCCAATAGATTTCTTATAGACATGTTCATGAAGGCATTTGTGAAAAGAAAAGCAAAGCCAAGAGGATGTGTTGAAGTATTGAATTTACAGAAACTCATTTTTTGTATTCAAGACCCAGTGCTGTGCACCCATCATTCAAATTTCACACCAATTAAATGGAATGCCACTAGCCTACACCAGACTTCAGCCTAGTCCATACAGTTTTACTGAACACCACATCGTCACGCGTCACATGTCCAGGTGTCACCCCACTTCCACCCCTACCACCAAATCTGCAGAAACTGTGTGAGACTGTTCAAGCTGCATGGGATGGATTATCACAGGACACCATTAGGAACCTCTACATCTCCATGCTGAGATGTCTGGTATGTTGCGTTAGCAAACATAACCACCCAACACCTTACTGAGAGACTCTGCTTCTGTATGTGTAGCTAAATATTACCCATATCAGTCTAACTTCTGGGTGCAAATATGTTTTTTGATAATGAGTGTACACACCTGCCTCACATTACCTGCCTTAGTGCAGGGGCTTCATTAGAGATTTATGGATGGCCTGAGCTATGTGAGGGGAGTCCTGAGGCATGGTCCCACGGAAGACTTTTGGTTAAAATGCCCATTAGCAAGTTATTTTAATAGTCCCAGAGAACACAGGGTAAAATATTATTACCAATGTTTGTATAACACTAAAGACACTAAACCTGAGTGTTATATTAAACACCCTGCAAAGCCTGACTGAAAAAAACCTAAGATATAAATATGATAAAACACGTTTTAAAAAAACGCTGATCAGATCTATCTAAGAACTGTGTTGGCGTGGCTAATGAACAGCTTGACTGACAGCTCTATGTCCAACATTCCTTGCCTGCTCCTCCACTCATACAGAGCTAACATCATTATCCAGTTTTTATTAGACGATAACTTAATGAAAAAACTCATGCCAACAGATGCTTAGACAGACAGGCGAATGAGCAAACAGACGAAACAAAGCAATGTGTGAAGGAATGGATGAATAGTGCGGACAGACGAAGGTATGCTTGAATGAAACCACATAAAGACCAGTTTTTGCAAATCGGATCCAAGCTACATTTGGAGGTTGTTTATTGTGCAATTCCAAATAGATTTTTACTTGGTACCTCGATCACGAAATGCTTCTGGAAGCATTACTTATTATTTATTAGACTATGGGACGGTGTACGTAAGACATACTTTGTACATGCATATTGTGTCTCAGAGGAACAAGACTGAGTTTATTAGGTTCCCTGGGGCTTTAAACCACAAGAAAGCATAGGGCAGGACACGCCCTGGACAGGCCACCCGTCCATTACACATCTTCAATTCACCTGACTGCATGTCTTTGGACTGTGGGAGGAAGTTGAAGGAGCCATAGGAAACCCTTTTGACCTTTGCCCCCTTGTCTTAAATGATTGACTTACAACTGGTCTGATATTACACACATTACAGAGAATTGCAGTCTTCGCTTACCTTCATTTAGCAGATCTCTGGTAGCTCAGCCGAGGCAGTGGTGGATAAGACTAGCGGCAGCAGTCACGCCTCTCCCTGTTTAAGCTCAACTGTGTCAGTCTGTTGTAAATTTGAAGGACAAAATGCAGGAAATTCATCCAACAGTCATCAACAAACAAAGGCAACAATTACACGAATACCGACAAGTACAAAACCAGAACTAACACAACAAGCAGTGTGTTTCAAGGGCAAGCTGCAATGCTCCATGGAGATCCAGGAAGGGGTGTTTCTTTACCTACATAGTAAATAAATAAATCAACTCCTCCATGCGAGTCGGCTCCCATCATTCACTTAAAAGAGCCTGCTCATTTGTAAATAACACGTGGCTAGATGGCACGGCTGAATACCGAGGAATAAATGAGGAAAAACTGCTGATGACTTTGATATACATTTCTTTGAGGAGGAAGTCCAACTAAACCAGCTTAGATTGTCCACACAATAATTTCAGTATTTTATATGACTTGCTTTTGCACCAGACAAATGCTAAACACCATATTACATTGTAGGAGTATGTTTATATATTTATATATTCTATGTTATTCATGCTGCAAAATAAGAGACAGAAGTAAAATGTCTTTTCATGTGTACTGTGACATTAACTGAGGAATCTTTATTGCATATGTTTTGGTGTCTAAATAAAAAAGCAGTATATAATGTGTCCTACTTTCATTCTGGTCTTGTTAAAAATAATGCTAAGTGTATTTTAAGTATATTTACTTTATGCTATATTGCTGAAGCTGAGGCTTGACACCTGCCTGGCAACCCCATGCATTGCATACCCCACCTTGCCCATACCTAATAATCAAGAATGTGTTCACATACCATCCAACCAGTAATGGAACACAAGTGGCAAATCTGTTTTGTACAATGTTAACCAGTGAAGACTGTTTGGTGTCTGAAATGTGTTTTTTTTGTTTTGAACTGTAGCTACATGGCTATTACTTGTAGCTAACAAGTAATTGAGGTTTCTAACCCACCAATTAGCATCATGCAAACTGCACTAATTCATCATACACTTGCATCAAATTGTGTAGGGTTAAGTATTTGCAAATAGACCTGTCGCAAATATGACATACAGGGCTTCAGTTTAGGCCCGTTTTAGCTATAGCTGCATTTTTTGGTAGATAGAACTGGTTAATGGGTCACCAGATGCACTAGGGATGAAAGCAGTACACTACATTTTTTACTGAATTATTGCTTCAAACACTGCAGTAACCTGAAGCTAGTAAAAAGGGCTAGCCAATGATGAGGTCTGTTTGCTAGATGAGTGTGTCATGCTGAGAGGCCGTCCCCTCTGCGGCCTGAGTGACATTCACCCGTAGAGGTGACCTCTGCTGTCTCTCTAGAGCTGTAAAAAGCTGTCTGAGAGCATAGTGGCTGAGAGGCGGCCGAAGGCAAAGGCCACAAACCCCTGAGGCAGCGATCAGGTGGAAAGCTCCTCCCTGGAATAGGCCTGCGTCCAATGGGAATAAGGCTTTTCCATTATCCGTCAATCATTTCACAGACTGCTTTCCTCGTATAGCAGAATCTGTCTGGTGTCGTCATTCCTTCTCTCCCTCTCTCGCTCTCTGGTTGAATTTCTCTTTTCTCTTCTTTCTCTTTTTGTTTCTATTAGTGTTGTTTGTGCTATAACACTCCAGCCACTCAAACCCCCTCCCCACTTATTCTCTCTGTCTCTCCTTTTCTCCCTCGCTCTGGCTTTCTCAGAGCTAAAGTGACCACACATGTGTCACCAGCCTGCCAAACAGAGGAAACCAGCAGTGATTTAGCAAACAAGCGCTCAATCAATGGTGCGCTGAGGCATGTAACACATGCCAGTCAAAACCTATTACGTTCAAAAGGGCCCGTTTGAGTTCCACTTGAGTGGGCTGACCCTGTGGCTGGCAGCCAGAGGTGCCAGGGCTCAAAGGACAGTGGCTAGCACCAAAGGCAAACAAACATAGAAACTTGCAAAGGTAGAGAACTAGTATTCCAAAAAACTGCAGTTAAAGAGTTGTGCTTTCAGTTGCATATATTATATTGGACTATACTGTACAACACCATTCTATACTATGCTATGCTGCTGTAAACCATTCTACACAATGCTATACTGTGCTATACTATACTATACTATACTATGCTATACTATACTATACTATGATAGCTATGCTGTGCTATGCTACTATAAACCATTCTACACAATGCTAAACTATACTATACTATACTATACTATACTATACTGCTACTTCATTAAGTACACCTGCCTTGTATCTACACTACATTCCATTTCATCAGCTCCACTTACCATATAGAAACACTTTGTAGTTCTATAATTACAGACTGCAGTCCATCTGTTGTTCTGCATATTTTGTTGGTCAATCATACCCTGTTCTTCAGTGGTCATATATTCTTGCTGTGTCTTGGCCAGGAGGCAGGCAACACAATTAGCTTGACACCAACCAATCAACATTCACTTCCTTGGATAAGTTCATAAGTTGTTGGGGAGGAGGGTCAAGAAACTGTGTGTTCAGAAATAGAAAAGCAAAGAAAGAAAAATAATATTGTGGACCCAGAATCGTAAGTGTCATGAGAAGGAAAGCTGAGTGTTTTTAGTACTGCTCTGACAGCTGCAACAGCCCTTAACACAACATCAACGTCACCAAAGACTGCAATTGTGTCATGCCAGACTGTCATGGAGTGACTCAGAATGGCAGTGGGTGATCTTTAGTAGCGAGTCCTGGTTTTGTAGAACTTGGTGGACATGACCAACAAATCCATGTGTAGGGGGACCGTGGTCAGCGCCAAGATGTCTAGCATGATCCGTCAGCAAACATGGTAGCCCGACACCATACTGAGAGACACTACTTCTGTATGTGTAGCTCAGTAAATATTGCCCATATCAGTCTAAATGTATCATCATTTATTGTTCCGGGTAAACTTTATCTTCCTTCCCAATAGCGTTGCAAACTGACAATCCCATCTGGGTGCAACTATTCTTTTGATGATGTATGTCAAACATCATCTTTCATTGAGCCTGATTTTCAAATTCAGGCCAGATGCTGGAACTCTATCAGTTATAACACAATTGTGCTGTGTAGCTTAATCCTGGCATTAGGCTACACTAATCTGTGCCTGCTCCTAAGTGGCCCATTCTGTTGGCAATGCTTTTCTACAGAAATTATACAAGTTCTATGCGCGCAGCTGAACATCTGTGTCGGCAATGTGTGCACCTTAAAGTAGCTGCAGTGACTAATTAGAAGGATGGTCTGGATACTTTTGGAAAATAGCTAAAAAAGTGTTTGTTTTAAATGTCACATCTGCAAGTTTTTAATGAGTTTGGTCGAGATTAATGACTGCAAAGCTCACCTAAAGTGACAAATTTTCATTGACCTAATTTAAAGTTTTAAATGGAGCATTTTTTTAGCTGACCTCACTTTTTTAACTTGTTTGTAGTTCTATACTATGCACCTATTATGTAGAGCTACAGATTCAGATTCAATACAACAGCAATAGCATATTCCGAAACCTACCAGAGACACCAGCCCTGGAAAGCACACTCACACAGACACACATGCACACACTCTGCGTGTGTCCCAGGCAGTTGCAGAAGGCGTTAGTGGCCCATAAGAATGAGAGGAGCAGTGAAATGAGAGCTTTGAGTCAAAGAGGAGCTGGGGGCGTGCTGTAGGCTAGCTCGCAGACACACATGCGTGCACACACGCCTGGCAGCCCAGCGCGCCTTCTGCTGACAGCTCACGCACAACATCTAATGGCGAGAGATGGGTCCCACAACCACCCTCTTCACCCCCCGCCCCAACCACCCGCCTTTATACTCCCTCCTCCCATCGCTCCTTCACCACATTTAGCAGACGCCTTTCAGCGCGCTGGTAAATATGATGTCAAGCCACCATTCATATTTTAGTGCTATTAGTAATAGTGCTTAGTTCTGCTTTCAAACTTTGACAGCTAGGGCACAGTTAGCATGTGATGAACAGCCTTCACATGGGAATGCCTCAGTGATTGATTTTTGAATACGGAAAGCACTTTTCCTTAAATGTCTGTCCACTAAATTTTGCTTGCTAGTTTTGTTGTTTTACTTCCAACAGCGGAAGAGTAGCCCATTCATAGAAGTCCTATCATCATTTTCAAAGACAATTTTTCTGTTCATTCTGATGAGAGCCCAACTTAATAAAGACTGTGTCAGTAATAAAATCTAGCCTGGATCCCACTTTGACCTAAATGTACAAATGGACGGTGGTCTTTAATGTGGGCATTGCATGGAAAGTCATAGCGTATTACTACTGATCATAGCTTCTTTCAAAGGGGACCTATTATGCTCATTTTCAGTGTTCACAGTTATACATTTTGGGGTCTACTAGAATAGATTTGAGTGCTGCACTTTTGCTCAAACACATAATTTTTTCATACGGTACATCTATGTTCACCCTCTCCCTAAACCCCCTCTATTAGAACTAAGTGTTTTCTGGTGAGCCCAGTGTGCCCTGATTGGTCAGCTCGCCCACTGTTCTTATCGGTCAACGTATAGGATTTTCTTACAATGGTGTCTGTTCTGCTGTATCAGTTTGAGCCTGACTCCCCTCCTGAAAGTCAGGTAGAACAAGTCAGTAGGCGCCATCCACCTTCGCAAGCTACACTGAAGCAGGACCTTTCAGAGTGACAGGTGTTTGCTGATTTAGCTCTCTGTGTGTTGTGTGAGGGTGTGCCAAGCCTGCTGGCAGGTGAGCAATAAGGTCAGTGTTACAAGATGACATAACCTAACAGAGAAAAAGGCTCGATTTTTAATGAGGCGTTTGAGGTTATATATATATATATATATATATATATATATATATATATATATATCCTGCTGCTGTCCAAAGAAAAACAAGTGGCTCTTAAATGCCAACTTTATAGGAGAGGCCAAAATCCTAATTCCATTTTAATGTAAGTAAATGGAACCAGACTTTTTTCCAAGCAATTTTGGGCCATTTCTGTTGCTCCATTCATCATCCAGCTGCTGTGTTCAAATGATGCATAAAAGTAAAAACTGACCAAAATAGAGATATCTATCTATCTATATAGAGAAAGAGACAGCGAGAAAGAAGGAGAGACAAAGAGAGAACTTTGACATTATGTGGAGGATTTCTTCTTTGTAGAAACATCCACTGAGAACTTTCTATAGGGAACCGATAGTGATTCTTCTATGGCGTCACTCCTAAGTACCTTTATTTTTACGGCTATGTATGATTCAACAATGTTATCAAAGAGTTTAATACATGCGTTTGTACAGATGCAATAAGCATATCATACCTTATTTATCTCCACGCAAAAGGATTACAAATTCTAAAGCTAAGAATTCCAAGCTTGTTCACTAGAAGGAATCTCACGTTTGGCTTGGTGCTCGCTAAACCTTCATACAAAAGTGGATCACAGACGCTCTGCGTTAGATATCAAATGTTCTAGTCTGTCTTAACTGGAGGCAATGGGGGCCTGCATGAGGCTCCTGCTTTAAGGGAAGGAGAAACAAAAGAACTTGTCCCCCTGTCATCCTCTGGCAGTGGGAGTAAAGGATTGCTTTGATGAATGAATGGAAGGGCTTCTCCCTGCAGTGGGTGGGGGGGGTGAGATAGAGTGAGCAAGAGAGAAAGAGAGAGAGGTAGCTAGAGGAGTGTGTGTGTGTCTCACTGAAGCCAATCTACTGTACTCTATCCGCACTAGACCCCTAACAAGTGATTATACTAAAGCACCCCCCTCGTTCACTCCCTCAGGGCATGGAGGACGTGAGAGTGGAAGCTTGGTGGGGAGTGTGTGTGTGTGTGTGTGTGTGTGTGTATAACAGTGAGGACAGAGCGGTATGTGTATGTGCTGTGTGTTTGCTAGTGTGAGTGAGGAAAAATGGCATGTGTGCATGAGACACTCTCTCTCCTCGCTCACCCACCCTCTGTGTATGTGTGTACGAGTGTGTACGAGTGCATGTGTGTACGTTTGTTGTGCCTGCACCCCGCCTGCTCCAGCATATTGTGCCCTCAAACACAAAAAGATGATTAGTAGGATTTTCTCTTGGCCAAACAGCATGCCTTTAAGAGGTAGACAGCTGGTAAAAAGGCCCAAGATAAAAATGAGTGTGGCGACACCTCCTAGCAAATGTGCTACAAAGTGAGAAACACATACATGTACACACACTTGCCTTTATACTATACATATAATATATATGCACTCATCATGAAAAGATTACTTGAACCCAAAAGGAAGTGTCGGATTGTAATGCTATATTGCTATTGGGAGGGAAGATAAAAGTTACCAGGTACAATGAATGATGATCAGTTTAGACTGATATGGGCAATATGTATTGAGCTGCACATACAGAAGTAGTGTCTCTCAGTATGTCACTCCATGACAAATCTGTCTGGCATGACACCATTGCAGTCTTTGGCAACACTGATGTGGTGTGAGGGCAGTCGTAATAACGGTCTGTGTGCCTGTGGTCCTGCATCGTGCAGCCGTCTGCCAATGGTGCTGGCACTAACAGGATGACTCATTGAGGGCATCACTGCTTGCTGAATGTCTGCAATCATGGCTGTTGGGTCAGCTGGGTACAGTGAGCCCTTGCTTACGTAAATGTAAATTTGAATGTCTCACAATGTCAAACCTACTCACCAAGTTTCATTCCTGTTGGTTGATTGCTTCTGGGTGTGACTATTTTTTTAATTATTATTTATTATTATTAAATTATTATTATTATTATTATTCTCAATCTATTCTTCTGATGACGAGTGTATATGCCCTTTTTTATTACTTTTTTTTTGCCTGTCATGATGTTCCAAAACATGGCAAACGACAATAATCTGGGGCTTCTACTGTACCCTCAGCACTGCCATTTCCTGTGTCCCTGACTGAGAATTAAGTTACTTTGGAGCAAAGGCATAAAGTCATAGAGAGTGAAAGGCAAGCTACCAGAGAGCCATCATCATTATTTGTTCCCTCATTGGTTCTAACATTCACACTAGACCCTAAACCTGACTCTAAGCCCAATCCTAAGTGTAATTCTAGCTCTAACCATAACCCAAACCCTAACTCAGGCATTTACTCTATCCTGAGGCCTAACCCTAAGCCTAAACCTCTGTTGCTAACCCTGACCCTACGTATAACCCTGAATTTACCTCCTACCTAACTGTAGCTCTAACCCTAAGTGTAGCTCTAACCCTAACTCTAGCTGTAAACTGAACCCTAGTTGTAACCCTAACCCATCTCTAGCTCTAAACCAAACCCTAGCTCTGACCCTAACTCTAGCTCTAAACTGAGCCCTAGCTCTAAACCTAACCTGAGCTCTAACCCACACTAACACACTGACAAGAAAACTACAGCAATGTAACTGGCAAACTATGAAGGGGAATGCACTTTTCATACCCTTCTCAAGAAACTGAAATGTCAATGGACGTGGTTGGTGTTAACCTTAAACATGATGAACTGAAGTTGACTTTCCTTTGACAGCTTCTTACGAATGTGTTCCTTTCCACCTTACTTCCTAGTTTCTAGCATGTCCTGGAGCTAACAAGTAGCTGCAGCACCATTTCAGGTGGAATTGAAAATTTGCAAAATAAGTCGGTGAATAAGAAAGCCAACTTTAGCTCCCACATCTTTATATAGCTCACAAAACAGTTTCACGATCTAGCTTTTTACACAGAGGTTGATTTTATTTTCCTGCCTGTGTCTGTTTGGACATGTTGCTCCTGGTTGATCATTACAGTGTCTCACTGTAAACCAGCAAATCAGAGTAGAGCTCATCAAACTATTCATGAGCTCATTCTATATGGTTGTAAATGGGCATGTAAAACAGCATCTGACGATTTTTCACTCCAACCAAATTTGCACACTATGATGATTTTTAAAAAGAAGCATTACTCACTGATCTTCAAAACCGCTTTATCCTTTTGGGTCAAGAGATTTGCTGGAGCCTATCTCAGCGTCCAATGGGCGGAAGGCAGAAAACACCTTGGACAGGTCGCCAATCCATCACAGGGCAGACACAGAAATACACCTGACATCAGAGCTAGGAATTGAACCAAGGCCCTTCTTAATGAGAGGCAACAGAACTACCCACTGTGCCACCATACCACCCTAAATGAAGCATTAGCTTAAATTAGCTAAAATAAAGTCTTGAAGCTTCCCCACTGCAATAAAATAATTGGCAGAGAATAGCTTGTCATTTGCAAATAATACAGTTCGGTGCAAGTGTCTTCATGTAAAAGGTTTAAAGTGATTTATGTCTCCGATCTTTTGACACATATGCTCCAAAAGTGAAGCTATGGCTCACATTTGTGCTCCCCGGTTCAATATAATTTTTTTCTTTGCAAAAAGAAGAGAATGTATAGAAAGATAATCAAAATGTTCTGGCGTTCTGCAAGCACAAGGTTCGATGTCTTCATATATAAAACCAAGCACATATGCAGCTGACGAGCAATAATGATTTATATATTTCTCAGTGTAATGCTTTTAATAAACACTCCGTCAGTGGAAACTGAATCAATGTGGGGTGAGAGCATGTAAGGAAATCAATTAAAATGAAGTCACGGGCCTGGCTAGCGAATTGTCTGTGGCAGTTATTTGATATAATATGGTTAATACTTCTCACTGGGTAAATTAACACAATTTTGCCACAGTAGATGTAGTCGGGTGTGCGGGAGGAGTGTGAGGAGTGGAATATGTGTGTGTGTTCCCCCAGGGTGGCAGTGGTGAGGCCAGTGTAATAAGCACTTTGAGTAAACAATAGGCAGAAGTGACCGCTGAGCCACAGAGCCACACGGGGCAAAAATAATTAAAGCTTCCCCGCCTCAGCACCGCTAATGCCAGACGCCTTTTAGCTGCTCCCTCCCTGGCTCTTTCGTTCTTTCTTAATCTCTCTTTCTTTCTTAATCTCTCCCTCTTTCTCTCTCTCTCTCTCTCTCTGTCTCTCTGTCTGTCTCTCCTTTTCTTTCACTTACTTTTTCTCCTTCTTAATCTCTCTCTTTCATTTAATCTCTTTCTTTTCTGATCTCTCTTTCTTTGTCTCTTTTTCTTTGCTCTCCTTTTCTCTCTCATACTGTGTCGCAAAGCACAGCTTTGGCTATGACCTAACATTTAGTCCTGTTCCAGAAAGAGAGAGAGAGAGAGAGAGAGAGAGAGAAAGAAAGAAAGAAAGTGTATATGTGTGCTCTAAAAATGTAAATTGGTAAAAAAAAGTTCAAATCTACAATCTACAATATAAAAGATAATCTGTATTACAATATGTGTATGTGTGTCTGTGAGTGTGGGATGTGTGTGTGTTTGTGTGTGGGATATGTGTTTATGTGAGTGTAGAATGTGCGTGTTTGTATGTGGGATGTGTGTGTATGTGTGCGTGTGTGCCTAAGCTGTGTGTTTGTGTGTGTGTGTGTGTGTGTGTGTGTGTGTCTGGATGTGTTTGTGTGCGTGTACATGTTTGTCTGTGAGTGTGGGATGTGTGTGTGTTTGTGTTTGGGATATGTATGTATGTGTGCGTGTGTGCCTATGCTGTGTGAATGTGTGTCTGTGAGTCTGAGATGCATTTTATGGGATCCACAATGCAAGCCATAAAGCTTTAAGGTCGGAGTAAGGTTAAGGTTAGCATAATGCTAAGGTTATGGTTAGTGTTAAGCTAGTAGTAGTTCAGGTTAAGGTTTGGGTAAGTGACTTGAAGTCTATGTAAAGCCACCACGATTCACAGAAACAAACATGTGTATGTGTAGGTGTGGGATATGTGTGTGTTCGTTTGTGTGTGCGTGTGTGTGTGTGTGTGCGCGTGTGTGTGTGCGCCGCATGTCTGCATGCAGTAGGGGTGTGTGTGCAGTCATGGCTCGTTTGTATTGTGTCACAGAGTTATTGATCCAGAAGCTCCTGGAGGAGAAAAGGGGAGGCGGCCAAAACCTGCCTTGTGCCAAAAGGCAAGCTGGGGGGCGGATCTGGGGGTGGAGCTTAAGGTCAAAACATATTGTTCCCTCTCAGTAGTACCACAGGGGCCGTCTAACTTGACTGATTGATGGAGAGGAAATGTGGGATTTGGGAGGTGAGAAAGAGCAAAGGTAGAAGAAAACACTTTCACAATCAGAGATGAATTGACTTTAGAAGACATTGAAGAAACATCTCTGTGTTGATTAGTTAGATTCAAAAGGTGTGTCTAAAATACATACAGTTAGATTTAATTTCCAGTTGGTAGTGGTAGTTTTATCATCATGTAATGTTGCCCCACATACTGTTTGTGCTTGTTTTTGTAAGTTTTCAAGACATAATGCCCTGAAAAAACAGAGTGCATCTGGAACAACCTGTTATATAATATAAATAAAACTTTTAACAAAAAGTTTCACATTGTGTACATTTCATGATACATTCACAAATAAACGAAAACATATGGCCCAAAAAGTGTATTTTTTCTTTGGGTTAGAGCAACTTTCTGGCAAGCCAAATTAAATAGCCCCTTGAGTCGACCTTTGGCAGCCCGTGTATACAAAATACTACATATAGGGATAAGTATATAATACATATGCATCCATTACATATAATTGGTACAAATGGTACATATAGCATTTAAGGGTTTTTATAATTACTTATAAGTTATTACACACACACACACAGAGTAACAGAAAAGGTCCAAAATTACTTAGAAAATGAAGCAACTTGCAACTTGGTAGCAAAGCTTTAATAATATTTTAAGACACTTACCATAATTTATTATTTGGTGACTTATAAACAAATCATTAGAATGCATTTTATTGGATTTGAGCTGAAAATGTTTCAACAAACTACAAATTACTAAAGCACAAAAACATTATTGCAAAACTCTAATTTCCTTCTTTCTCAACTTTCTTAAAAAAAGATTACAGAAAACACCATTTTGTATAGTAAAACCTATTGTTTTGTCCAGATATGACTAAAACACATAAGGATGTGGCCATACCACAGGTAAAAGTGACCAAAATTCATTTTTTTTCTTCATATGGGAATGTTTAGCTGTTTTTTTTTTTTGGCATGCTAGTGTGAACAGCAAATGCACACTGAATCTGAGATTTCGGTTCTGATTTGGGACACGTTCAGACTAAAATCCATTGTACACTCGGATATGTGGCAATGTGACTCAGTCTGAGCAGTCAGATTGGAATTCATGAGACTTTTATGCCAATACAGTTTGACATTCGTCATAATTTCCCACTACTGAGACCCCATAAACATTTAGGCTAATGTTTCTGGGCAAACAAACAAAAGGCACGCTTCACAAGCGTTATGTTTCCAAAGAAATGGCAAAACGTTTCCATAGAGGAATGAGGCCGCATTGTCAAAGAAGAGTTAAGAACCTGAAAGCAACGGTTAAAGAAATCAAGGACACAAGCCAAAGAAGTGGCTGTGGCTGAGTAATGTGCACCTTGTACAGCAAGCTCAAACACATTGTGGGTGATAAACCCAGCTCTCAGGTGTAGGAACTTTGTGTTTGCTCCTGTGATGCTGGAAAGATGAAACTGAAACTGAACCAATGGGAGCGGGCCTGTGTCCTCTGCAGTCATGATCGTTTATCCCTGGATAAGTGAGCAGTGTGAAGCATTGTTCTTTCCTGCATATGGGCCAGTTTAGGAGTGTGATCTGTTCAGACTAACGTTGCAAGGACCACATCTTAAAGTCTAAACAGCACATGATTAACCTTGCAGGGCAAAAGGCTTTTGCAACTGATCCTGCAATAATAAAAAAATATACAGTATAATAGAGGGTGCTTTTTGACAGACACAGCATCTCTCACTTTACTCAGTGACAACTGTTTGTGAGGTTTTTGTGTTATAGGTGATTTATAATTGTGCAGAGGTTATTATTCTTTTTTAAAGTCATTATAATGGATAGTGGCATCAGGTTTATAAGCCATCGAATAATGAATTATATTACAATATTACAACCGTATGAGGCATTTTTACAATGAAGTGTTGTTATTCATCATGTCTAAGTGAAGTGTCCCTTTAAGACCAAGACAAAAGCAATGGGCCGTAATTAAGACACTTTGTTGAGTGATCAGAGTGGGCAGATGGGGCTCTGTACAGGATCCAGGCAGACCACGGGATATCGGGCAAATCGAGACAACTGCCAAAAGGCCCTCACCAACCAGCCACAGCCCAGTCCTAAATATCAGCTCAGTAGCTGCTTACAAAGTGGTGTAGTGATGCATATTATGTTAGAAATCCCTACATCCACATTATTGTTCAATCTGTACATACTGTGCACATAGTGATTTTCTATATACAGTAGAAATCAGCTGTAATATTTTATAATATTATTACATAATATGCTGGTTTACATACGACAGATCATAATGACCACACAGAAGCAACATGTCAAAACAGAAGGTTTGGGCACCTTCAGACAGTGACCAATTTTGTTGATTTTCTGAGAGGACACATATCTACACATTGTGAAGTAGAACTGCTGTTTATTGGTAGAATTTAACACATTAAGGGAAAAATAAACCATAAAGTGTGGCTTAAACAGAAGCCAGTATGCTTTCTGTTTTATTGTTTATATTTATTTATACCATATTTGTTGTTTATATTTTATTGTTTATTTTATGTACTTTTATTTCTTTTATTTTATAATTTCATTTTGCTGCAATATGTACAACTCAGTAAATAAATAGAAATTGTGTCAGAATTGTTTCCAGAAACATATTTAGTTTTAATGATGAGTATGTGTTATTTTACACATACAAATATGAATAGAAGGGAGCTGGTATCTTGTGCAACAACACATTGACTACACACTATGACTGTATACCTGATACAGAGTTTTTATTAAAGTGGCCAGTGAGTGTAAGTACAAGTTTGGCTAGATGTGTTTACTGACCCACAGAGAATTGTCTTGCCACTCTCTGTCTACTTTATTAGTTTTTTTGGGCTAATTAAGGTAAGCAAATGTATAAACTCATGCATACAGGCACAAGAATCTCAGCCAACCTTTAAAAGTTACATTCAAACATAAATATGTTGTAATTTAGGGGTTAAACCAGCAGCTCCCATCTCAAATGAAACAGAGGCTTTATTTGCTGAATTCCCATACCCCATATCCGAATAATACGGAGGGGCCAAAACACAGGCAGGCAAAATCAGAGACATATTAATTTATCAAAAACCAGGAGACAAAGATCAAAAACATGGGCAAGATGAACACAAACGAAACACAGCTCAGAACTCAACACTTCACAGACTAACTGGGCAAACAAAGGGGCATACATAGCAGTCTTAATGAGTCAGTGAGCTGCTGCAGGTTATGCAATGAGTGGAGCAGAAAAAACAAAGGCACATGTCAGTAGCCATGTGCATTACTGCACAGGCCCAGGAGGGGATAGTATGTAACAGTACCCCCCTTAAGGCGCGGCACCAGAAGCACAAATGGTCTGGGCCTGGACCATGAGGCGGCATGGCCACAAAGGACAGAAGGCCCCGTTGGCAGGCAGTTAATCACCTGGGCTAATAGAGGGAACAGGGCAGGACCTGGTACAGAGTGAGCAGCTCTAGGAGTTGGCTCAGGATTGGCAGACCTGAAATCTGGAACAGGAGAGACAGCTGAAGGAACCTTTAGGTCCAGAGGTTCAGTGACAGCGGCCAACAGGTCCAGTGGCAGTGGTCGTCAGGTCCGGTGACAGGGTGGCCGGCAGGTTTGCTATTGAACCAGTAAATTTGAAAGCCATGGGCAGGGCAGGAGGCTGTTTGCAGTCCAGGAGGCAGAGAAGCTGGCGGGTTGGTCAGCAGATCAGCAGACAGGAAGGCCGGCACTGAAGCAGGGTGAGGAGCCAGCACTGGCACAGAACGGTCTTTCTCACGCATCACATGTCCAAAAGGCCTGGTGTCAATCTGAGTCTACTCCTACAGCAAAATCTACAGGAACTGTGTGAGAATATTCAAGTTGCATGGGATGGATTATCACAGGAAACCATTAGGAACCTCTAAAACTCCATGCTGAGACCTCTACATGTTGCGTTAGCAAACATGGCAGCCTGACGCCATACTGAGATACTGATGCGACTATTCTTTGATGAGTTGAGGAAGATGAAAATGTGCTGATTTTAGAAAAAGTTATTTTGTACAAAGTATGTCCTGGTCTGCGAACAAGAACTACTCCAGCCCCGAGTGGAAGTGAAAGGTACTCTAGGTGTTACATTTTATAACCAATATTTCACAGCTGACACTTTACAGTAGCTCCAGCAGTAGCGCAAATCAATTCAAACACTACATGTCTGATTTTTTCATAATGTGAAGCCGTGCGCTAAAGAAAAACAAGGATATTTTTCATTGCCAAGCATAGTCAGTCAATCGCCGACTCTCTGGTAGAAAAAAGGCTGTGAACTTTAGGCCTCAGTGTGACTCCTCTAACCCATACCCCGGCGGTCCTACTCCTCACAACACATCATACGCTTATGTAAGGGCGCCTTGAGCTAAAGCACACTGGAATTCACTTGGAGGTGCGATTTACAAGTGACGTGCAGCCATCAGGAAGAAAAAAAAGAGAACACAGGGCCGAAAAAAGAAAAAAAAGAAAACAGAATAGGCAAAACATAACCGCAGGCAAAAAGCCAAACCAATATTTTTCTACTCACTCATGGCTCTCTCATTGCTTCTCTGGCGTTTGCATCAATGCGAAGCAGAGCAGGGGTGCGGGGAGACGAGGGAGGGAGGAAAACAGGTGATGAACAGAGTAAAGCATCTTTTCATCTCGTCCCAGATGCGCTGCCTGAAATGGAGAGAGCAGAGAGGGAAAGCATGAGCGCGCTCCAGCACGCTTCGCTTCCCCAGCCTGCTGCCGTTTTCTCACAATCCTGCCTGACTTTCACATAGTGAATTTAAGACCTGCATTTAACAAACTTAAAGGAGACACCACCAAAAGAAACAAAAGGTGGTGAAATGAGGATGGTGAATGAACACATTAGCAATGTGTTTTCTGAATGAATGTAATCACGATTTCCATTGCATGACTCTCTGGTCCTGAGTGACTTTCATGCTTAATTAGCATTGCCCAAGTATAGACTTATGCAAAACCAGTGCGGCACACTTCTGAAAAGTTTGAGCACTGACATCACAATATGGGGGTAAAAGGCATGGCCATATTTACACAAACATTATTATCCAATACTGTCTTAGGTGCTGTCCAACCAGTCACTTTATTAGGTACACCTCCTTGTATCTACACTCATTGTCCATTTTATCAGCTCCACTTACCATACAGGAGGATTTTCTAGCTCTACTAGTCCCTTTTCACCCTGTTCTTTAGCGGTCTGGGCTTCGAAAAGACCACCATAGAGCTGCTATTATGTGGGTGGTGTCAGTCTCAGCGCTGCAGTGATACTGACATGATGGTGGTGCGTTAATGGGTGTTGCACTGGTACGTGTGCTGGATCAGACACAGCAGTGGTGCTGGAGTTCTTAAACACTGTGTCCACAGTGAGACAATAGCTCATCTGCTGCTGAAGAGTTTGTATTGGTCATCTTCCGGGTCTTTATCAATACGCATAGGACACTTCGCATAGGATGCTGTTGATTGAAAATTTGTGCTTGGTGGTCTATTCACAGTCCAACCTGATTCACTCACACCGACACATCACATGCTAACACACTATCACCATGTCAGTGTCACTGCAGTGCTGAGAGTGATCCACCACCCAAATAATGCCTGTTCTGTGATGGTCCTGTAGGGGTCCTGACCATTGGAGAACAGCATAAAATGGGGCTAACAAAATATACAGAGATACAGATGGACTATATGAACTACAGAGTGCACCCATATGGTAAGTAGAGCTGATAATATGAACAAAGAGTGCAAATACAAGGTAGGTGTACTTCTTGAAGTGAATGTTCAGTGTATATTGTGTTTCATGACGAACACACCAACAGAAAAGATCCAAAATTCTAAACACAAATCTAGTTATATTAACTTCCATTACACATTAGAAAGCTTTTTCCTTTTGCTGTACCAGCTTACCATTTTGGAGATACAATGTTTTGTTGATACATATGACATGATGGGATATATGTTATAAGTTGTTGCAAAGTAACAAATCCATTCTTACCTGCATTAAAAATAACTAAGTATACCCAAACTTTTGATGGGCAGTAGGATAATCTGCAAACCCTCTGAGGTGACTCATGAAGCACAGGATTACACTACTGAAGCTTCAGTCCAGCTGAATGAGTCAAATCAGGGTTGTTGATGCAGCATCATCATCACCATCATTACAGGTGTATATCTTGGTTCTTTCCTTTTGTATGATCCCAATGCCTCTAGCTAATCCTCCTTTTTTTTCTCATGCTCTTAGAGAGTTCTTCCTGGTTCCTCAGGGATATTTCTTCCTGTTGAGTCTTTGTTTCTCTCAGTAGTTGTTCAGAAAGCTTACACTTTAGAGTGTTGGTTCTGCTGAGTGGTTCTTCCTCATGCTTTCAGGTATGATTTTTTTTCTGCTTCAGTCTTGGTTCTTCTCAGTGTTCTATAGGTGCCATACACCTTGACAATGCTCACCAGGGAGTTAAACCAGAAAGTCTTCAGTTTCAGGTCTGGGCACTTCCTAGTTACTTCTGTCTTGCATATAGTGCCACCATAAATAACTAAATAAATTAAATCTGGTCTTGAATAGTGAAAACATGTTGCCTTTCACATCCCTGAAAATATAAGCTTGCTAGACAAAAAAATATTCACCTGTGACTGAAATGTACCTAATAGCATGTAATACCTCCATGAGCATCAATAACAGCTGTGATATATTTTGGCATGGGCTAAACAAGTTTCTGGATGTAGCCACTTTTGCACCAAAAAAATGCACAGTTGGGCCAGATTGGATGCCTTCCCTGGCACAATTCTGAGGAGAATTTCCTCTAGACTGGGAATTTTGCCACTGGTGATAGACCCATATGACCGTACCCTTCCATTCACCTGCAGATTCAGCTACTTCCTTCACACTATGGCCGTTGGCACGCCCAAATACAATCACTCCTTTTAGCCAATCATTAACATCTGCTTTGTTACCCTTTTTCCACACATCGAATGAGGCATTCACTGTACTGAATCCTGTCACACATATATATATACCTGCTGAGTGTGTGACAGGATTCAGTGCAGTGAATACCTCATTATATATACCATCCTTGTACAATGTCATCTGCATGAGTCTGAAGTTACCACCACCTTAAACACACAAGGTGAAACAAGGTGGCCCGGTGAGCTTAGCCTTTGTTGAGGCCCATATGTGACAGTGAAAGGCCATAGTTAAAGCTTTACTCATTTCACTTACTTAATTTTTACCAAATGCAATGCCTCCTTAGATTCTATAATGATCTCTTATATGACCTAACAGTTCATTGCTCTGTGTATTGCTCTGTGAAAAAATACAACCAAACACATCTTCTCTATTCCAACAGGGTCGAACTGGAAGCAAAACATCAAGGAAGCACAGCACAACAAGCTTTGAAATGCTGGGAGAAGCCTGTGCTTTGAACTGGTGTAGGTAACAGTGTGTAACACCGAACTATTTCCATTCACGCCGGGCTGTCAGTCAGCGTTATCCTTGTGGATGGGTCATTTTTATCATGGGCCAAAGCTGCCAACTGGTGAAAAAAGGTTTAAAGTTAGTTTCTAAATTTCATTCACCACACCCACACCCCCCCCCCAAAGGAAATATGTAACAGGAGCAGGCTGGAATTCACTATGAAACGCCTATAGGCAAAATACTGGCCGTGTTATGATTTGATTCATGAAAACTTCTTATGCCAACATGAGGGAAACTGGAGAAGCTACTTGAGGGGATATTACTGGTATCATATCAAAATATCATAACTCAAAACATGCCATCTAATCTCCAGATTATGTAGTAATGATAATGAAAATCAGACTATAATGTCAACAAATCAACATGAAAGGAATGTCCTTCTTCTCCAGTGAGGTTACCGTATATTGATATTCAGTAGGTAGTTAGATATTAAACGGATAGTTCAGTTAATTGTTTAATTATTTTCCTCATCATTAATAGGATAGCCTGCTTGTGTATAGCAGTATAGTATGTGTTACATATAGAAAGAAAGTGGACAATCAGATAAAGAAAGAGAAAGAGCGAGAGAGAGAGAGGGAGAGAGAGAGATAAACAGGAAGCGAGAGACAGAAAGAGAGAATGAGACAGAAACAGAAAAACAGGAAAGAAAGACAGAGAGCGAGAGAGAGAGCAATGGTGACAGAGGCAAACGGAAAGTAAGAGAAAGAAAGAGAAAAACAAAAAGATGAAGAACATGAGAAACAGGGTGATAAAGAGTGAAACAGAGAAAGGACAGACAGAGAATGTGAGGGAGAGAGAAAGAAGGGAAGAGAGAGTGAAAGAAATGAAAGAATGGAACAGAGAGCAGACAGAAACTGAGAGAGAAAGAGATGCAAAGAGAGAGGAACACAAAGGTAGGACAAGTAAAAGAAACAAAGGCAGAGAATATGTCAGATAGAGGAAGACAAAGAAAACAGAAAAAGATAGAGGGCGAGAGAGCCAGCAGAGAAAGAGAGAGAAAGAGAAGAGAGGAAAAGAAAAATGGAGAAAAACAGATGAATAGAGAGAGAGGATGAGACAAAACGGCAAAAGAGGAAAGAAACAGATACACACACAGAGAGAGATAGAGATATAGAAAGTGATGGTGACAGAGATAAACAGAGAGCAAGAGAAAAAGAGAGGAGAAAAAAAGAAGGAGAACAAGAAAAGCAGAGTGTGAAATAGAGAAAGAGAGAGACAGAGAGAGAGAGACAGAGAAAGGGGAAAAAGAAAAAGAGTGGGACAGAGGTGAATGTAGAGAAAGAATGCAAGAGAGAAAGAGAGACAAAGAGGAAAACAAAAAGAGGAAGGACACAAGAAATAGAGGGATAGAGAATGAAACATAAGAAAGAGGGAGAGACAGATAGAGTGAAAGAGAAACAATGACAGATAGAGAGACTGAGAGAGAGAGAGAGAGAGAGAAAGAGAGAGAGAGAGCATAAAGAGCATTCATCCATCAGTCTCTCCCAGGGGAGGCCAACAAATTAAAGCCTATAAAAGGGCTCATTACTGGAACTGCTTCTCTGTCACACACACGAACACACACGCTCACGCACTCTCAGTCACTGAGTCTCTATCTCTCTCTCTCTCTCTCTCTCTGTCTCTCTGTCTCTCTCTGTCTCTCTCTCTCTCTCTCTCTCTCTCTCTCTCTGTGTCTCTCTCAGACACATTTTCTCTGTTTATATCCACAGGCATTGATTAATTCCCATTGATCTATTCTCCTCAGTACGCTGTAATGATCCTATACAATCCTTCATGCATTTATTTAACTGATGCTGTATGATCGTTACCTCGTGTTGTGTATGTGTTTCGCTCCGGATCCTCTCTGTCAATCCAGCAGAGATTCACAACACTACAGCTACCTGGAGCATATAGAAGTCAGAACAACGTCACATTTTCAGCGTTATTAGAACAACACTCCGTTCTGAAATAGCTCCAGATTACACCGCCAGTGGAGAGAGACATCTTAAATAGTGACTAGGGTCAGAGACCATTAATTGTGTTATTATTATTGTTGCGCTAGATGTTTGATTTACATAATTACACGCATCATCAAAAGAATTGCTGCACAAACAGTTGCACCCAGGAGGAGTCAACCAACAGGAATGAAACTTGGTGGGTAGGTTTGACACTGTGAGACACGTGAATGATTCAAGCTTCACCCATGGCCGCGTAATGTAGGCAAGGACGGGCCATATCTCTGTACCTGACTGACCCAACAACCGTAATGGCGGACATTCAGCAAGCAGTGATACCCTACATGAGTCATTCTGTAGTCAGTGCCAGCACCATTGACTACATACACACAGACCATTATGACGACTGCCCCTAACATCACGTCAATGTCGCCAAAGGCTGCAATGGTGTCGTGCCACACTGTCATGGAGTGATACAGAATGGCAGCGGGTCATCTTCAGTGACAAGTCCCGTTTTTGTCTTGGTGGAGAAGACCAACTAATCGGTGTGTGGAGGCGCCGTGGTCAGCACCAAGATGAACAGATTGTTGTCACGCGTCACACGTAAAGAAGGCCTGGTGTCACTCCACCCTTCATCCCTATCACAAAATCCACAGGAACTGTGTGAGAATATTCAAGCTGCATGGGTTGGATTGTGGCAGAACACCATTAGGAACCTCTATAACTCCATGCCAAGATGTCTGGCATGTTGCATTAGCAACACCATACTGAGAGACACTACTTTTGTATGTGTAGCTCAATAAATATTGCCCCTATCAGTCTAAACTTATCATCATTTATTGTTTCTGGTAACCTTTATCTTCCTTCCGAATAGCATTGCAATCCCACACTTCCCTCAGGGCACAACTATTCTTTTGATGGGTGTATTTGTAAATTTGGGGACCTACAGCCCACTCTTTCTCTTTGTGAAAATATGTGTATAATTTTTTTATGCACCAAGAGGAAAACAACTCCTTTAACAAAATTTTCCCACATGTTTCAGCGAGCTACCGGTGATGTAAGAGGAGGCATTTCATAGCATTTATGTCACAAGGGACTTGGGAGTATTATGTTTTGAACATCGCTGTGGTTGAGATGTTTTATGAAAGAACAAGCTTTGATTCCTCACACATTACATGAGCTAAACATGCTGAAGAAGTTGGTCTTAACTTTGGTAGCTCAGAAACACAGTTAGGAAACTCAGACACCCACTGCAATGTCTCAGAGTGGTCCGCAGCCATCTTGCCAGCATATTTGGCCCTCAGTTCTCCAGTCAGATCCCTTCACCCTGTCACTTCACCCACCCCAACTTTGTAGTAGTGGCAGCTGGTAAAAGCCCTCCAGTGCCTGGGCTAAATATTTAGCTCCAAAGGTAATTGATCAGCCAAGACATATTGGGAATCTGAAGTTTAGTTCTAGTTTAGTTTCACTCCGGAGCTACTAATGAAGCTAAGAAGTGGTGTCTAATGTCTAAATAGAAGGTGTGTGACTTTGGTTGAGGTTAAAAAATGGCCAGTTGCAACCCTATGATTTGGTCCTAGAATTAATGTTTTCTCTGTTTTGGTGAGCTCTAGCAACATGTTAAAACAGACACAAGCAAGAAAACATAATGAAACTCTCTGTAAACAAACTAGCTTGTTATACGGTTTAGCTAGTTATGTTAGTACTTGGAGCTTGGTAGTAGCTAACATTACCTATGCTAGCTACCTGTATTCGATTTCAACATCAAAGTCAACTGAAGTTGTTACTCTGTACAAAACTATCAGTTTAAGATGATCAGCTTTAACTAGCTAACAGTGATAAACAGTGATAACAGTGACTGCCTTTACTCTCCTTTGTCATTTGTGAATTTTGGTGGCAGAAACTTTAATGAATGTTTCTATAATATAACTCTCTTTTGCAAATCATCGCTGTCCAAAGAAAAACGTGTATCTCCATTTTTACTTTGCATGCATCATTTGAGCACAACAGCCGACATTTACCTTGTGTGAAAATTTCATGATAAATGGAGCAACAGAATTGGCCCAAAATTGCTTGAAAAAAAGCCTGGTTCCATTGACTTACATTAAAATTAAACTAGTGTTTCCCCTGGTTTTGTGCACAATTTGTGCACATTTAATGGGTGGCTCAACCAGTCGTTAAAACTAGCTTGCCAGGCTGGTGGTTGTATTATCCACAAGGCGAAGACACTGTAGCGCCTCAAAGTTCCTGTGCTTTTCCTAGCTGATAGACAGCTAGACAGAACGAGCTCGGGGGTCCTTATTGCAACAAAAGAAAAGAACCTTTCGCACCCACTTACAAATTAGCCTAAAGACAAAGCATGGAGTTGTGTGTGGTTTCATATTCCATTATACATGTGGTAAATAAAAGAATTTTTGCCACCAAATAAGGGGGAGAAAAATATCTGCTGAATCCCCTGAAATTCCTGCCATTAATTATTGAAGGCCGTAGGGGACCTCGCTATTGGAGGGGAGAAAGCAGGAGAAGAACAGTGACTAGGGGAATGTTTAATAGGATCTATTTCTGTGCACAAACACTTACCAGCAGCGCTAAGCATGACCCCAAAATCGTATTCTCCTACACAGGACGATACATCTAAGATGCCAGTCAGACAGGTACTGTGCAGTGAATACAAGCAGTATAGTGATGTATAGAAGGCTCATTTTTGTCCCTGCATTTTGCAGTTTTTAACTAAACCCAACAGTTATATTCACATCGTCAAAAAGGTGGATGAAGAGTCATCAGCATGCTCCTAAAATGGCTGGCTTTTTGGGGATTCTTGTTTGTACATTCCCACAAGACTATTGTAAAAAGCTCCTGTAAGTTCTGATTTCATTTCTCGCATTACAATGCAGCCCCTCCTCCTTACTTCCATCTTTCAGGTCAAATTCTCTCACAAACTGCATACACAATGATTATTTGCATTCAATTATTAATATGCCAATGACACGCTTAGGAGTATAGGAACGCTGGGCACATTCTTTCAAGACCAGCATAGCAGAAGGAAACCTAGCAGCTCTTATTTAAGTCAGGGGGAGGGCAGCAAAAATAGGATACTGCTACTGATTCCATACTCTTCATCCAGAAAGGTTGAAAGACATATTTCTACAACTTCTCTAACTTGAAACTTCTGGGTGTGCAAATATTCTTTAACATTATGGGTTGTTTTCTGACATGGGAAATAAAAAAAACAAAAAAAAAACAGAGACGATTATATAAATAAGGTTAGGAATGCATTCAAATGAAATCCTCAAGCGGCGTCCTCATCGACAACCTGGAGACGTAGCTAATGCGATCATGTGTTCGGCTGCCGACGATTCGCATCTTTCTGGAAACCAACTTCTTGAAACATTCATACTCAATAATTCACAATCGATACGGAGCTCCATGAGACATGTGTATTTTCTACTAGTAGGTCCATAACAGTAGGGAGATGCTTAAAGCTCCACGCTCCACTGGGAGTCAATACCACCGCATTTTATACCCTACTTTAACTCCATTCTAATTGGCAGCAGTATTGAGAATGAAGCCTGTCAGGTCGTGTTTGTGCGAGTGAAGAGTTTTGCGCTTGGCGGCAATGATAGAGCCTCATTCCGCACAGATCCATCACTGCAGCGCAACTCCCCAGCCGAGATTAGGTTAGAGATTTAGTGATCAAAGGGACGCCCACACTTCGCATGTTGCATGCCTAACTGAAACACCCTCCCTTTTTAGCACCTGTTTTGCTAACAATTAGCAGGATTTCCACAAAAAACCCTCCATGTCACTGTTTTGGTTTTTAATTTCCAGACAAGAACTTTCTCTGATAAGCAGCTCATGCTTCATTAAGGGTCACTTTGAATGAAGTGCCATGGCCTGATCTTCGATGCCATATCACTCTGTCTTCACAAACATAAAAATGCCTTTTCTTTTTCTGCTAGCACTCTGTGAACGCTTCCTTACTACTTCCATCTATCGGTTCTGAATAATTCCTCTAATGAGTTGCGCTGTTGTCCACAATTCCTCATCATTCCACTTTTTTCGCTTTCTCTCTCCCTCATTCCCCTTCTCTCTGTCTATCTCTCGCTTGTTCAATCTCTCTTTGATGCGGGGCTTTTCATGTGAAAGTTGAAAATGACTGGGACTTTGTCCAACTGATGGTTCAAATGCAAAAACAATGCAGCGCAATGCCATGCAATCTGCCACAGAGCAGTGTGCTGTACAATAATGTCTTCAAAGGCTGGAGTTCGAATAATTAAAATGGAGTAAAATCGTTTCTCTAGGTTTGGAAGAGTAAGTTTCCATTGATTGTTCTCAACTAGAAAACAGTAGAACAATATATACAGATATATACTTGCACTGCTTTATACTTGGGGTTAACCTTTGGATGTTGAGGGTTATTGCTGCACTATTGACATGTAATTATATGAGTAATTACATAGTTATACGCATTGACATTAGATTACTGGTTACATTACATTAATTCAGGGGTTGTCATTCCTAGTGCCCTTGCACCGCATGATTTTTGCTGTTTTCCATTATCTACATGATTAGCTTTTTAATTAGTTTGGTTTTGTTTTTACTGGGAGGAAACATGGGAGGATCCTTGATTGGGACTGAGAACCCATTTCATTAATTGCCCTTACATTCAATTTAAATTATGGATTGATAGATCTGCACCTCTGCCATTTAGCTGTGCATTTTGTTTAGGTTACATAATAATTACAATGTAATTACATGATAACAAGTATACATAATGAATTAAATTCTGTTTTATTTTTTTTTAACCCTGCTCAGGTTAAGACCCCACATTCACTGTATGGTAATTTAGAATGAAGCACTGATGGCTCATATGGCAGTAGCAGGGAATATGTCTCTCTGTGTGCTGAAACTGAGCACAGTGTTTTGGTGTGTTTTTGGTTGCTAGTTGTTCTGCTCCCTCACTCCATGCCGCAGCGCTTTTCAGCTTTTTGTCTCTCACGTTTTGAAGGGCTGCTCGGCTCGGCTGGCAAACCGGTGACGTGTGTTTCAGAGAGAGAGCGACATTGGAGAGAGAAATCCCTCATGAGAGATCCTCTCTCGCCCGCCTTGCTTCTGTCACCACTCATTTGGCGTTTTCAGGCTCAAACCAGGCTGAGGTGAGACATCTCTCTCACTACACACACTCTCACACACAGAAACACAGACACACATGCACACACACACACACACACACACACACACACACACACGCACACACACACAGACATGCACACACTCAGAAACACAGACTTTTAAGGCGCCCACGGCCCTATGTCTTAAAGTGAAGTTTATGGGGAATTCATGCAGACACTCTGAAAGCACTGTTGTAACTTTAGACAAAACCACTTCTCTCTCTCTCTCTCTCTCTCTCTGTCCCTCTACCTATGGGTAGGTACACATGCATACACATTAGAGACAATTTGTGGTATTACTCTAGTGAAGAATTGTGTTCTTTTGGATCTATCCGCAACTGTCATAAGGTTCAACATCCTCATATTTAAAGGGGCTGCTGAACTCAGCATGTAAACTGGATGTAGGCCTACACTATGTCTGCACTATAGCATGATCTGCTGCTGCAAGTGCAACCAAATTGCAACCAAAGTTCAATGATAATTCATATATGAATGAATTACTGCAAAAACTGCAGACACTGCTGGACCACAAGACACTTAAAAGTAAAGATGGCAAAATGGATTCTTTAGGGTGATCCCATAGAAAAAGGCACAGTAGTGCCTCTACCTAAAGATGTTTGGCATGAACCCTCGAACATTTTCCTGTGGAAAGCATTTTAACAGGCTCCGTCACCACCTGGTATGGGAACTGCACTGCCATTGCGTGGAAAGCCCTGCAGAGGGTGGAGCGGATAGCTCAATATATCACTGGGGTTCAGTTCCCAAACCTCCTGGACCAGCCGTTGCCTGAGGAAGACCAGGAGAATTCTAAAGGTCTCCACTCACCCTAGCCACTGTCTTTTCTCACAGCTGCTGAGCGGGAGGAGGTTCAGAAGGATAGGGCAAGCTGGTTTCTTTCCCTGCACCATCAGGCTGCTGAACAGCCAGTAGTACTGGTGCATTGGTCAAGGGGACTGTCACTGCACATCTCACCTATATCATCATTACTGATCGCCACGGACAATCCACACCCTTACTCTGACCATCACTCTGCACTTTACATGTAGCATATGTATACCTGCACATAAAGACTGACATCCTGTTTACCTTTCATCCATACATTGTATATCTGGAATATATATGTCTTATTCTATCCCCTCTATACACCCTGCATTTCTTCTATATCTGCTTCAGATTCCCCTAACTGAATATATATGAATGTTTATATCTGTATACTTCATTGCTTCTATTCATAACTTTAGATCACTGTTATATATAACTGTATATTTGGATTGACAGAGCTATTCTGATGTTCAGTATTGTGTATATTTATTGTCTAATGTGTACTAATGTGTATTTTGAATTAAGTACAAGCAAGGGACTAAGTACCTAAGAATTTCACTCTCCTTTACACCTGTGTAAATGTGACGTGACAATAAACGTGATTTGATTTGATTTAGAAATACCACGTTTAGTTCCTTAAAGACCGCTTTTAAAAAATGGATTTTTTACAAAAAAACACACAAGTGAGAGGTTCTTTGGAGAACTGACAGTGGTATGTGTAATGCATGACTCCAAAGAAACTTTGGCACCTTTATTTCTAAACTGTGTTCTTCCCTTTAAACCCATTCGAAACCTAGGAGCTACTGATGACTTGGATTCTACTTAAGAATCTGCAGAATAATATGTACTGAATCAGAATGCAAAAATGCATTATGGTAGAACATTTCAGCAAGGAATTATGTTTTTTTCTATGCCTTACAACCAGTTCTAAAGTATCACCAAAAGAGTGCAAAAGGCACTCTCTAGAGCCAGTGTCTGGTTTATCCATTCTGGGCTACTGTAGAAGCATGGCAGCACTACATGTCGGCCTTTGTTGAAAGAAGACCCACTCCTATGTAGATATGAAGGGCTGAGTCTAAGTTGAGAAGTGTTATCTTGTGAGTGAGGTGGAACACTGGCCAGCATACTCATGGTAAGGCGATGTGAATTATCAGAGTTACAACGAGGCAGGTTGTGGGTTCCAGACAGATGGGACATTCCCCTTCTGAAGTTCCAGGCATTTCACATTCCTCCATCCACAGTGTCATGTATATACTGGGAACATGTCCTAGAAGGCATAACCACCCACATCGGACAGCACAGTGGCTGCCCATGGGCGCTTAATGATCATGACCGGCAGCGTCTGGCTAGAATTGTCAGTGCAAGACATGCAATTCTGGCAGAAATCACTTCCACATTAAGTGCAGAAGGCTCAGGATGCACAGGTCAGTGCAGCGTTCTTAGCTTCTATGGGATATGGGAGCAGAAGACCCACCAGAGTGCCTCTGTTAACGCCACAACACCAAACACAGCACCTCAGCTTGTGAAGTTGTTAAATGGACCCTAGACATGTCAACATGTGGCATTGTACAATGACTCACGGTACTAATTGTTTCAGGCTGACGGTAGGGTTTGTATTATAGTGCAGACCCCATGCAGAGATGGACCCCTCATGGCATGAGTTGGGTCCACTGGTCTGCCTAAACATGTCATTGACCAGTGCCCACTATGTTTCATTGCTTGGTGACCATTTGCAGCCCTTCATTGACTTCATATACCCCCACAATGATAGAATATTCCAGGAGGAAAACGCACAATGAATGGTGTGACCTGCACGTTCACCCGACAAGAGTCCAATCGAGGCATTCCACTACCATGCCTCATTGGAGCTCCGATAATTTACATCTCCTTGCCATGAGCATGCTGGCCAGAGTTCAGCCTCACTCATAATGAAACATCTCACAAGCCGTCCTCTGAAGTAACGGCGCTTCATAATGAATTTACATGCTGCTTTCCCATGACTTTTGGTATGTCAGTGTATAGTGCGAGATGAGGATATCAGAGACAGATGTAGCAGTAAATGAATGGATATATCCAGTGTGTATCAGTGGATGTGCTATCATACAGCACACTGCAAGTGAGTGGCCCTTAAAAAGAGGTGTAATGATAGCATACAAGCTAAAGAGGGGGGCAATGGGAAGGGTGATGTGTGTGTGTGCGTATGTTGGGGTGGAGAGGTGGTGGTGGTGGTGTTGGTGCTATGGGGGGGTGGGGGGTGCTGAAACCAGCACAGAGTGCAAAAAATCCTGGCTGAAACTACACAAGAAACGAGAGAACATGTCTTTTAATGAAGCAAGGCGCAGTCCTCGGCCATAATTTTCAAAGGCACGCGAAAGATTAAAGTCAAAGGAGCCTCCCAATGGCTTCCAGTCTGCGCTGCTTTGAAAAACACCCCCAGTGTACAAAGGCTGGAACCCCACCGCCCCCCCTCCTC
>CM067478.1:29099366-29151223 GCA_034552555.1 Semaprochilodus insignis | reverse complement strand
CGCCCCCCCTCCGCCCCACACACTCCCCCCACGTGCTCACGTACCAACCCCAGCGTCTTCCCGCCTTCTCTCCAATAACACGAGCTGCGCTTCAGCCACCAAAACCAGCTCCCCTGATCCTGCCATTAAAGCAGAGTGAACAAGGGGGCTCTGCTCAAGCGCTGCCAAGACCACTCTGAACAAAAGACATGCACAGTGCTGAACACACACCTTCTCCCATGCTGGACAGAAACTAATGACCTTAATGTGTGTGCACACACATGGAGAAAGACATGCATATGCAAAGCACACATATAGAGAAGCTCATGGACAGTGCTGGAGAACTCATACTGAGGTTAACACATAAGAACAGAAATACACAAACATAGTTAGAAAAATCCAGTACAATGGTTAGCTCTGGTCCTGAGCTCTGGTCCTGATTGGCTGAGTCAGGTTTGAAGCTTGTTAATGCTTTATGTATGCACACTTCGGACCACCACAACACTGCTCCAAGTCATTAAAGACAATGGTGCTGTGAACGGATTGTTGTGCGATGATGCCCCACTCCATACAGAGTCTATGGAGTCAAGTTTTTGAGTCAACTCAACATTTAGTGGAGCCAATGATAAAGGGACACTGTGTACATAAAACAATTCTAAACATACTTTATTTGCTTTTTGAGCTCCAAAAAATTATAGTGATATTATGAAAATATACAGTCAGGGATTTTTTCCAGAAAATGAAATATATCTCCCGGAAAATTATTGCAAATGCACGTTTTGTTATACACATGCTTTATGTGTATTGGAACAAGACAAAAAAAAAACCCCAAAAAGCCCAAAATTATATAATTTCATGCAAAACTCCAAAAATTGGCCCGGACAAAATTATTGGCACCCTCAACTTAATATTCGGTTGCACACCCTTTGGAAACAATAAATGAAATCAATCGCTTCCTATAACCATCAACAAGCTTCTTACACCTCTCAACTGGAATTTTGGACCACTCTTCTTTTGCAAACTGCTCCAGGTCTCTCATATTTGAAGGGTGCCTTCTCCCAACAGCAATTTTAAGATCTCTCCACAGAGAGTTCAATGGGATTTAGATCCAGACTCATTGCTGGCCACTTCAGAACTCTCCAGTGCTTTGTTTCCATCCATTTCTGGGTGCTTTTGGAAGTATGTTTGGGGTCATTGTCCTGCTGGAAGACCGATGACCTAGGACGCAAACCCAGCTTTCTGACACTGGGCCCTACATTGCAACCCAAAATCCTTTGGTAATGTTCAAATTTCATGATGTCTTGCACACAGTCAAGGCACCCAGTCCCATAGGCAGCAAAACAGCCCCAAAACATCTTTGAACCACCATCATATTTGACTGTAGGTACTGTGTTCTTTTCTTTGTAAGCCTTTTCTTTTCAGTTTTCGGTAAACAGTAGAATGATGTACTTTACCAAAAACCTCTATCTTCGTCTTGTATATCCATAAGATGTTTTCCCAGAAGGATTTTGGCTTACTCACATACATTTTGGCAAACTGCAGTCTAGCTTTTTTATGTCTCTGTGTCAGCAGTGGGGTCCTCCTGGGTCTCCTGCCATAGCGTTTCATTTCATTCAAATGTCGACGGATAGTTTACGCTGATGCACCCTGAGCCTGCAGGACAACTTGAATTTCTTTGGAACTTGATTGGGGCTGCTTATCCACCATCCAGACTACCCCGCGTTGCAACCTTTCATCAATTTTTCTCTTCCATCCACGTCCAGGGAGATCAGCTACAGTGCCATGGGTTGTGAACTTCTTGATTATGTTGAACACTGTGGACAAAGGAACATCAAGATCGCTGGAGATGGACTTGTAACCTGGAGATTGTTGATATTTTTCCACAATTTTGGTTCTCAAGTCCTCAGACAGTTCTCTTCTCCTCTTTTTGTTCTCCATGCTTAGTGTGGCACACTTCTCTCCTTTTTATCTGGTTTCAGATGTGATTTTTATATTGTCCACACCTGTTACTGGTGAGTTTGAACAAGCATCACATGCTTGAAACAAAGTTATTTACCCTCAATTTTGAAAAGGTCCCAATAATTTTGTCTGGCCCATTTTTGGAGTTTTGTGTGAAATTATGTCAAATTTGCCTTTTTTTTCTCTGTTTTTTGTGTTGTTCTGATACACACAAAGGAAATAAACATGTGTATAACAAAATATGTGTAGTTGCAATAATTTTCTGGGAGAAATACTTGAGTCAAGGTTGAGTCAAATGTTGAGTTGACACCAACAGCTTCAACTCACAGAGTTCTTGGCTAATATTTAACCATGATTCCCTGAAGCATCAACATCAAAGAATCAACTCCTTATCACCATGCGATACTGCTCACAAGACTAAAACATGATTTTGAGGGCTGACAACTTATTTTCTACCAAGCTAAAAAGGGGCCCCATTCATACTGAGTGTAAGGTTTTGCACTGAAGTATTTACTGAATGATTCACTGTAAAACTGCAATATAAAAACTAAAGAATGCATCTAAATGTCTTGCATGCTTCAAATGCCAGTGTTTTTGGTTAGATCTATTAAACGTATAGGAAAATGAATGTGTGGTAGCTTTAGCTTAATGCCAACATAATGCTGAAACCACATTGAGAGACTAACAGAAAGTAGTGATGTTGTTCTGGATAGAAAATGCCACATAAAAGGAGAAGGAGTCCACATTAAACACAGTTATATTATATTTTCATTAAACACATGATTTGGCCACCTGACCTTGAAAGTCTGTTAGATGTGCTGGAGAGTAGCTCACTCTTATTAACAACATTTCATTTTTTGTTATTATTATTTCTTTATTATTTTATATGTTTTTTTGCAAGTTTACATATTGTATTTCATGTTGTATTTATTTCATGTTGTTGCTATTTTATTAAGGAAATGAACCACTTGAGACCAGAGATCACATGATTTTGCTTTATCATTTACTCAAGTGCACAGAGGGACACATTTTAAATACTTAAGTAAATAAAGACTCAAAAATCATAACAACATCCAAATATTGGTTCTGAAACCTTGTTTCTGAAATGCCATTTTAATGACAGATAACACGTTTTTATATGTCCAGTGATTTGAAAACCCCATATTTACATTTTTCAAAGATTTCAAGCAGTTACACTGCACTTAGAACCAGAGTCTGATTCATATCATCAGATGGAGGTTACTCTTTAAATGTTTGTATTTGTAACAATGATACAGATTGCATCTAGTTTCCACAGTCATAACACTTTGGGTAATGTTACTGACCATAACAATGTAAGGATTGTTCAGTAATTTCTCCATTAAAGTGATGTCAAAGTTAACAAGCTCATGGCTCAGTGTGAACATATATTACTGCCACTAATTCTGTTACCACTATTAATGCATTTACCTTGTTTGACCCTTTGAGATATTTAATGTCCAGATGGTCGTGTGCTGAATGTTGCAATGATTCCTCATTTTTATTTTAGTTAGTTTAGGTTAAATGCAGCTTTCAAATGGAAAGAAATTCTATTGATTGCGATCTCTTCCAGGTACTGCAGTGTTGTAAGTTGTTTATCTTCGGAGTACATTAAGTCTGAAGTATCCTTACAAACAAAATACACTGCTGTTGCAGCAATATCAGTTTTATCAGCAATCTTAACACTGAAGGATGCCTTCAGCAAGTCTACACTGGACAGTGCATGTGAGAAATCTGTGGATAAATCAAAGCAGAGCAAACTAACAAAATCAACAGCAGAGTGGAAATCTACAGTTGCCCTCAAAACATGATGTAATATAGCAGAGAGCAAGAGATCACAGTAGCGGATGAGCTGGAACTACTGACTGCATTTATGACATATATGATATATACACTGCACTCTGACCAGAACATGCAGCCTCTGTTGTTCTCATTGGACATTAGTGAAATACTAATGAATCACATGATATTTCATATATGGATCTTCCTGTGAATTTGTTAAAAGTCTGTTCTTTGAGTGATCTACTAATTTAATTATGTTTTATTCACATAAATGTACGGTGGCCGAGAAGTGCAAAACAAATTAACATTTCAGAAAACAAAATAACAACAATAAAAATAAATTGACAAAAGAAAAAAATTACATTCAAGAAAACAAAATTACAAAAGTAAAAACAATTGTACAAGACATGAAACACATGAAAATACCAGTACTAAGACAGTTCTGAATTCTGATGGAAAGGGTAGGTCTAACACACAGCAAGTGCCTTGTCAATCTAACTGTTTTTCATTTCAGAACTTTGGTGACAGTTCTAAAGAATAATTCCATCCAATCCATGGGCTAAAGCTCTTTGCATCTCAGTAGTTATATGAAAACATGGGAGGTCATGATAGATCTAAACTTTCCAATGTCACTTTTGAAGAACAGACTCTAAGTAGTATTGTAATACTGTAGTGTACTGTTCATAAGGCTACATGATGTCTCAGCTTGTCATGACAATTGATGTAACCCTATATAAATGTTTATAAATGCTTATTTCAGTAGGTGTCATGTGTTCTTTAACATTTATAGCCAATAAGTCCGATTTTTGCATTTTTTTAAGCATTTGTGTAAGGATGTATCAGTTGTCATCACAGGCTTTTGTAGGTGTCATTTGTTTTGCAAGTGGAAATGTAATGGTTTAATACACTCACTTCCCAATAAAAGTACACTATAATGATGAATTTGTATATATTTACCTTATTACTATATAATACCCTGTGTTTATGTAGTTCAAAAATATTAATTCATTTATATTCTAAGTTAACTATCCTTCTGGGCTCATTTCCCAGCGCTCATTTCCCAGAAGGCAGGAAACACCTTGGACAGGCCGCCAGTGTTCACTGTGGTACTGCAGTTTAAAATCATTCTGTAGCATGGTCAGTACAGCTCTGTGTTCTTATATAGCAGGCAGTGTTAAAATCACCTTTCTACGGCAACAATTTCTCATGTTAACTGCGTTGCTAAACTAACCAGCTGTTATTTTGTGTCATTATCTCCTGTCTTTCTGTGCTGCTATAATAAAGCTTTGGTTGCTAAACATTGTCTAGCACCTGTAGCCAGTTAACCTAGTTTTACAGTTTCCTGTTAACTGTTAAAAATAAACACTTTCCAACACTTTCCAACACAATTTTCAAATTCACATGACAAAAACAAACAAACAAACAAACAAACAAACAAATAAAGTAACAGGTCCACCTAATATCCAGCGCTTTTCTCACCTCCCACACAGGATTTTTTTTAGGGACAAAGTGATTATACAATTAATGTTAACCTGGAGGCATGCCTGGATATGTTATTATCCGAAAAATAAGCTTAAGTTTGTTATAGTGTGTTATAGTGCATTGCACCATTCATGTTTACAGCATTCTAATATACAGATACTACAATGTGTTAGGAAAGCTGACATACCTTATAAACTCTTGTTTTATAAAGTCTTATGCATGTAACTATAACCTATTTGTAAATTAGGCAAAAGGTTTTATATTATATTATATTATATTATATTATATTATAAAGTATTAAGTCTTAACCATTATGAGTACAAGGAAGTGGTAAGTTTTACAAAACACATGTCTATTTATTCATATTTTCAGAAATTTATTTGATATCTTCTGGACTAAAAATAGTCATGTTCTCTTATTGAGGCAATCACACACTGTACTCAGAAGTCAACAGTATACTGTATAGGCCTGTGTATGTTCCTACACACACACACACACACACACACACACACACACAAGCACACACACACTCACACTCAGGCACGCACAATAGGATGAATAATTGATCATTGTGGGGGCTTCGTGTGTTAAGAACAGAGGAGGCGTGCCAGTAGCATTTTCACTTCAAATTTGTATTGTCTTTAGTCTCGGCTAGTCATCAGCATATCTAACACCTGCCTCAGTCAGATGTGCAGTGGAGGCAGAGCCTGGAACCTGCTTTCATCTCCACACTCTTTCTGCAGGAAAAAAAAATCCAACTAAAAAAAATCATACAGTGTGGGCTAAAAATCCAACCACCACACTGTTTCAAAACATCATTATCTATCAAGGAAACCAGGACACAGGCTTGATCGCTCAGCTCACTCTTTCTCTCCCCTCTCACTTCCTTGCTCTCTTTCTTTCTCTTGCTCTCTCCTTCACTACTTGTGCTACTCGTAACCTTTGTCAGATCGCGTCAATGTCTGAAATACATTTTTTTTCTAAAGTCTTGACAGCTCGTCTGAAAAAGGTGAGACAATAGGGCAAAAAATCAACACAGCCAAGAGAAATCTTTATACTTCTTTACCACTCTACGCCCCTCTCATCCTGAGCAGATCTCAGAATAAAGCTGAAAGTTGTTGTGTCCATATGCATTAAAAGAGCTGAATTAAGAGCTGAAATGTAGGCTGCATGAGGGCATTCCTGCAGGCCATTTGGCTATCTTAAGGAAGTGTGCCAATATTCACTTTTCAGTCAGGTTATAAGTCAGTAAATAAGTCAACCCTAAAGTAATACTTTTTTTTATCTTATCCCTCCATATTTAGCATGATTCTATATATCATTTTATTTGAGGAGGACCTATTATGCTTTTCCAGTTTTTCCTGTTAGTATGTAGCTCTTTGTGCATGTAAATGGTCTGCAAATTTGTAAACCTCAAACTACATGCCAGGGAGAGAGACTGTATCCCACAGAAACCATTTTTCCCAGCTGACTGAAATGGCTCATTGGAATTCCAGCCCTTTTCTCTGTTACAAGGTGATGTTATCTCATGAGACTATCTTTATCGCCTGCCCATTGACATATCTGGCACGCCCTCACAGAACACACAGAGAGCTAACAGTAAAAACTCACCACTCTTGCTCCAGTCTAGCTTACGTAGGTGGATTGGACAGGAATAGACCCTGGCTCAAAGTGATACAGAAGAACTGACACCATTGTAAGCTCTTGTGCTCCTTTTGGTAGGAGTGTGGGGATGGGGAGACAGGGCTGGTTTATTGGTAGGGTTATGGGGATGTGGAGACAGGTTGGTTCATTGATAGGGGTATGGAGATTAGGAAATACTACTGGTTCATTGGTAGGGGTATGGAGATTAAGAAATACTATTGGTTCATTGGTAGGGCTGTGGGAATTAGGAAATAGTGCTGGTTCATTGGAAGGGTTTTGGGGATTAGGAAATAGTGCTGGTTCATTGGTAGGACTTTGGGGATTAGGAAATAGTGCTCGTTCATTGTTAGGGGTGTGGGGATGAGAAATAGGGCTGGTTCATTGACATACATGTGGAAATGGGGAGACTTGGGAGTGGTATGGAGATGGGGAGACAAGGCTGGTTCATTGGTAGGGGTATGGGTATATGGGGATGGGGAGACAGAGTTGGTTCAATAGTAGGGGTATGGGGATGGGAAGACAGGCTGGTTAATTTGTAGGGGTATGGGTGTATAGGGATGGGGAGACAGGGCTGGTTCACTGGTAGTGGTATGGGGATAGTTAGGTCTGGTACACTTATATGGGTATAAGGATGATGAGACAGGGCTGGTTCATTGGTAGGGATATGGGGATGAGGAGATAAGGCTGTTACATTGGCAGGGGTATGAAGATGGGGTGAATAATTTCCAATTTATAACTTTAAAGCTGAGAGCTCTTGAGAAAAGAAGTCTCTGTGTCTGTCTCCTTTAAAACTTGATAGTCTAAAATTATCAGTTTGATTTATCCACTGCCATTCAAACATTTAGAATAAATGTTTTTATTATAATTTAACTGGATTTTTTAAGCTATATATATATAAATGATTTCATTATTTATAAGTGTATCTTGATGGTACCACAATACATTTTCATAGCTTTTTAAAAGTTTGTGGGAAGCTGCGTCTCCATGTGTCCAGAATCCAAAGAAAGTAGTAACTTTACAGAAGAAGACATAAACTTTCCTAACTTTAAATATAAGTTAATGAAAAAAGACGTTGTCTTTTGGTCTGTTCATCATGATGTTTTCATTCAGTATAAAGGAGCAGAAAACTAATACCAGCCAAAAATGGAGATATGCATTTTTCTTTGGATAATGACAATTTATTATGCTTATATATCATGCTTATAGTATTTCATTCTACATTGTATATTTTATTATTTAATAACACAACAGAAGTTATTAATATGCCAAGTAATTCCTATCTTATAATTAGTATTGTAATTATGTAGTTACATAGTAAATTAAATTTATAATTTAACATTCCATGACTAGAAAACTACAGGGAGGATTTTCTTATTGCAGAACAACAACAACTATTTATTAACTTCAGGCCTAGATAAATCTGCTATCTATGAACACAAATGTGGTATGGTTAGTATTAGGTCTACATTTGCAACAGAATTTCTCTATTTGTTTCAAGTTATTCAAACTAAATTATACCATACTTTGGTGGTTCCCTAGTGATAATGGCGACTTGTACATGTTAAAACCTCCTTTTCAATGTGGATCAGACCATAGAAGGTTATACTGAAGGTATAAACCCACTAAGAACTTCTGAGTTCTTTTCAGCAAATATTTACAAGAAGTTGCTGGGAAGTCACTGCATATTTGAAACGTCCAGTTGGAAGTTTCGCGTTCCCATTAAACCAACTTAACACTGTGTACTCAGTTTCTACTTTAATATGGAATTAATGAAAGCAGCATTAATGACAAAGACAGATCAAAACTTATACACGGAAAGAAGTTGATCAGCTCGGTGTGGCATGACCTCAAACAAACTGTGTACGCACTCCATGGACGCAGCGCGTGCGGAACGAAGTATAAACACTGATGTAAAATTGAACAGAGAGAGAGAGAGAGTGATCAGGAGGAAGACTCGTCCCGCTCAAGTGAGGATAGAGCTCTTTCACCCAGGGCCCAAGTGTTACCATTATAGCATCACGTGGGGCATGGTAGTCAACTATCAAAGCACAGAGTGGGACGTTTGGGCCCTATCGTATTAATCAATGGCAAAATATTTATACTCGCCGTTCCCTGAAAGGATACAGCTCCTTTTAAAACCCACAGCCTATTGGCATCACATGAAGAGCAACAAGCCATCAAAAAGAGCCGAGAATTAAAAATACAAAAACACTGCGACTTGGAAAAAACAAGACACTTTCTAAAAGTGTGAAATTTGCTCGTCTGAGCAGTTTGAAAATAGCACTGCGGGTGAATTAAGTTGCGTGTTGCTTGCATGACTGGCCAATGGTAGTTTTGATTTAGTGTTTTCTGGTTGATCAATAGGAAACAGCTCCAGGTGGTATTGTTAATTACCGTAATTTATGAAGTTACTGCTCTAGGAATGCATTACAAATGAACTTCCACAAATGTACTTGCCCTTAACCAAAAAATCAACCAGCCAGCACACTCTGTATTTTTCATTTTATTCATATCTGAGTCTAAACTGATCAAAATAGGACACATTTAAAAAGGCTGTGGACCTAGAATACAAAAAAAGTCATTGACATTTGTAGGAACTTTCCAGTCAGTAAGACTTATTATTTTAGGTGTGTGTACACGCTATAGAGCCTGGGGTTTAACCAGTTGCATAAGCATCTGTTAGTATGACAGCAAGGCAGAGAGCCTAGGGTTAGGACCCTATTCCCCGAACAGTCACAGCTCTATTGACAGTCCAGACAAAGACACAATTAGCTAGGGAAATTCTCCAGCTTTAGCCAGTCTCAGATCAATGAAGCTTGAAAGGATATTTCCACTGGATTTTTCCATGGAGATGGTCATGAGTTAGCTGTGTGTTGTTTGTATAAAGAAAAAAAGGTATTTTAAAAGATACTGACATTATAGAGCACTATCACCAATAATCAATGTTCATAGTGCTGCCTTATAGTGCCACAGTAAATAAGTGAATGGATTATGTTTGACTTATGGATCATGTTTGACTCAAACTCTGCCTCATAACTCTGATTTGAAAATGCCAGCTGCCTTTTATGTTCTGTGTGTATTTAATGATAAATGAACCAATACATTTTCACCATTAAGTTACATAAAAAATCTCTATTAATTGGTATAAAGCTGAGCTTTACATAAACAGCCTTAAAGCTAATGTACCAAAGTTTTTCTCTTGTAAAGTTTCCCTTTTGGAGACATTTTGTAATATATTGAATTAGAATATAAGCTAATCAGACCAAAAGTCATCTTGCATGTTTAAGGTTGTAGTGAGTTTGGGCTCCTGCAGATGGCATTGCACGAGGATGGTAAGGTAAATAACTGCAGTGTGAGTGACCGGATTCATAGATTGAGAAGAGGTGGTGCAGTGGTGTGAATGTCTCGTTTGATATGTTGAAATGGGTAACAAAGCAAATGGTAATGACTGGCAAAAAGAAATGACTGCATTTTGGCATGCCAAAGACCATAGTGTGAAGGAAGTAGCTGAATCTGCAGGTATATAGAAGTGTACGGTCTACCAGCAGTGGCTAAAATCCCAATCTACAGGAAATTCTCCTCAGAATTGTACCAGGGAAGGCATCCACCAAATCTGGCCCAACTGCACAATTCTTTATTGCAAGAGTGGCTGAACACTGATGGTGCCTACATCCAGAAACTTGTCCAGTACATGCCAAATTGAATTGCAGCTCATGCTCATGGAGGTATTACACGCTATTAGGTACATTTCAGTCACAGGTGACAAATGTTTTTGTCCGATGAGCTTATATTAATAAACAAATTTCATTCGTCACTTGTCACTCCAAACCAGTCTGAAATACTTTATCCGTTTATTTGCCAAGGCATCTTCAGCCATGGCAAGCAATGCCAAAATTAACTCTTGTTTTATTTCTATTTATATCACTTCTTTTATTTGCTGCTGAATGTGGTTTCTTGCTGACAGCAGGAGGCAGCATTTGTTTGCCATGAGCTTCAACAATCGTTGCTTTTCCTCTTCCATTCATTGGCTACCTGTCCTTAAACCAGGAACAGCACCTTCAAAATGACTGACAAGAGGTGAGAATACACCATCAGAAGATTTCTATTTCTTCATCTTCTCATGTTGGACTGATGGCAGACTCAACACAGAGTGTCCACTTCTGCACTATCAGAGGCTTTTAAATGGGGATTATATAATTGGTAAAGCATATGATAAGTATGTTTACCAACTTCTCTGTTACGAAGCTTAAAGATAGTCCTGGGGTGGAGTTGATGCTGTTTCAGTAGTTCTTGATTAGTGCTTTAATTGTAGTGATTGTGCTTATGTAGACCAGCAGTAAGCCTACAGCATAAGAACTTTGCATGTTTTGTCAGATATACAGATAAGAGGGGAATTTGTGGCTTATTGGGTTAGTGCAGAGGCCCAGCAGTCTCAGACTATAGCAGCTAATTCAAAAGCAATTCTAAATGAAATAGTAGAGTAATGAAATCACTTCAGCTGAATCAGAGGCCCAGGCAAAAGCATGCTGCCACTCCAGCCCTCACAGACACTACCAAACCTGCATTTACACAGCAAAGAGGGAACTGGCTAATGTGAAAGAGGGGCATCAGTAACCACAATCATTTTAGCACCATCTCCTCAGATGTTGTATGGTGGAGTAGGCAAAGTTGCCTACTGTAAAAAGAGAGAGAGAGAGAGAGAGAGAGAGAGGGGGAGGGAGAGACACTTGAGCTCAGCAATGACGCCTGCTTATGCCAGCAGAAAAACACTTAAACACATCCGCATGAATATGTGATATGTGTGTGAAGAACTCAACAACAAAGCTGCTCTGTTTTCTTTCTCTCTTCACATTTTTTCCTCCTTTTGAAGAAGCGACAGAGCAGCGGTGCCACGGTAACAACAAGGGATGCCAGACGGAACGGAGCGGCTCCTAGAATGCTGTGCGTTTGTGATTTCCTCCAATAAGTGTTTGCTAAGGGTGTTAGGGGAGGCCTATGAAACGATTATTAGAGAAAGAGGAGCCTCTGGAAAAGGCAGTTTGTGATAAAAAAAAAATGTGGGGGCTTTTTTCGCCACCCAGCGTGGTTAGTGAACATTTATCAATAAACTTTTCAGCACACTTTTTGAGTTTGAGGCCTTAATTTAGTTTACATAACATTTTGATGTTTTGATGGGTTTTTAGATTTAAAGGTCTTAGTGTAAAACAATGGTGATTCAATGGTCTTATAGTTGCACCAAGAGGAAATCAACCAACAGGAATGAAACTTGGTGGGTAGTGTTCGACATCATGAGACATGAGAATGATTCAAGTTTCATGCTCAGCTGGGCTTGTGATGTAAGCAAGGACAGGCCTTATTGCTGTACCTGACTGACCCAAAAGCCATGATTGTGGATATTCAGTGAGCAGTGATGCCCTCCATGAGTCATCTTGTTAGTGCCAGCACCATTGACAGACGGCTGCAGACAGACAGAGGACTACATGCATGCATATTTTTATGATGACCGTCCTTAACACCGCATCAACGTCGTCAAAGACTACAATGGTGTCATGCCAGACTGTCATGGAGTGACTCAGAATGACAGCGGGTCACTTTCAGTGACGTCTCCCACTTTTGTCTCTGTGGAGATGAGCAACTAATCCATGTTTGGACTGGAGGCATTTGGTCAGCGCAAAGATGAACGCTTTATTGTTGTGCACCACAAGTCCAGTAGGCCTGGTGTCACTCCACCTCCACAAATGTCAGAATTTGCGTGAATTCATGCCATCGCACACTTTTCATTGCAAAATTTAAATGTGCAATAAGCATAGAGCTGCTGTCTTTCTGTGTAAACTGTATTCTTTTCTGAGTGTCTTTTTAGTAAAGGCTCAATTATGGATCAGTCCTCTGACTCCATCGAGTTTCTCCACTGAGCATGTCAGAGTATGTTAGCACTAAGCTAAGCCTGGTGCACCATTTTTGATCATTCTAGATCAAACACAGACGTATGTCACTTGTCAAAGACACTGCATATGTTTTATTTGAAGCATGTAACAGGAATTAACATATCATTACTGTCTCTGGACCTTGTATATCCATTTTGTTGTGTTTTAGCCTAATTGGAAAACTTCACTTACCCTCTCCAATGTGATAAAATTTCAGGATGAACAGACAATTAGAAATTAAATGCAAGTCATGTTCCATTAACATCTGTTGTTTTTTTCCTACTCCAATTGAGACAATATATATTTACGGAGTCTCTTAATAAATCCCTGACACAGAAATGCCGCCAGTTCTAACAACTGACTGAACCTATTAAGACTACTATATTAGCTCACTGGATAAAAATATAGGGCGGTAGTAATTTCAGGCTCCTGCAGATGGCGTTGCACAAGGATGATAGGGCTATAAATACCTGTGGGGTGTGTGATGGGATTCATAGATTGAGAAGAGGTGGTACAGCGCTGTGAATGTCTCCTTTGATGTGTGGAAAATGGGTCATAAAGCAGATATTAATAATTTGCAAAAAGGAGTGATTGCATTTGGCTGTGCCAAACAGCATAGTGTGAAGAAAGTAGCTGAATTCGCAGGTGTATGGAAGTGTACAGTCATACGGGTCTACCAGCAAAGATCCCAGTCTACAGGAAATTCTCCTCAGAAATGTGACAGAGAAGGCAACCAAGAAGTCTGGCCAAACTGTGCAATTTTCTGATGCAAGAGTGGCTGAACATTGATGTCACCTACATCCAGAAACTTGTCCAGCCTATGCCAAATTGAATCACATCTGCTGTTCATGCTTATGAAGGTATTACACACTATTAGGTATGTTTCAGTCACAGGTGACTAATTTATTTTGTCCTATGAGCTTATTTGAAGTCAAATATGCAGTGATATTTCTAGGAGGTCTATAGTATTGTTTCTCTCAAACATGGCTCCACTTACTGGAAATTAAAATCTGATTCCACTACCACTTCCTAATTATGTTGGCAGTTAATGTAACGTGGGAGGAAATCAGTCCAGCTGGAGTCTTAACCAGTGAGAGAGCTCACTTGCTGCATCTTCTGACATAATGTAGAGAAAAAGATTCTGATTGAACGGTTTTCAGTTAAGTGTTTTAGTAATTTTTATATCCAACCAAAACTTAATAGTGAAATAAGAGTATTCTTATAATGCTTGTATGGCTTAAATTAAACAAGCATGATGATTATATTAAATAAAAAATGACTAACTTGAAAAAATAAAAAAATACCAATGCATATTTAGTCCCTAGAAATCTGTAGACCTTCTCTAAAGGCCTAGAAGGCCCTGAGGGTTCCCCACTGATTGTCATAATTAGATGTTATAATGTATGTACAAAAAAATGAATGTACATATGATTAGGTTTAGAAATAATCTAAACACTCCCCATGTGACCACATAGAGATATTGAATTCATTTGCATTTAAAACCATGCACTAATGAGAACCCACAGATAGCTCCAGGTACAAAGAAGGTGCATTACAGGAGCTAGACTGAAAAAAACGTGCCCGCCATTACTGTTCTGCCCTGTTTCCACATTTGAGAATGTCACCTTCTTGTTTCAGTGACAGCTTAACCCTTCATGCCAGCCGCTGAAGATGAGCTGCATCAGTTTCAAAGAACGCAACCTGATTACGGGTGGCATCGCAGAAATGCTCCTCTGTAATCCCTCTTCCTCTTGTAATACTACCATTACATCAGCTGCCATTAGCTGCCGTCACACACTAAAAGCTAATCTCTTATTCTGTTTTTCAATTATTGTAGAGTGCAGGCTTAAATGAGGAGGAGGAGATAATGAAATTAACTTCCTAACTTGTAGCAATTCTCTGTGGCACAACAATCAGACATTCTCTTGGTCTTGGAAAATGTATGCTAATTTTATGCATCTATCATTTGTTATTACCATTACGGCAACATAAAACAGAGTTTTCTTGAACAATTAGACTTAAAATGGTGCATATTTATTAGCCCAGGGAAAGCGAGCATGAATATTAAAGTGGTGTAATTGAAAAGACTGAACTTTTGACACTTGAAGAGGGGAGGATGTGCGACAGCAGACTTGTTTACATTCTGAAGGCCTTTGCATCTCCAAGGGTCTGCCATCAATGTGCACTTTATAGTATAGCTTAAATAATGGCTTATAAGCTTACACACCAAGGAAGAATGACTTAAGCATGAGCTATTATTAAGCATGAGCTATAAAACCCAGGCCATGCTTTTGTTGCTGTTTGTTTTGCCTTGCTTTGTCTAAATAAAAAGGACCAGTTCTTCATTATGCAGACACAGTTGCTGTCCAATATAGAGGAATCCATTTTAAAAGGTATTTCTAAATACCTTTTTATTTTTTAATTCAGTGTAATGACAGGAACAATATAAATATAGGCATTTTATTTACTAAACAAAATGACCAGCTCATTTCTCCTGTTTGTACATCTCCACCAGGATGGATTTAAAGGTGCCATCAAAAACATTTATTCTGCATTTTAAATTGTTCTCCATATTCTACATAGAAGATATATGGTTTCAAGAGGACACTATGGTGATCACAAAGAAACATGTTGAAATAGACACAGGCAGGAAAATGAAATGAACCACCGTACAATTAAGCCATCATACTATTTAGTTAGCTATGCTAGTTATTTGGAGCTTGCTGGTAGCTAACATTCTCCTACTAGCTATTGGATTTTGACATCAACACAAAATAAATTTAAGTTGTTACTCATTATGAAACTTTTAGTTAAAGATGATCTGTCTAAACCAGAAAACCAGTGGATAAAACCACACTAATAAAGTTAATATAGGTGGTAATAAAGGTGGCATGCTTTTGCTCAGCCTCTGAGAAGCTGCTGATTTGTCTAGGTTTGATAAACTGTCTGAAGTGAAATGTGCAACAAACTAACAACTTTGATCTTGTTAAAGTCATGGGCACTGAAGTTGGCTTTGTATTCGCCAGTTTTGTGAATTTTCAGTTCCACCTTAAATGGTACTCTGTTACATTTTGGCATCTGTCCAAATTGTAGCATTTAAGGTAGAACGCAACTTCCAGTTAAGAAGCGTGTGGATAGAAAGCCAACTTCCGTCTCATTTAGAGATTAACGATGGCCCTTAATAGTTCAGTTCCTTGGAAAAGGTATGAAAACTGCCGACATCCAATTCACAGCCGGGAACAATACATTTCTGCACATAGTTCGCCATTTTCATTGGTGTTGCTCTGCTGTCACTGTATGTAAATTTTAGGAACATATATCTTAAGGGGCATAAATACTGAGTCAAGACTGTCATGTAACAGTTTAGAACCTTGGAACTGGCCTGTTTTACCACCCAGGATGTGTATTTGAAAATGGGAACAACAGTGTTTGAGGTTCACGACCAGCCATAAAGGAGCCATAAGAAGCCTTAAGACGTCTGGTTCTGATCACAACCTCTGTGTACAGTTCTGACTTGCTAAGTCTCTCTAGAATGGAGCATTTCACATTAAATCACTCTGAACGACTGCTCCCACATTATGCTAAATCACTAGTATAATGTGGGAGCAATCACTTTAACAATGCATGCAACAACCATATAGCGAATGGTGATGTTTTCACTGTTATGGATAGATCATAAATGTACAGCTCACTTAGCACAAGTAGGCATAAACATCTATTTTTATGTATGCAATTATAGAAGCGTATTGTGATGGTTATAGCAGCATACTTCCTGTTATGGAATTACACATAAGCAGGAGGATGAACTGTAACTGGAGGTAACTGGAGATCTACAGTATGCTGCATCTGCTCAGGAACTGCCAACATTTAGCTGTGACCTGGAACCCTAGCCAAAGTTCTACACCATGTTTTACTTTATAAATATTATAAATTTACACAATAGTGTAAAGCCAGAGGACTGGTCTGGTTACCTTGTCACAACACAAACATACTACTACAGTGAGCTAAGGCTATGTTTATATTACAGTCTTCATTGCACACTTCTATTATCTGTACAGATGTATGTAATTCTAATGTGATAACATACCTCTAATTCTAATCAGAAAAGTGATGTTGGAAAAATAGCAATTTATATAAGTGTATTTATATGTAATTACCTTACATACGTGTAATAACATAAGAGAAAGCATCAAGATACACTTGCGTAATTACATGAGTAGAAACATACCTATGTGTATTTACATCCACTGTTTTTCTGTAGTCCATATCCAACAGTGAATCCATAACAAATAGTTACATTGTCATTGCATGTATTGTTAATATGTAACTACAGAGTTATTAGAGTAGTGGGACTAAATTAGTGTTTAACAATTGAGTTACGTAGAGAGTGACGAATTGATAGACTTCACCTTTATATTCTTTCATAAAACCTCACCCATGTAATCTAAATGAATTATAGAATATTGGAAGACATGCTAGAATCTTATGAACAATTATTAAAGGATTATTGCCTTCATGCTTTATGAAATGTAATCAAATAATTAAAAAGAATTACTTAGTGGTTATAGTCGCTGAAAGTAAAATCAGGTTTGTTGACACATCTTAACTGATTGCCAAGCCCCATGAGTCTGCAGCTTCAGACACTAACCCCGCCTCTCCCATCCGTCACCAGCGGCAACCTCCCCAAGGGGCCGCCCCCCTGATCCCCATAATGGCTGTTTGATGGCCCTCATAAAAGGAGTCAATGTATTGACTGGAGCCCTTTGAGGACAAACCTAATTTGTATGTGGATCAATCCACTCAATTCATAGGAAGTGACCATAAGGAGGCGGAATAGGGACCTGGGTGATAGCATTACACCTGTGACCTCACGGCCTACGCCGTGAATGGAGTTGACAGAGATGATCTGTTTTCATGATAGCATGATGCATTTTTATTAAATAATCCAATCCCTCGGAATCAGATTACCAACGCGGAGATTGAATTGCCTAGTCTATTATGTGTCTGTGCGACGTGGAAACGCTTCATCATCCTTGTATTTTCGGCGGCACATTTGCATCTTGAATGCTTCAATAGTCTTATGCAGAATTTGGAACAAGATGACGCGGTGACAATTCAAATGAAAAGCACATAGGTGTAGCCAGTGTATAACTTAATGAATAAAAGAGGGCACATTCAATTAAAAAAAGTCATTATGAGAATCGCGTTGAATGAAGAATTTTGGATGAATAAAATTTAAACGCTGTGCTTGATGCTAACAGGCCCGCTTGCGAGGCAAATCATGAACTGTTCAGTGACTCAATGATGTAATCCAGGCTTTGATTAAATAAATAAGGCCTGTGAAGAGGAGACTCACCAGAGAATCTTGAAACGGGAGGCATCAATACTGCAGCAGCCCCTACACATGGATAGCGAGAGAGAAGTTGAAGTTGATGCTGAAGCTCCGTTAAGTACAACAACTGAGTTGCGTCAGTTTTAAAACAAAGACAGAAATCAAATATTCGTCGGAATTTGCAGCTCGGCGATGCTTCAAATGTAGCACTTTTTAGGTTTTAGTACAAGTGAAATATTGCAAAGTTTAAAAAGCAAAAGGAAGACCAAAAAGTACATGCTGGTGTCTAAGTAGACTTAGGATCTAGCTGTACTTGACGCCATAAAGTCTGAGAACATATGCAATGTGCAGCCATTTGCATGGAATAAGAGTCAGTGGAAAAGGTGGTATGACGTAAACTGATGAAATTTTATAAAAGGCTAAGACTCCACTGAATCTACCATTAAAATTATCTGGTACGTTACCCGGCTGTGTGGTCCTTGGCCTCAGTCTGGGTTTAGCTAATGAAACCCCATGATGTTCCAGTTGTCTCAATGATCCAGCTCCAGCAGCAAGAAAAGAGCGGCCCCCCCATTCATTTGCATTCGCTGAATCCGTAACATTATCCGCAGAGAATCCAGCCAAAGAGAAAAAAAAATTAATAAATAAATGAAGAGAACAAGAAGATGGAGAATGAGGAAGGTGCATTCTTTCAGACCAGAGACTGCTGAGGCTCTACCAAAATCAGGAAAGCCTCAATGGAGGTGCAAAAAGAAAAGGAGCAAGGAGGATGTAAAAAAAAAGAAAAGAAAAGAAAAAATTAGCCACCCAAGACTTCCTGTCTTGTCAAGAGGAAGGTTAGGAAAAGCAGAAGTGAGCAGAGCATGGATGAGGGGGAGGGGGGTCTCAGGTGAGACAGGACTGGGAAGTTTTTGGGAGAAGTTTTGTGCAGAGTCCAAAGCAAGGTCCTGCGCTAGAGGAAGAGTTAGCCCGCTCCAAAAGAGGACATGATGAGACTGCATGCCTAATGAGCTCGGCGGCTCCAGAGAGCCGTGGCTTTTCTTATTCTCGTTCATCATTAATTCAGCAACGTTGATAATTTCATTACATTGCCACGTCCCCCCAACCATCCCTCTGCCCCCCCCTCTTTTTCTCTTATCAATAAAAGATGGGCTCAGTCCCTGGAATGGTGCTGTGTATGTATGAATATGTGTATCTGTGAGTACACATGCTCATACACACAGGTAGCACGACATGAAAGAACATTATTGTTATTTTCAGATATTGATATATAGACACAAACACATATCGCCTCACTTTCAACAAAAAATTTGATCTCAGTTTTTAATTTTTTACGTAATCTGAAAATATGAGCTACCATTTACATTGAGTCAAAATGTCATAATTGGCCAGAAATTATCCAAAATAACTGTAAGGTTACTTTTTTGCCAATACAAGCTTAAGTTCCAAGAGCGATGATATACATCTGCTTTGTTTGCTAGATGGGAACTTACACTAGACAAATGTAGCATGAGAGTAGCACATTCATTATGACTGAAACCATTCAAACATTTTTCTTTGGTGGTAACACTTTACCGTAGGGTACTGCTCATAAGGCTATATGACGCCTACATAAGCCTATCGTGACAACAGACATGACCACACATAAATGTTTCTAAATGCTTATGCTGCCTGTAAAGATTACATTTACCAATTTTAGTTTTATTTAAGTTAGATAAAGTAGACTTTATAACAGATGATGCCTATAGGAATAAGCATTTATGTGTGTAGGGTTATCTCAGGTGTCTTGACAAACCTACGCAGGTGCCATGTAGCCTTATGAACAGTGTGCTACAGTAAGGTGTTACCCAGTAAAGTCTTACCTTCACTGTTGATGCGTTTTTTTTTATTTTTGTTTTTACGCATTCTAGATGTGATGTCAAAACATTCACTAGTCCACTAGTCCTGGTAAACCATTGGGCTGGGTTCTTAAAATTCATAAAGGTATCAAAAGGGTTATTTGGAGTAGTGCATAAACATGGTTTCCAATTGTTTTACTGGAAAGTCCGATCGCCATATTGCCAACTTGTGTCTTATGAATTTAAATATTACATGCTACTTACCATCCAAAGGGTATTTTTAGAGGTTTTGTGTATTATGTGTTTTATATTTAGAATTATGTGAACAAGAAGTTATAAAAGTAATAAATAATACACTCTAATTATCCACTTATAGTTATAAAAATAAAGGTATAAATAGAGAACCTTTTAATGCCTGACCCGAAGAGGTAGGTAATGAACCTTTTTTTAAAGTTTGAAGAACCTCTACATGATATAAATGTTCAAGGAACAATATTTTAATTACAGTTAACGTTTACATTAGGTGAAGGTTCTTTAAACCTCTAAAAGGCTTTTACATGTCACTTTTTCAAACATCATTCATCTTGTATGGAATCCTTTGTGGCATCTTTAATGTGGTCAGAGCACATTACAGAGCACATTACATTTCTGGTCAAGTTATCTGCCAGAAATTAGATCTCTACTTATAATCGGTGATGTATACTAGATATTAATTTTGTTCTATTTCTTTGTTCTATTTCTTTTGTGTAGCCATTTCAGACTATTCTACAGCTGCTATTCCTCATTCAGGCCACATTTAGAAATTTACAGCTTCCTAATGTGTAGTGTGCCTCTACAATTAGCTGCCAAGTTGTACAGAGCTAACATATTATAATCATTACATACACTTGTTTGCATCCAGATTGGTTTTCAATGATTGAAAACATTGCACCCAAATTTCTGAATGGTTATATAAATGAATTGAGTGTGAACAGCCTTTTTAAGGTTTTGAAGAACCTACCCCCAGGTTCTACAGCAATTTAAATCTACTGTTAGAACCATATTTCTAAGCTTAGATCAATGTAGAACCCTTTATTTTATACGATACTGTAAAATGATTAAAATAATAATTGAATAAATCTAAACAGCCCTACACTAGTGACCCGTGCTCAAGTTTCTGAGCACACTCCGAGTGACACACATCCTCACACAGGGCGCCAGTTGTTGTGCTGTGAAAAAGCAGGCACATAGGAATCCAGCATATGGCAGTCGTAGAAACGAAACGACGCTTCAGGTAAATAAAACACAACCTGGCAAATACTGAAGAGAGTTTTCATCTGGCACAGGAGCAAGAGTGCAGGGAACCCAGCCAGGGCAAAAGAAACGCACACATACACACACCCACACATCATCAGCCAAGCAGCCAGACGATCCTTCCCGCTAGCTTTCAACGACCAAGCTGTGGGATTACCCAAATTGCATTTATTTATTAAGTCTCAATTAAGAATAGAAGTCTTATGGCTGCATGTTAGCTCGGGGATTAGAAAGGGAACCTACAATAGATGTAATTGACAGGCAGGGCTTATTCTTAATTCAAGCCATTTTGGCTTATTAAATATAAGCCTTTCATCTGTGGATACAATTCTATTAATTAAATCATTAGGACAATTATTCACTTGTGAGGGAAGGGATTAAAAAAAAAAATCAAATGAGAAGCTGCCTTGCAATAACCTCCTGAAATATTCATTAATAAAAAAAGAAGATTGTTTAAACGTAATGACAGGGATTACATGTGTAGAGACTGGCGTCTTCTCACCCAGCCGGCCCCTCGCCTCCCCTCCCTGTCTTGATTACGCAATCAAGGGATTAAATGAGGGAGCAAGAAACAAGATATGCAAGGTCCCAGACGCACGCACGTGTAGGTACACGCTAGAGGCTGATTTGGAAGTAGCTCACGCAGTTCATATGTTTTGCATTCACAAAACCCACCTTGTAAAATGCAGGTAAAGGCTCTTTCTTCGCAGCATGCCAGAGCACTGCAGCATTATCGACGCTGCCAAGCTCGAAATATACATAGAGAGAGCAACACAAACACAATTGCTTTCAAGTGTCAGTCATGATTTGGCTTTCCCCTCACACCCTGGCATGCACAATATTTGACGATGTCAATCACACCCAACCCATATTGTTTTCTGAAAGGCCCTCAAACTGAAGCATTGCTGAAATCTATTGTCCGGTGCTGCCATGCTTCTTCTTTTTTACCAGTTCCTGTTAATGGTGTAACCACGGCCCATGAAGTAAACAGGCCATAAATAATGACTCAGTTTGTGTGACAAACCAACATTTTTCCCTTTATAAGCATTTCTATGACCCTCACTTTTTTGCGCAACAAGCTTTCTTGAAGTGCATGTTAACCCTTTTACTTCCCTCTCAGCGTTTTGGTAGAGCACATTTTGAGACCCTATATTTTAATAAAGAAGGTGTTGAACTTAACTCAACCTGATTGTGACATCTCTACCAATTAGCAGAGATGTATTCAAATCCACTAGAATCTTTCCATATGCATGCCTTTACTATTCTCATCCATAGAGGAAGCAAGCAACAAGTAAATTGCTTCACACATTTGGATTGTTTTTGGTGGAGTTTTCAAAGGTAAGAATATTTTATTGGCATATTATAGTTTCAGAAGTTTGATGAACAACATTATATAACTTTATACAACAAAAAGAAGTCTAGTAAGGGTAAAATAATTTTTAAAATGGTGTAACTGTTTCATTATGTTAAAGGTGTCTATGCTAAGCTAAAGTAATTGATATGCGCTTTATTATTATTGCCTCAAACAAACAATTCATAAAATTCTGTTTCTTTATTCTTGGTGAGGACTTTAAAGAGTTAATGTGGAAAGAATTGAGGCTTGATTATTGATGACCTGTGTTAGGAATTAAAATAGTAAGAAGGAGAGAAGAGAGAAAGAGGCTGAAAGTATAGTTTACGTTATGCCCTGCAGTTGCCTCAAGATTTCACTATCTGGTGGTGCCCAGAGACGTATTGGAGAAGCTTTCCATCATGCAATCTCAGATTTTCTGGCTTGCTCATCGACCTGGTCTGTCAAACATGTTCAAGTGACAGATGTTTGACAGATGTTTCTTGAGATTCACAATGAAGATATAGTTGCGTGCATTAAACACATGCCTATTTTTTTAACCACCCCCTGGTGGCTGTGATATAGCAGAAGTTTAAAGCATTCAGTCAGCTCTCACTGAATATGTTTACATGCACTTAATACAATGACTCACATTTTGCAGTAATCTTTTCAATGAATTTACATGCATTTGAGTAATCAGCTAAGTGAAAACTTCAGGTCTACATGAGTCAGGCAATAATCAGACTTCTGCTTTAGTGGGAAATACAAATATACATCATCTAGATCAGTGACTACCAACCCTGGACCCCCTGCCCTACACATTTTAGAATTTGTCCTGCTGCGAACATGCCTGGTCCACCTGGTCCACTAGTTACCAAGCCCTTGAACAAAAGTTGAAGTAGGTGGATTTAGGCAGAAAAACATAAGATTGTGCAGGGCCGGGGGAAACACTGATCTAGATGACCAAGAATATAGTTGGTTTCAGTAGCACTCCAAAAGTGGTTTATTGCCACCTTGTGATTGCTTATTTGCGGCATACTGGTCTGTTTTCACACATGCGCAGACTGAGAAAATACGAAAGAAATCAGAATAAGGGCATGAATGCAATGAGAAACACAATTACTATGATAAAATCTAATTCTCTTTTAGATTCGAAGGCCTTAATCTTTTCTAAGAAATTGGAGTATGCTGTTTACATGACCGCTTGAATATTCAGATAACTGCCGAAATACAGATATGATTATATTATGAAGGGCATGTAAATGCATGCAACGACAGCTACGTACAGCCTCTATAAGGCAGGGTTAGTTGTAATATGCTGCTAGAAGCCCAAATGAACAAAGAGACATTCATATCACTCCTATATAAATCCACGTTTTTTATTTTTTGAGATGTTTTGTTCACCAACTGCTCATATTTGTCATATGTTCATGTGTTTCACTATGCATATGTTCTATGTGTTTTGTATAGTTATACAACATAGAACTGTATTGTTCAACATAGAACTGTATTGTTCACAGAACTGTAATGTGGGGACAAATTTATTGTGTAGTCTGACCCTGACATTAGCTCAGTTGTTCACAAATGGTATGAGTTTGATACAAGTTCTACATGTCACATGCAACAAACATGTGCAATAAATGTAATAGTCTTAGCTGAAGTCTTTGCATAAGCCAGAGCATGACACACAGACAGTTTTGACGGTTTGGATAAAGTAACATTCACAGTTCACAGTGTAAAAGTTCACAGTGTGGAGTAAACAGAGCAGTCAGCACACCACAACACAATCACTGCAAAGGTTTAGCTGTACTGAAAGCATGGCACAATCTGCGACCCATATATGCTGCCAAAACACTGCTGCCCCAAATGCAGAGCACAGTACAATTCCCAGAGTGTCACTAATCTAGGAAACTGTCACCGCTGTCGGTGTGGGACAGGCACGTTTTTTTAGGACAGGGGCAGAATGCATTGGTGATTGCGGGTGATTGACAGGCGCATGCCAAAGCAGTGGAGACACACTCCGCCCATGCTGTAGTCGACTGTTTGAGTGAGTGCCAGTAACCCACCCACAGGGGGGGCTCACCGGGCTCTTCAAAAAGACGGTGTGTTTGGTTTGTGTGTATGTGTGTGGGTGTGTGTGTGTGTGTGTGAGTGTACTCCTCTTCTGTTTGATCCCCCTGAATATGGTGAGGGTGCTAGGAAGCATGGAGAGGTGGATCAGTTGTATATCTGTGTGTGTGTGTGTGTGTGTGTGTGTATGCCTGTGTGGGAGGGTCACAAAGTCGACATTTGACAATGTAAATGAAGTTATTCGAGAGAGAGAGTGTGTGAGAAAGAGAAAGACTGAGAGGGGGATAAAGAGAGTACGTGAAGAGAGAGTGAGATGTAGAATGAGTTGAACAGAGATACCACTTTGCCTGCGAGTAGGTTTTGAATTATAAGCTTCCATCTGACATGTGTTGAAATGGAACTGAATTCAGTGAATTCAGTGACCACAAAAAGTATTTGGACATTTGCACCACTTTGCCATGTTAGGAAACAAAAAGCCAAACCAAGTGGCCTACATTTTATTTCCCCCCCCGTGGTCCAATTACAACATTTTTGTTTTGGTATGTACCAAAAACAACCATAATAAACCTTTACGTGACCATTTTTCAACCTTTATACATCCAACCTATATATATTTTAAGGCTAATATATATCAATGGCTGCTCTTCCGATAGGCTGCACAGTCTTGCGCATTCATGCAGAATGAATTCCAGCTCTAAAACAACTTAAATGCTGTAGGCTACATGGGTGGATGTAAATGTAACACCACATAAGCAATACATTCAGAATGTACTTTGTAGTTGCAGCTTAGTTTCTATATATGGACTGTATGAACTGGGGAGTGAAATGTATGATTTGAAACTTTAAGAATGTTTACATAGTCAAACTCTTTTACTTCAAAGTTGTGAAATATGGGCCTGTACACAGGCCATTTCAGCACTGAACTCTTTCAGATGGTTGTGGTGTTGATGGGTTTTAGTTAATCGTAGTGTCAACAGTTTGAGCAGCAATGTTTTTATACATATATAGTCATATATCTGTCATGATTCCATCAGTGAATGCCTTCCAACACCATTGAAAAGTCTTTACAGTACCCTTAATGCAGTCTGGTTGGAATTCTTCTGCAGATTTTCTCCAGACTATCATCAGTCTAAAGATGTGATTAAAGTGGAACAAATCTCACTCTTTTAAACATTTTATGAAGTCTCCAAAAGCTTAATTAAAGTTGGCAAGTAACTAAATTGTTGAAGTATCCAAATACTTTTTGGAGCCACCATAGAATTGAATGTACTTATTTTAAAGGTTTATGTCATTTCCACATGAATAAAACACATTTTATTGATACAGTCATTGCAAAATGTAAAGAAACTGAGTTCTGAAAATATTTATTAAAGAAGTAATATTGAGGTAAAAAGACAATAATAAAGATTAGATTTAGAATCTAAAATCCAAGTCTGTGTATCATGTTGCGGAGATATATATGGTCTCACTCTGTCTCATAATACTACTTAGCACTCAATAGGCAATAGTGAGTGACTGTAAAGTCCAATCAAATCAGTCCAACATGAGAGGATGAAGAAGTTTTCAGGAGAGGATGAATGACAGTTTTGTCATTCATGTTGATGGTCCTGCTCCTAGTTAGATAATTTAAGGACACATAGAGAAAGGAAGAGCTTGTGTCGAGAAACCATTTGGCAGAAACCATTTGGCAGCGAAGGACAGCAGTGATACAAATGGAGGCAAAACAAAACATTGGTGTTGCTTTCCACCTCTGGAGATGCTCTTGCTGAGTAAAGGGATGAAGTTTGAAGCTAAACTTGCTGGTAGGGAGAGAAGAGGGAGGAGGAGGGTTCTGTGCATTTTCTGGTGATACGTTGCCGCCTATTGTATGGTGTGTGAATTCGACAGATTGCATCATCTTACAAATGGTCTTTAAAAGGGTTCTGTTTGTGTTTGACCCAAATATGATTTTAATGTTCAGTGGTCAAGTACCTCAAAAAGTTGATTGAACTGTATAAGCGTTATGCTATATAGGAGGTGAAATCTTTGATACTACATATCTCAAAAATGCACAGAACGCAGATGGAACTATAGAATATCAATACACAAATGTCCACTAATGATATTTCACACTTCTTGTTTGAACAAGATCTCTGAGGCTTCCTCAGTGCTGCCTTTGCATCGTCGACAGTCTAGTTTTGCTCAAATTTGACTGGAGACATCAAACCCAAACTTCACAAAGGATAACTTTTTAGGTAATTGATATGATGCTTGCTGAAAACAAGAGCCCACAAAAGCATAAATAAATGAACAGATACTTCTTTTGTATATATATTTTTCATGAGTATCTGTGTCAAACAGGCTTCTAGCATACAGATGAAAGCCATGACAGAGCAATTACATGCATCCCATCAGAGGGATATTGTGTTTTTTCTTCTGATTTGTTATATTCATGTTTGAAAGGTCAGATTCTGGTGTAAGCTCAATTTTATTCTAGTTTTAATACAGTAACATCATCATCATCATCATCATCATCATCATCATCATCACTGCTACAGTTCTCATTTTTACAACATGCACATGAATACTGTGAGAGTTAACCCTTCCAAAGTTCTAATTCTCATAGAAAATGCGGCTTTTCAACCAGTTAATCTACTGATCTTTGTTGATGACATGATGTCGCAGTGCTATTATGGCATTTATTAATCCATAATCCAACAAAATTAAATATTTACACATAAAATTTTTATGTAGTGCTGAAAATTACAACCCCATTTCCAAAAATGTTTTGATGCATGCAAAATATAAATAAAACAAAATAATGCAAATGATTTAAACCCTGTATTTAATTGCAAATAGTACAAAGACAACATGTTGTGTTGAAACATGAAAGTGTGAAATTGTAATTTTTTGGAAAAAATATATTTTGAATTTGATCTTAGCAAGTCAAAAAAAGACCCAAAAATGGAGGAGCAACATTTCAATATAAAATAGTAAGGAACTTGGGAAATTCCATAATCTATGGTACATAATGTCATTATAAGGTCTCTGTATGTAAGGCACAAGGTTGAAAATCATTTCTGGATGGCTATAATCCTCAGCCCATCAGATGGTTAAAAATCTACCAGAAGAAAGAAGAAGAAATTAAGTGAAAAAATACCCTATGGTCCTCCAACTTGTCATGAGCTTACAGTTGGAGTATGAAGTACAATAGCGCATATGGCATAAGTGAACAACTGTGAAGGCTCCATTAATGCGGAATGATATGTATGCGTTTTGGAGCAATATATGCTTCCATCCAGATGACGTCTTTTTTAGGGAAGGCCTTGCTTATTTCAGCAAGACAACGACAAACCACATTACAACAGCCTGGCTCTATAGGGCTAAGTCCGGGTGCTAAACTGGCCTGCTTGCAGTCCAGACCAGTCACCCACTGAAAACTTTTGATGAACATTATTATGCTTTTGCACAAGTCTAAGCAGCAATCACCAAATTCAAATTATTTGCAGTGATATCAAAAACATGGAATTGGAAAAGTCGAAAATCCAGACTCAAAGCTGTTCATAGAAAGTTGCTTGTAAATAGAATTCCATTCCTACTTTATATCCATCTGTAAAAGTGAATACAATAGTGATAGTTACTATTGCGTTGTTATTGTGTAATTACACAGTTATTAGAGAGACAACGTAAAGTGTCTTTATTTGACTATATAATTAAATATACAAATGTGGAATTACAATTTCAAAGTGTAGCACAATGATAGTAATAGGTCTGATTTTGTTTAAAGTTATTTTTTAATGGCAAATGTGTCTACTGATTAGTTTGTGAAGCTTTTATATAAGAATGAATCTGTCCCCCATTGGCAACTGAATTCAACTGCTTTTGAAAGCGTATATTATGTAACATGTCCCAATTGTGCTGGAGTCAGGGGGGTGGGAGTGTCTTAATAAATGGTCTAGGCATGCAGAATGCATTTATAAAGGCACGAGAACACTGTACGTGTTTAGGTACTTGTGTCTATGTAGTCGTGAGCATGTGTGGACACTAATAGCAGCCAGGACGAAAGAACTCTCCATGGACTCTCTGAGAGAATGGATCACCCCTGTTCTCCTCAGGCATCTCTCATCCATCCCCATGGAGACAGGCTGAAGGCTGTAGAATGAGACTGAAGATGAGGGGAGCAGTGGGTGACTGGAGTTTAACAGCGCTAACTCCACCTCAGCCCTGGGGGAGTGCGAGGGAGATAAGGGGGAGTCAGGGTTTCCAATGGAGCCTGCCATGAATCAAACATTGGGAAATTATGCCCACAACATTTAATAGAGCGAATTGCTACTTGCGTTACAGGGCGGCACGTGATCATTCATTCCTGGCTCCAGTGGATACGATGCCCCTCCCGTCTGCAGTGTCTGTAGGCTCAATTGAATCAGGTGTCTGCCCTTCTTAAGGAAATTAAGTCACGGCCTGCACAGTGGCCACTTAATGAGGGACCGGCCGTGCGACATTGACGAATAGTGGGGCGCCACTCGGGCAGTGTAATATCTGCATTCGGTTGCCGTGACTATTTTTCACCCTACCACCTCCCTGCTGCCAAATGCCCGCTCCCCAACCTTCCCCCAAGAGAGAGATATCACTTTCCCACATGGTTATTACCAAGCTCTTATTTGAACATAGATTCACCACCACGATGACAGCTAATAACAGAGATTGTCGTTCGGAAGCGGTATTTTTACATACGCCTCATGATAATGACGGTCATTACACGCCACCGACCGAGCTTCCCCTGCGCTGCAGGTGCCTATACCCAGTTAATGCCGTATCTTATGATGAGGGGCATGTGGAATTGATTTAATAATGCAAGATGGTGGGAAAATGGACTAACTCTCTCTGGCTCACATTTTAGATAGATATGACAGGTCTCCTTCATAATACACCAGTCAGATGTAGCAGAGCTCAGACAGATAGAAATGTAATCGTAAATGGCGTTTAGTGTCCTTATAACCCCATTTAACATATCCATTATTAAACCAACAGAGATGGTCTCTATTCAGATTTCATTTGAAAATGGTCTGTTATTATTCCATCATTCGTATTATCACGTGATACTTAAGCCCAGGTCATACCTGATAGAGGAGAGTATTCTCTGCTTTTGTTCAGACAAATTGTGCGTAGTTAAGGAGAAATGAATGAGTAAAGTCTGTTTAGATTGATGTCTATTACAATTTTGAGGTTAAAGGAACTACAATCTAAAAATGCATCCTAAAAAATTACCTCATTTTGTTACAAGCATATGAATAATTTTTACTTAATACTTTGATTGAAATAATCATTAATTTACTAGTATTCATTTACCGTTAAATAAACCTAATTCATTGTAACAAATTGTTGTTAATGTATTTTTATGTTGGACCGACGAAACACTTTTTACAGTATATGTCGGTAACTTTTTACTCTTCTACAGACTATAGAAGAGCCTGTTCCTCCTGTTCAACCAAAACCAAACTGCCTGAAAACCAGAAAAAATATATATTTTGGATTATTTGTTCTGTGGCAGTTATTTTCTTCAAGGACTCTTATTTTGAAGCCTTCTTTGACTCCACTGTTAAAAGCACATTGAATAAGTTTTATTCGACACAAAAGAAACACAACTTTTTTTAGGCTGAATAAACCATGAGTTCAGAGAGAGCAGTGTAGGCTTTTATGTAAAATGTTTCTTAATCTTTGATTTTTTGGTAAAGGACAGTTTCTCTTAGCAGATTAAACATGTCAGGAAACCAGCTGGAGTGAATATAAATCCAAATGAATCTGTGCATTCATTTCTCAATGTTCATCTTGACTCATTCTGTTCTTTGCCATTTTGTTAGCTACTAGCTAGGCGAGATTGTTGTCTTCATTACTATGGAACCAGCAGTTTGCATACCAATCTTTAGGGGTAAAACAGGGTTCCCCAGTTCGATTTGATTTCAGTTCAGTTTAATTCAACTTTGTCATTAAAACCATGGTAAGCACCAGGATGGTTTATTGTCACGTGTCACATGCCCAGAAGGCCTGGTGTCACTCTACGTCCGCCACTACCACAAAATCTGAAGAAACTGTGTGAGAATATTCAAGATGCATGGGATGGATTATCACAGGACACTGTGTTAAGTCTACATTTTTAATTATTTATTGTTCCTGTTAACCTTTATCTTCTTTCCGAATAGCATTGCAAATGAACACTTCCTTCTGGGTGCAGCTATTCTTTTGATGATGAGCATATAATAGTGTACAGTGCAGGTAGTGAATATAGCAGCTTAATGTTCAGGTAATCAGCTAAAGCAGCCATACAGCTTACCGTGAAGATATTCCGTATATAAAATACACAGCTCAGATGTTCAAGTATAAAGGTCTAGTTAAGGTCTAATTCAAGCATTGAGGTTAAAGTGCAAGTATATACGGTCCCTTGAGCTAGTGCGTCCGATTGTGCAGTTGCTGGGGTGATCAGGGCTAAATATAATATAATATTCTTCACCGGGGAAGTACTGTAAGTTCAATAAAGACAAGATCTTTGATCTGTGAAGCATGAACTGGCAATGTCTGTAGTTTTTACAAGCTTGGCAATAATGATTGCAGAGTGACTGGCCTTTAGCAATTGGACAACCCCTAAGTGGCCCCAGTAATCATAGGCAGGCATTTCATTTCACAGTTGGGGGGTGCAACAAACAGAAAAGGGGAATTCCTGATGGGGATGCCAAAGGGGGTTCAGGGTTTAGATGTAAATGCATAGTTGGCCTGTAATTTGTTGTTCTCTTTTTGTGGTGATATGTCTGCTCATCCACCCTGTTCTGCTTGTAAATAAACACACATGTAAGTTCTCATAATTAAATTGGCCATAACTTTGTTATTATCCAACCGATTTTCGCCAAATTTGTTTTGTTGTCATCATGCATAGGTTAATCTAGGTTGCATGGGTTACTCTCAGTAGCCTTTATTTCTACAGTATTTCATATCTGTTACTATGCTGGTTAGCTCTTCAGAGCAACATGAAAAGTATTCAGCCCGCAAATAACGCAAAAAAAGTTATCCTTAGTTTAGCTGGGGATCTGGCAGAAACACAATCACACACGCATTAGCAAATCTGTTAATGTGGGAATCACCTCTAATCTTCATGCCCAAAACACAGTAAGAATGTACTAATCTAATGTCAATAGCCACGTGTAATGCTGCACCTGCAGTCCTTACTCGGCATTAACAATCAGTGTAAATAAATGAATATAACTACTACATATAAGAACCCCTGTAAATGTTCTTAAATTAAATAATATAAAAACGCAATCACCAGAAGAATTTCTCTGTAGTTTACAAAATACATAATTTACACATAAACATCTTATAAATATGAGTGCTAATCACTTCATTCTCTTCAATGTTGACTGCCCCAAAATGGTGGTGCCATTGACAAAGAGTACCAGTCTAAAGCTTAGACACACCCAACTAAATGGATGTGTTCTGTTATCTTAAAGACTCGACAGGCTTACACTTAACAGTATCACAGTATTTCTGCCATACCGTCACCTCTAATATATATTTTGTTGCACAAAAAAAGATATTTCTTTTTGAAAAGCTGTAGTTATCCTTTACATTTAGTGAATATTCATGATGGACAGACTAGAAATGGTCCAAATTGCTTAGAAAGAAATCTCCATTGCAAGTTAAGAATTTTTTATCCTCCAGTAAAGCTCCATTTTGGAGGTTTTGTAAGGTGACTGCACAATTCCATGAGTGCTATGTTATAGTTTGATTTCTTCACTTTTATTCTAAAGTAAAGCAATAAGCTAAAAATAAGTAAACCTTCTATGAGTAGTCGTGACTAAACTTTTGACCAGTAGTACCTGACTGAACCCAGGGTGGCATCTTTGTATATACAGTATGCTTACAATTCAGGGATGCTAGGGAGTGGAGCAAACCACTGTGAGGCATATACAATAACGCATATTATGATATTGCATACTATGATATTGCATATTATGATATTGAATACTATTATATTAGGTATTATATTATGTTTACAATGATATTTGATGGGGATAACTCTCTGTTTCTCCCAGTAAGGGGACGGGCAGGACCCCCTGACACCCTGTACTTTCCACCTATGTTGGTTCCAATCCACCTACCTCTAATGGAATAACAAAACTTGCTAATAGACACAGATGTGCGGTGTGCTGTTATTGTTATTAAGTTTAGAGCTTGTAATGTCATATTGACATGTATATCTGGACAATAGGATGTATACATTTGCAAGTTACATCATTAAAAAATGGCATTACAAAACCTCTTCTGGTTAAACTAATCCAGCTCCAAACATATAAAATGATCTGCTTACAGAACGATTTCATCTCAACTGGTGCCTGCATGAGTTAGTCCAATAGCACCTCTCTTTAATCCGAAATATAGCTTCATATGTTGGGTTTCTTCAACATATGCTGTTGCCTTGCACTTGCATTCAGCAGAAGTGCATTACACCACTCTCATTCTGACCGCACAACATCCAGCATAGACAGCCTCCTTGTCAGAACAGTGGAACAAGAACAAGTTCCTTCGACATAACTTGGATCACCACCAGCTAAGCCGTACCATCAATAACCATGACTGGGATCAATGACAGGTACACCAAGAGATGATCAGAGTGACCACACAGAATGGGCAAGCAGCCTTAGGATTGGCAGGATGGGTGAACTACCTTTCGTGTGTGCGCTTTAATAAAGCAGTAGGACAGATAGACGGAGTTGCATGGAGTCAGATTCAGTGGTGGTCAGACACTGTAGCTGAAGAAAAAGATCAGTGGGTGAGGAGCGGAGGACCCTGTCTTACCCATCCCCGGCCATCCCCGTCGAATTGCACTCAGTATGAATTATTGACCCTGTAGCCTGGACCCTGCTCATTACTGGGAGAGTGTCAGGCCTGGTTTGAGGATGCTGAGAGCGAAGTAGGATGGCTGACCACGCCAGTGTGCTCCATCTTTAATGGCCTGCGCAAACTGGGACCGACTTACGGTTTCATCAGGCAAGCCATCAGGCAGCACGTTCCTGTCCAGGCCCAAGCCAAGCCGACTGGAAAACTTAGAGCACCTCCAGGGAAAAAGGCATGCCGCAAGGAGGAGTATAAAAGTTCTAGGTAGCTTGTGCACAGAGCTTTGCCAGAACTTCTCCTGGATCTTCTCCATTGTATTCAAGCCAGTTGATAGCTGGTCTGAATGAAAAATGAATCATGGATTTAAATAAAACCACCAAGCAATGGCATCATCTTCAGATTGGGAAATGGGAAAGAATCCTCACAGTTCCTGCTACAGCCTGGGAATTGTGTTCTGAACGTGCTCCACTTTTGGCGCTCGTTGTTCTCCTGCAGCATTAGATTTGTCTGAAATAACACTCAACTGTCAATCAGACTCAGCAGCAGTGAGTGCGGATCCACGTTTGAACAGCAAACGAATACTAGGAAAACGGTGGAGATGGCAAATTTTGCATCCTGGGCCGGCACGAGGGACTGAGGCTGACGTTTCTATGCCATCCATTTGACAGTCAGGTTTTGAAGGCACCCCCAACAATTATTACACAGGGGAAATACATTTAACAGCGCTTAGTTTTGCATAAACCCAAGACATTGATGAGTCAATCAACAGACAGAGATGAAATTTAAGCTTCGTTTTGAGAGGAAAAAATGTTTCAGTGTGTTTTACCCACCAATTCTAGACATTCTCCTTTGTTTTGAAATATAGTGAATTAGTTTTAACAGTTATAGACCGACCTAAAACTCCCCAACCAGTTTCAAAGCAGACCGTCAATAAAATCGTGCTTAGTGAAATAGCATTGTCTCAGAAATTGCTACAAACAAGTGAAGCTATTTTTATGAATCATAATATCTGTAATGTGATTTTCCATTCACATAAAGCTCTAATTTGTATATTGGCCAATACCAGCCCAGCAAAGCTCTCTACTGCTTTCTGCATGCTTGTTTAAACGGTGGATTGCAAGGCCAACTGTTTCACCGAGGAACTAGTAATTCACAAGATGCAATTACAAAGGGCAGCTGCAGTTTCTGTGTTTGCCGCTTCACCTGGTTCTGAGCACTGCAACCTGCTTGAGCTGCAACCTTTTCTTTTTCTGTTGACAGTCAGTGCTAAGTATTTACTCTAGCAATTACCCACCGACAGCCTTCATCTTCTGCACGGTGCTGTAGTTGCCTGAAAAAAGGGTAATAACGCCATAAACAAGGCCTCTCGCAGAAGACGCTTATTTTGAGATTTGCAGAGATGAAAAGAGGGCAGCAAACAGGCCCTACACTTTGCAGGAATTCAAGGAAGAAAAGACAACATAAAACAAAAACCTAGTTCAATTAATCCAAATAAAAAAAGTAAGGAATGAAATGAAACACAAACAGGTAGGCAAAATGAGCTAGAGGAAGGTAATGCTTGTACGGGTGCTTATGAGGTGAGAAGATGAAACAACAGGCATTTTAAGGCCTGCGCTGTTTGTTTGTCTGACATATTTACACAATTACTGCACTATGAGGCTGCGCATGTGATGGTTGAGGTTTTGAAGTTTGCTGGATTCGCTTTTTTATTTATTTCTTAAGTGTCAGGAAGACTAACCAGCAGTGTGGGAATGCATATCTGTTTTTGCAATAATGTTGTTTGAGACCTTCAGCTTTAAAATTTTGACAAGCCAGAGGCATCCTGTTTTTTAGAGATATCTAATAGGCATCCAGGACTTACAGAAAATAATAAAATAATACTAATGTTAAATAGAATTGAATAGAATAGAATAGAATAGAATAGAATAGAATAGAATAGAAAAAGGTATTAGAATAAAACAGAACAGAACAGAACAGAACAGAATAGAATAGAATAGAACAAAAATAGATTAGAATAGAATAGAATAGAGTAGAATAGAACAGAATAGAAAAAAAGATATTAGAATAAAACAGAACAAAACAGAATAGAACAGAATAGAATAGAACAAAAAGAGAATAGAATAGAATAGAATAGAATAGAATGTCATTATTGTTCAATTTTGGCTTCCCTTGGATACATTGGACAGTTAACAAATTATAAATCCATCCAAAACACACAATACAATACAATATTCAAAACACAAACACACATCAGATACAGCAGTTGACATTTTGTCAGTTTAGGAAATACGTTTATAATTCGTAAGAGAATTTGCATAAGAAACTTGCCAATTATTAAAATAAGAAACTTTTGTACTAAATGACTGAAATGTTTTTTAGACAATTGTTTCGTGGTTTATGGATTTGCCCACAATTCTAGACAGTTTAATCTTAACCTTAGCCCCAAGAATGCCATACCAAGAGGATATATTGCAGGTTAAAACATTCTCAGCAGGTTAAGGTATCTGTACTCACAGTGAAAGTTTCTGTTTCATTAGTAAGTTTGTGTTAAATGACCTATTAATAGATTGGCTGTGAAACTCAGCTAGCTTAACAAAATATTTTTCAATTGCTGGTTATTAATACATTATTTAAAAAAATAGTATAGAATAGAGTATAGAGTATATTTTTAAAAAAATAGTATAGAAGTATTTGGATGGCATTAATGAATTGTAATGATAATCTTTATTTTTTAGCAAATTTTGGGTGATATTTATTAAACGTGAATATATGACCATTACTGGTATAAATTACCATTAAAGATGGTGAAAGGTGTAGATAGTATACAAAACAGTATACTCAACCAAATTTACAATTACTGTTAAAAAATCACTGTTCTCAATAAAAAAAATTTTGTCGCAGGCACATGTGTTAAAGGATTCTAATATGAGGCTAATGCTCTATAGGTAAAGGATGTGTAGAAAGCTGTATAAATGAATAACAATGTGAGCTGTAGATTTTTAACTAGTTGAAATTCTGTATAACATCAAGAATGAAAATCCTGAATTCCACTGCTGATGCTTATGATGGTTCACTGTTCATAGTACTTTCGTGACAAGAAAAGACTATAAATAGATAATTGCATTTTATTGATTAATACAGTTTGTCTTTATTTTTTATGATGTAACTTCTTGTCATTCTCAAAATATTTTAAATTGTGTAAACCATTGATTTACATAACTTACATTGTTTCTTCCTAACATTTCAATGTAGCTTTAATAAGCAATAACTTGGATGAGCTGAACATTTTTCGTAGGTTATATTGCATATTACACCAATAAAAATGTTTTGGAAACTGCTTAATTCACATCAGTTATAGAAGCCAGTGAAATACCTGTTCATCGGGTCTTAATTCTTTCTCACATAAAAGTTATGTAAGCTAAGAGTGCAAACCATGCTAATGTTACTCTATTAGGCTGTGTGGCTGAGCTAGTGATGCTTCAATCAGGTTTTAAATGAAGAAGAAAAAGCAGTAGTCCTTCAGGGTCATCTCCTGCTGGCTACATCTGTTGCACCTGAAGTGGTCCAATTTGTTTTCAAGGCAGTGGGCACAAAGGAAGTGACAGCCCTTTGGGGTAAACCTTAACATGTATGAGATAAATGAGTTGATGCATTTAATGAAGTTAGAGTTGACTCTGTATCTGATTTTCACATTCCACTTTAAATAGTTGTTCAGCTGCCTGTACTTGTGGCAGAATGTAATTGCTGCTATATTTAAGGTGGAATTGGAAACTTGCCCAAGAAACTGCAGAATAAGAAGCCAACTCCAGCTGGGACTCAACATTTAGCACCATGTTTGCGAGAACTACTAACATATGTGATTTTGTTCAGTTTTGAATTTACTGTTCTTGCTCTGTAAAAATCTTTGGTTGGTAAAATTGATGGTTAATGTTTATATGGCTATATTTGCTTTATGTCTAATATACACACTTTTTTACCAGCTGCTGCTTTAACTACCATATAAGGCCATTACATCTACTGAAGCGTTATCAAATTATTAATATGACAACTGATTCCAAGCTCCTGAAGGGTAATGTATAGGGAGTACAGTAAAATACCATATGTAGACAGACACCACACAAACAGACACAAACACAGTGTAACCCGTGCCATGTTGCAATGGAATGGGTAATTAAACGTATCCTCCTACAACTGCACACCTAATACATATTCACTCCAGCAAATCCATAGGAATTACTGCCCATGTCCAGCTCTCCAAGGCACTGGAGCACAATGGCATTTTTATCATATGCTTATCAGAGCGACCTCTCTTTCTCTTTTTAGTGCTCGATCTTTTGCCCTTTCAATCAGGGAGCATATTACTCCTCTGTCAGAGCAAAGCACTTCCTAACGACAGCAGAGGCAGCTGGGAGAGAGGGCGAGGGCAGCAGGCCCCCCGCATTAACATAATAATCCAACCCCACTCCCACAGGCCCCGGGGCCAGACAGCATATTAGCTAGGTCCCTTTTGTGAGGGTCCTTGCAAAGGAGAAAAAGCGGCCTTATTACTTGCCTGTCAACCTGTGGAACCTTTTTTTTCTCTCTCTCTCTCTCCCTTTAGGAGCCCCCACTCTAGGCTCTGGGAGCATAGGAGGAGAAATTAGTTTTCCTGTTGAGGTACTCTCATAAAGTTACTTTGCTTTTCCGAGGGATGTTATGTGTTGGATGGAGATATTCATATTACTTCGATATTAAATTTACCCTTTACCAGCAGCTTTGAATCCAGAGACATGAATATGACGACTGAGCTTAAGACCATTAAAGCATTTTTAGCCATCTAATAAATCTTTTATTATACTATAGGGGATGATTTTCATATAGCATAATGAAGTGTAATCTGTGAATGTGGCAGAGTATGTGAACAGACCTTTAAAGTCATCGCCTCACAAGGCATCACGCAAATGTGGCGTAACACACAAGGCAGCGTGCATTTCCTCATCCCCCGAACTGCAGCCCTCTTAATCTTATTTACAGTGAGATGGAGTGAGACAGAGGCTTTGAGCGTGGGGAACATAGGAAAAACTAGCAGCTGCGTCTTTGCTCTGTCCCAAAGGCCTTCGCTGAGACCCTTCGTATGCTGGACCTGTGATCCTTGCCACTAGGGTGCCTCATCATGTCTTGTGACCAGCATTTTTATTCTCTGCTAGTTTCTCTGGTGGGTTATACTGGTGTTGGGTGGGTCCGCAGAATCCTTTTGAAATCAACATTACAAACTTTAGTCTTTTCATGGAATTCATATTTAAGTAAATTCTTCTGAGCACTTGAATCTGAATGTGGAAGCCGCGTGAATGGAAATTTAGCATTGGGTCACTAAGGTTGCATTTACACAGCAAATAAAAGTGGCCCAGATACAATTTTCTCTCCAAATCAATTTTTTTTGTTGGGCTGTTCACAATATCTTTAAAATGTGACCTATATCTAAACAGTTATCACTCCTAAACTGAGCCATACATGGAAAAGAACAGTGCTTCACATAGAATGCTCATTCAGAGGTAAACAATCGGCCAAAATCTTGCACGTCCTTGGTTTCTTTAAACTTTGCTTTCAGTCTTTTAACTTTTCCTTGATACTGAAGCCTCATTCTCCTATGGCCGCATTTGGCCTTTTCTTTTGAAATCTCTTTGAACACAAAGCCATTCTATTCTGTTATGTTTGTATAGAAAGAAACATCACCCCAAATGTTTATGAGGTCTTGGCAGCAGAAAGGAATGATGAATGTTGGGTTGGATGGAGATGAAAGTCACATGAATACCAGTCAGGGGGTTCATACTAGATCATGTTACCACATATTTGGTTATGTATCGGAATTCAGTACCATATATAAAAGTATTCCAAATCAGAATTGAAAATGTCAGATTCTATGTGGTTTCTGCTGTTGACACTAATACACAGACAACACATCGGTGTTGCATAGAAACTTTGGGACACTTTACCTGCTATATGAATATAGCCCACATTTTCTTTGCAAAGAAATGTATCCACCTCAAGTGAACGTACAAACCTCTATGTAAATTTTGACGAAAGAAAATGCGATTTTTGTAATTACCAGTTATCAAGTATTTCTAAAACTACATCAGTAGATCCCTAGCATTTGTGGCGAATACTATTATGAATTGCAAACACCAAAAACGGTGACAGTGAAGGACCGAGTACCGAGATGATACCAGATGGCTTGAGTTCTACAGTAATGTCCGTTTCCAGAAAATGTTGTGAAATGGCTCACCCTATCAGATACCTCTCTGTTTACAGCAGAAGGTCCCACCATCATTCAAACAAATCCTCTAAAATAAATATTAAAATTAATGACTCTGTCCTTTCAGAGATATGCTAGCTCCATTCAATGTTTTAATGCCTAGTATGAATGACATGAATTTGTACAAACCCTATACAGTAAAGGTCTTCTCTAAATCTGCAGTAACTACAACTATTGAGCACAGGACAACAGAGAAAATTAATCAGTTGTTGGCCCATGGGAGAATATACCAGTTGTGCATGTACTGTTTATCAATGCACTCACAGATAACAACATTTTTACAGTAATACATACATTAGTTAAGTACCCTTTGCTATATGAATCCAGGTCATGCTATACTATCTGGAATGTGAGGCTTAGGGGGACTGTGAATGTTGTGGGGCTGTTGAAATTTGGCTTTGAGGCTTTAAAATGATTAAAAATGTCCTTTGCACTTGCAAGACTTGCAAGAAACAGTTCTTAAAAAGTTATTTAGAGAGCCAAATGTTGTTCTGCTATGACATCACTCTAATGAACCCTTTTTGCCACCTTTATTATTTTTACCTCACCATATTAGTCATGGCCAATTGTCTTGCCATGTCTTGTTTTACACTATGGTACCAAGCTGGAAAAGTGAATACACTAGCATGTTAGCCATATGAAGTGCCACCACATCTTTTTTCAAACCACTGCATTTGGTGATTGTTGAATCTGATGCTGTCATGAGTTCACCTGCCCTCCTAACCAGGTCAACCACCATGAAGCCATCTGCATGTCAATTAGAGCTATGTAATCTTAAGCACTGTTCACCTGCATCTCACTGCCAAGTTTTTCAGATAGTCATACTAATGTATCATCATATCACAATGACTACAGCCTTGCTATTATTGCCCTTGGTTTACTTTGAAACTAACACCTGGAGTGCTATAGCAATAATTCCAAAGTTGGAGGAGACAATAACTGCCCAATCTGTTATGTCAGCGAACAGACGTCCATATGGGCTAGCATTGCCCAGCTGACCTACCCACAAAGAGGAATCAGGGCCATTTATGGTCTCTCTTGGAATGGATGGCTACGGCATCACCATGGACCGAACTTTAGACTGGTGTGCCACACAGGAGCCCTGCACCTTTTTGTTTATGAGTGCTAAGTGCCTTGGGGATTGCTCAGTGCAACAGGGACAATTAAGTAATGGGGACTGCTGAGTGTCGTCGAGACTGTGGAGAGTTCCAAGTGGTTTAGTTTGCACTAAGATGCAATCACAGAGCAGAGGGATGGTAGAGAAGGAAGCTGGGAGATGGAGGAAGGAGGGGTGGGGGGCAGTGACTCCACAAACAACCGGATGAAGCTGTGCGGTAGGGCCCCAGCAGCCAGCGCCCCTGCCGGGGCACCTCTCTAATTGGTGGAAAGGGCAGCTCGTCCGCTCTCACACTCAGATCTCTCTGAGGACATCCGAGGCAACGTGCCAATTACTGCCAATTGTTGGCCTCGTCATTGAGATGTGGACAGTCCTCCACATGGAATATGACTACGGCCCAGAGAATATTCCGGATGCATTTTTTTCTAAGAGAGAGGATTTGAAGGAAAAGAAAATCACAGAAGATAGAAAAAAAAAAACGTCTTCCCAATGACCACAGCTAGACAGCATTCATTCATTTCCTCCTTGATGTCTCTCTAACCTGAAAGCTCCCTCACTCTCTCCCTCTCTAAAAAAAGAAGATAACGAAAAGGAAAAAATACAGTATATGTAATAAAAATAAGCTTTATCAGACATTTGTGCTCTAACATCCTGGGCCTTGGCCAATGGACAGTTTCATGCAGTCAGGTTTATCTAATAGGAGGTGATACTAACTGCCAAACCCTGTACTTTTCAAGCCCTCAAGTTCAGGCTCTGTTTAAAGAGGGAATAGCCCATTATGGGCAGCTTGGAGGGAGCTGAACACATAGTGGTTCATCCATAATCCATAAGCTGTTCATCGTGGTTAGGGTCAGGGCTAGACCACAGCCCTCCCCAGCAGGCACAGTGAATGAAGGAGGAAGAACTCCACTTTATGAGGCACATGTACTGTAGTGTGTATGAGAGGCTAGGAAAATGCAAAAAGAAAGAAGAAGAAGAAGAAGAAGGAGGAGTAAAAGGGGGTGGGGGGTGGGGGTGGGAGGGTGTGAAGACTGAGAAATAATTCTGGTTGAACTGAAATATGTGTAATGCTTTTTAATTGTGTTGGCAAAAGTCTCTGGAAAAAAGAATCAAAAGAACCATGGTAATTTTATACTGATAAATTATTCAGCACACATTAATAACAGTCCAAGTCCAATGTTAGGCGGGAGAGGAAGCTGTTTTAGGAGAGTTGAACCTCCAATGCACTGCTTGTGCACTGGTTTTCCACATGGCACTACAATTTATTTGTTTTTGTTTTTGTTTTTGTTTTTGTTTTTTTCAGGGTCCCACCTGCCCAAAAGATTTACTGTACAGTGACCCTGCACTCAATTATCTAAAAGAAATGATTATGGTAATAGTAATGGTATGTCCTGAGAGTTCTGAAAGCATTTGGCATGCTTGGACTCCTCATTAACTTTCATTGGTAACAACATGTTGGTCCCATAGACATCGTTTACACTTCTTGAGATGCTCCATTTTATGCCACTTTTCAAAACACCCGATTTTGTCTTTCTTAAAAATAACAGTATGGCCACTGTTCTGATTTTTCATCACCATTACATTGACTGGCTCCATATTGCTGCTGTATCTCATTTTGCATCTCATTTTTATTGGTTTACAGTTTTTAATAAAATTTGTTGGTTGTCATTTACATTCTCTGAAAATATTCATGATGGAATTGATCAAAAGAAAAGGGTCACAATTACTTGGTTACATGGACTTGCAGTAAAAGTACTTTTTTCCTTTTCCTTTAAAGTCGTCATTTTATAGATACGACTGCTGTTTTGATACAACAGCAGCAATATACTGATGACCGGTAGACCAAGCTGTGGCTCAGAATGGACAATTCAACCTGCACTGAGTGTCTTTGCTGCTTGTTAAGTTTTCTCAATCTTAGTAATTACAGATGACATTTGAAGTAATTTGAAACTGATTAATTTAAATGAGCTAGGTTTGTAATCATATATTTTAAGACGTCTAAAAGTGATGGCAACAGTTTGTATGGATGCTTCCATGTTGGTAGAACTTAAATAGGCTAATTTAGTTAGAACGTCTTGAAAACATTATTTTGTTTAATAGTAGAGTAAATTCCACCTAAATATTTGAATTGACTGTATAAAACAAAGTTGACTTAGTTACTTAGTTTTACTTTAGTTTTCTTTCTAAGTATATTTTAGGCAGCTTCAATAGATCAAGTTTACCTAAAAGCGCAAGGTTAAATCCATGCAACACCTCATTTTTACAGTCTAATCTTATATTTGCTGAGGAAATCAGCTATTTTTAAATTATTAGCAAAAATAAACCTATTTTATGGACTCATTCATGTTAATGTTCTATGAATATGGGTGTGTCTACACTTTGAGCATTCTCTAAGTGATGTTGAACATGATGAAAAACTGATGAACACTGACTGAAAAAGCATAAAGAAATGAATGCTTTATTGAAAGTTCTGCCAGGAAAACTAGAATACTATGTCATTAACTAATTAATTGCTGTTTACAAATCTCTGGTCCACACCTGTCTTCAAAATGACTTCACTTGCATATTCCTTCAGGTTCCTGAAAGTTCCTCCTCCTTCCTCCCCACCACCACCACAACCACCAGTTTGGCCCTGCCTGCAAGTGTGTTGATGCTCCAAGACCTGGAACGAGAATGGGGCCTATGCCAAAGAATTTCCAAAAAAAAAAAAAAATGTTACCAGATTCTAAAATTCTATCAACCAATAAAGAAGTCTTCCTTCACTCCTGCATTCTGAGTCTTTTTAATGGCCTAAAGAAACCTAATACCTGACATAATATTATGGTTCTGTAAAACAATTGTGTACCGTCTTGAAGAACCATGGTTGAAAAAGCATGAAGAATGTTCTGAAGGCATAAAGAACCCAATACCTATAAGATAATAGTTCTTCCTTAAAAGTTTACACAGAGTAGTTCTTTAAACTTCTCCACACTCACATTCACACAAATACTTATCTAAAGTAAGTAAGTAAGTTAAACATACTGGATGGAGCTCCATCACTCCAGAGAATGCTATTTCACTGTTCCACAGCCCAATGCTGGAGTCTTTCTACTTCTCTGGATCTTACCATTGGATATGGCTACCCTAGGTTAGAGTCCCATTCTATTGGATTTGCTAATTAGAAACTTTATTTGGATCCTTTTAGACACATGGAATTAAAAATAAAGATGTCCAATGCCATATACCTCTGTACATGTACTGAGCTACACATACACAAATAGTGTCTCTCAGTATGGCGCTGGGTTGCCGTGTTTGCTGAGGCAACATGCCAGACGTCTCGGCATGGAGTTGTAGAGGTTCCTAGCGGTGTCCTGCAATAATCCATACCACGTAGGTTGAATGTTCTCAGGCAGTTCCTGAAGATCTGTTAATAGAATGTAATTCATTTTCTACTGTGCTTATGTGGCTGAGTAATATTATTAACTTCTCCCTACAACAGTCATAGTTACTCTAATACATATGAATGTCAAAAGAGTTTTGTCTCAGTTTGGATACAAAGTCTAGATACAAATTTAGATACATATTCACTGTGCTTAGTCACTGAGAGGCAGCGTAATCCATTTGTAAAACCCCCTGAGCAAACAGCACAGAGCTGTAGTTACTCTTCTTCAGGTCTCACAAACGTAAAGCCCAGAGACCTCTGCTTCCAGTTATAATGCAAAATTTGACAAAAAAAAGACTATTATATAACAAAAATTAACAGTATATTATATTATATTGAATGTTATAATGTAAAATGTATGATAATGAATTTACAATTAACTGCAAATGAATTCTATTAACTTTTTTCTCTGATTTTTTTTCTTTTAAATCTGGTCTCGGTCTTGTCCCAGTCTTGGAAACTTGACTTTTGACTACAACACTACTTCACACACTTAAATCTCCTTTACAAACCTGGTTCTTTGAGGAACCAAAAACAGTTTTCCTATGACATTAATCCAAGAACCTTTTTTTGAAAGTGCAACCTATTTGTGAATGTATTTCTTAGTCATCGTGAAAGTAATATGGTTTATCTTTGCTTAGACTAATGAAATAGTTGCTATTGTATTCTGCTCTTGTCCTTGTACAAAACATAACCCATTCAAAATTCAGTATTCTTTGGATGAACATAAGGTGATGTACAGAGGTAAGGTGAGGTATATTTGAGGTGTGCTTCATTAACATGCAATTTAGCGTTAAAATCAGTGGTAAGTTCTTATGTTCAAACACTCGCTGATGTGGCCATGTCTATTTGCCAAATAAATGAAAGACAGATCGCTAATGTTATTTATAATAAATTACTTCTTTAGATAATGTTGTCTGTAACTCATTAGCATTATAGTTACTTAGAGACTGTGTCAATCCAAGATGACCAGGTTGTGTGTTATCCAGTGTCAGGCACCGAATTCCAATTTAGAAGTAAGAAAACTGAGGCCGTTCTTGACTATTACTCAAAACTGCAGCTGTCAAAAGTATCTAGCATACATTCTTTCAGATGAAGACTAAATGGTCTAATTACAATCTATTCATACTGAATCAATCAACATACTGATCAGTTTGATCTGTTTAGCATCCATAGCGTTTTGATCTTTTGATAAACCATATCCATATTTAAATGCTATTAATCACAGTAAATGTCCACCTGCAGTTTCAATGAACCCATCAAGTCAACAGGGGCCTTGTTAAGTTAAACAGCAACCTGCATGATTCACACATTAACACAGGTGCTTAATTATTCTTTTTCTTATTCTTTACAACGAAGCCTACCTTCTATCAACTGTAGAATCAAATCAATACTCACACACTTAATTATTAATAGATGTCTGTGAGCACATGATACCTAACCTCAAAATGCATACAGTCTACACATTGTTGTTATTAAACAATAGTGTTGCAAGCAGGTCTGTGATACATAGCATAGAAATATGTATGAGACTGCGTGAGATGAAATAGGCTAGTTCTAACTGAGAAGGGAAGGGAAGCAACTATTGCCTTCCCAAGGCATCTGCCGAGTAAGCCTTGTTTTCTCTCCTACAAAGGCAGTGGTCTACTCTAAATATTTGCCAACCCAATGTTGCGCTCACAATGGAAAAATGGAAAACTCTACGAAAGTAGTTCAAGGCCTAAAGGAGAAAACTATTTCCCAACGCCAGTCAAACTTACACAAATACACAAACCAAAACCCCTCGAGCTAAAAGAGTACTTCACCATCAAAACAGCACTGATGCAGATAAAGAGACATCATATAAGTCATAACCTGCATACCTGCAATGTTATGTTAATTGGTATAAGAGTAAAATGATCAATCTGGGTTTTTTTAACAGTGGGAAAACATTTGAGGATGGTAATTTATACATTTATAATCTATACATTTGTAGATTAAGAATTTACCCTTGAATTACATGCATTGAAGATCCACTGAAAACTAGTTAGTGCTTTAAAATGGATTTCCCTGCATCATTTAATCATAAGTGTATCAAGAAAGTGGTTTGATGCCAAAACCTCTTCTCTTCTAGAATAACAGGGCTGCTCACAGTGGTGGAGATTGGAACCTGAAGCATTTAATGCGCTTCTTAAAGCTCTCTCATAGACAGAAATTACATGAGATGTTTATAAATATGCTCTCTGATGTCTGGGACAATGAGTGTGTTTACATGCACTTAATAATCTGATCACAATATGATTTCTGTGATGTCTTAGATTGGATTAAGGCCTACAAATCAGTTGAAGAAATCAGATAAAGAAAGCAAAATTTTAGCTCAGTGATCAGATTTCTTAGTGTATGTATACTCTTACTCTGATTTCTTTCAGATATGCAAATGTGCAAATGTGCAGATTTGCAAATACAGACCACAGCTCCGGAAATAAGCAAGCAGTGTTTAGCACAGCAACTGTGAGATGTCATCCAAACACTTTTGAGGCAATGCTGAAGCCAGTCACATGCTTTAAACATTCTGCTAGATGACGTATATTCATATTTTCCATGAAAGTGGCTTACAGCGTGAAATTTGAGTGTTACATGACATATACATCAGGTCTTATTCTGTGAGTTTATTAGATGGTTGCATTGCAGAAATCCTTTACTGCCCGACTCACGTAGACCCGGAGTTTCCCCATTAGCTAATTACCCAACTGCATGTAAACACAGAGATCAGATTACTTACAAAATCTTATTTACTTTATTTTTTGGGTTATTAAGTACATGTAAATGCACTTTATGACTCTAGATCTGCATGAGTTATGCAATTATCAGATTTCTGCTTAGCAACCGGCCAATAAACTCACAGAAAATTACATGACATAATCATAACATAAATCATAAAAGTTCATGAAAATTCTTTAAAATATGGACATACAATTTTTGTTTGTTTCAGGGTCACTCCAAAAGTGTTATTTCTGGTACTGTGGCCTGTTTCCACGCATGCCCAGAAATCAGAGTAAGAGAACACATGCACTGAAAAATCCAATTACTGAGCTAAAATCCCACACACTTCTTTATGCTGTTTATATAACTATTTGAATAATCAGATAACTGCAGAAATCCAGTTATGATAGGATTATTAAGATCATATTATTATTTTATCAGCAAATACTTGGCCTAAAACTTACACTCATCATCAAAAGAATAGTTGCACAAACAGTTGCACCCAGAAGGAATCAAGGACAGGAATGAAACTTGGTGGACAGGCTTGACATTGTGAGACATGCAAATGCTCCACCATGCTTCTGACATAAGCAACCATTGGAAGACGGCTGCATGATGCAGGAGTACATAAATACAGACTGTTATGAAGACTGCCCCTAAAACCATGTCAGTGTCACCAAAGACTGCAATGGTGTCATGCCAGATCATCATGGAGTGACTCAGAACGGCAGCAGGTCATCTTCAGTGACAAGTCAGTGTGTGGAGGCACTGTGGTCATCGCCAAGATAAACTCTTTGTTGTCGCGTATCACACATACTGAAGGCCTGGTATCACTCCACCTCCAACCCTACTGCAAAATCTGCAGGAACTGTGTGAGAATATTCAAGCTGCATGAGATGAATTATCACAGGACACTATAAGGAACCTCTACAACTCCATGCTGAGACGTCTGGCATGTTGCATTAGCAAATATGGAGGTCCGACACCATACTGAGAGACACCACTTCTGTATGTGTAGCTCAATAAATATTGCCCATATCAGTCTAAACTTATCATCATTTATTGTTCCTGGTAACCTTTATCTTCCTTCCCAATAACATTGCAATCTAACACTTCCTTCTGGGTGCAACTATTCTTTTGAGGATGAGTGTACTTTAAAAAAACATTATGCAGATTATTCTATGACAAACAGCAACAAGTCTATTATCAGTATTAAATACCTTAAAATGTGTTTAGGATAGTAAATAAAATTGCTATATTTGTGTTGTAGGTATCACAGCCCCTGGTTCCTATTACCGCCACTGTAAAGAAATCTAAGTCAGTTTCTCTGTAGGTTTCTCTACAGCGAACCATTTCAAACTACTCTGAATGAGCTTGTTTACATCTCAGCGATTTGATTATGCAGAACAGTTGAAAGATCTGTGTGATTTCCTTGGTGAATAATGTATGTAGAAAACCTGCATCATGATCTGAAGGTGAATGGATTATACTGAAAGCATAGTCTCACCATAGTCTTTAAAAGACAAAGTTTTTCTTTATTTCGTCTTTTTTTGGGGTTTGTTTATTGAGCAAAATTCAAGGTTTGTAAAGCTTGAGTTGAAAAAAAAAAGTGTTGGAAACAGCTGACGTTGCATCTTCAGATATTGCTGCATCCGACTTCCTGTTGTGCACGCTCTCTCTTCTCGCGTGGTGAAAAACGCGGCCCCAGAAAAACCTACAGCGCTTCTGCGCCCAAAAGAAAGAGTTAATTAGAAATACAAATTCTCCCAGATTGTTATTAATGGGAACTGTAGAATAAGCAACACATATTTTGTGCCCATAAGTAATCTCAGGTAGCTTTGATCTGGGGCCCATGGCGGATGCTGCTGCGTACCGCTGCCTAGCTTCTGGGAGTCTGCCAGCACCAGACATCTGGCTACTTTGTTATCATTGGCTGATCGGGTCCCGCGAGGCCACTCTCGTGACACTAGGCGAGGAAGGAGAGTGGCCTGGCGAGGGAGAATTATCAGCGCATTTGGAGTGGATTAGAACTCTAAAGAGCTTCTCAAAGCGCGACGGGGTCTCGGGAGCTGCCCTCCGTCGGGGGACTGGCGAGGGGGCTCGCGATAGAGACTTAAACAAGCCCGTTAGTGAGAAGCTTGTGCGTGCACGATGCCAAACAGACGTCTCTCGCACTGAAACAGGCCCCCTTTCCGAAATGGCTCGGGGAGAGGGAGAGCTGCTAATTATCTCATCTCTTCAAGTCTGCTGCCAGGTTTGGGAGAGCACCAGATTTGGGAGTTTACAGAACCTTTTGCACGGGTTCATTACGCACAGGTGTATTTGGAACGCATGCCGATTCTTTTGAGGTTTGGTCCTCGCGTGAATTATGGCAGAGTGTATGTTGGGATGTAAAAGAATGAAATTTGCATTTAATTAAGACACAGATGTCCCTGTGTTTGTTTTCTTGTAGAAACACTCCTCTGTGTCACGTTCGTATCAATGACATGGTGCGGTTTTGTTTGTGTGGATAAAGACAGTGTAATGGCTCACTCCTGGGGGGGCTGAATCCTACCAAAGCCCCCAACAAACACAACCAATAATCATCTCTTCAGGGTGAAATTTCAGACCATTCATTGTCTACTAAACTAATCATTACTGAATAATCGGTAATGCTGCCCACTCCTCCGCTAAACACAAAGACAGGAAAAGATGTGTTGGGGATTTTTCACTGGAAGAATGCTTTATATATGCCATTTATTTGTATAGAAGTATGGGAAAAAACAGCTCATGTTTATTTTTCATCCTTCTCTGTTTATGCCAGCAGCATGTCAAAGAGTGAAACAATTATTTTAACACAATATTATCTTGTCATATTGATATAATGACTTATTTATTCTAAATATTGACTTAGTATCTCAAAATAATCTTCTTATTTTTCTTCTTATCAAAATAATAGTCTTATCTCCATGGATTATTGACATATTTTATCTTTATTATCTTGAAATTATATCTATTATCTTGAAATATTGCCTTAGTATCTCAAAATGCTGACATACACTCATCATCAAAAGAACAGTTACACCCAGATGGAAGTGTCGGGTTGCAGTGGTATTGGGAAGGAAGATAAAGTTTACCAGATGACCTGATACCATTCTGAGTCACTCCATGACAACCTGGCATGACACCATTACAGTCGTTGGTGATGCTGACGTGGTGTTAAGGGCAACTGTTTTAACAGTTTGCGTGTATATATTACTGCGTTGTGCAGCCATCTGTCAAAGGTGCTGGCACTAACAGGATGACTCATGGAGGGCATCACTGCTCGCTGAATGTCCGCAGTCATGACTGTAGGAAACTTGAATGTCTCACGATGTCAAACTTACCCACCAAGTTCCATTCCTATCAGTTGATTCCTTCTGGGTGTAGCTATCTGTGCAACTATTCTTTTGATGATGAGTGTATTTTCTCAAAATATTGACTTGGTATCTTGAAATAATAATTTAGATTTTTTTTAAGTATTGCCTTAGTGAATCAAAATAAATATATATTTTTATAAATATTGACCTAGAATCTTAAAATAGTCTTGAATATTGACGTAGTATCTTTAAATATTGCCTTAGTATGGTAAAGTGACTTATTTTCTCAAAATATTTACTTAGAATCTTGAAATAATTATGTATTTCTTTGAAATATTGACTTAGCATGCCATTTTTTAATTTTTTTCAAACTTATGATGTCTTTTTTCTACATTTTGAACTGGGTATCAAAATAAGGATATAATTTCTTGAACTTTTGACATAAAATCTCAAAATACTTACATATTTTCTTGAAATATTGACATAATATCTTAAAATATTGCCACAGCATTGCAATGTGACTCATTGTCTTGAAATTTTTTTTTTTTTTTTTTTGCTTTATTTTATTGTTGGATGTAAACAGCAGTTATTGGAGATGCTGGAGTCAATACTGCTAAAAGAAAAAAAAAACCTCTACCGCACAGGAATGGGCTTCCATATACTTAAGATAAACTGAGTTTTGTTTGTGTCTGCACGTGTGTGCATGTGTGATACACTGATGGCAAGAGACAGAGAGAGAAAGAGATTATATATATACATAGAGAGAGAGAGAGAGAGATACAAAGACAGAGAAATACACAGAGAGAGAGAAAGAGATTACAGAGAGAGAGAGACAGAGAGAGAGAGACAGAGAGAGAGAGACAGAGAGAGAGAGAAAGAGATTACAGAAAGAGAGAGAGAGAGAGAGTGAGAGAGAGTGAGAGCAGAGGTATGCATTGTAGATGCTCTTTCCTCTGTGACCTTAACAACGGGGAGCTCTGACCTGTCTCTACTCATTGGACTGTGTTGATGGGCACCGCGTCTAGTCCTTGCATACTGAAACCCAGGCTATCAGCACATCATTACACTAATCTCTCATTCCCCCCTCACTTTGAATGCCAACCCATGAGATTCAGGCCAGCTGTGGTAAGGCTTTGAAGACTCATGCAGCAGACACCCCTAGTACAGTAATTCAGACCCACTAGTAATTCCAGCTATATTTGCTGTAATGTTGTAATATGGAGGAGACTGAAGAATAAATGTATCTTGCCTTGTCTGATAGGTCTATTGCATATTCTGTGCTGTGTAATATGGTGTAATTTTGCCTGTGATGGACAGTTCATTAGGATCATGAAAAGCAAAGGCAAAACTGATTCACGTACTTAGACATGGTCGTATATATATATATATATATATATATATATATATATATATATATATATATATATATAT
>CM067478.1:29057671-29076991 GCA_034552555.1 Semaprochilodus insignis | reverse complement strand
AATAATAATAATAATAATAATAATATGCTTTAACAGTGACATAAACTTATAGGAATTGACTAAAATAAATAAATAAATAAATAAATAAATAAATAAATAAACACTGACATAATGTAGAAACATTTCAAGACTGATCGTAGTTTATGGAATTTCCTTAAAAAACCCTGTCCATGTAAAGAGGGGTGGGTGCGGTGTGTGTGGGGGAGTCCTCCCTGATCACTCCCGTGTTTCCCCCTCCGGGCTTCCGCGTTGCTTTATTTCTTATTGCTTAAAAAGCGTGGCGCGTGCAGCCTCCTCCGGGCCAAAGCAATAAGGCGAGTAATTAGGATGCTAAGGACAGATGTAAATAAAGGCAATGAGACAGCGGTGAGGGATGAGGCAGCCCGGGTCAGCCTCTCATCACAAAAAACCCAGTTGGGTAGCAAATGACAGGACGACCGGCCTGGTGCCAGAGGCCCCGGGGCTACGGCAGCCCACCCCGGCCACAAAGCAGCAAATGAGCTCGATGGAGCGCTCAAATCCACAAAACGAGTGTTTTCCCCCCACTCTTTTCCACCAATGAGCGTTATATTATGCATGCGCGTCGTTAAGGTGTAGGTGAAATATCGCGCGCGCTCGCTCTTAATTGACGTCGTACCGTTAAAAGGGACGCAGATTAAAATGCGCCGAGGTGAGTCAATCCCTCCAGTGAACATGGATCACATTACAAACAAGCTGCGGAAAGCTTGAGAGTGGGCTCTCAGTTAGAGCAAGGGGTGCCATTACTTTGTTGTTCTGCTCGCTTTTATGTGAAGTAATATGAATTTGTCCTGCACTGGGTTACCATGAAGGATCTCCACCTGCTTCGCTGCTTGCTTTCACCCACAATTAGGCTTGATGTGTGTGCTGCGTCCACCCAAGGCCACAGCCTCCGCAGTAAGGTTTCACATTTGATGTGATGTAGATCTGATGACACACTAAAATGAATGTGGCAGAAATGGTTCTTTGGGGCCATACCATAGAAGAACCACATTTGCTTTCCTGAAGAACTATTTGTTTAGATGTTTAGAACATTTTAAAGACCCTCTAGATCAGTGGTTCCAAAACCTGGTCCTGAAGGACCACTTGCCACTACACACTTTTGTGTGTTTGCCTCCCAATATACCCCCTACTTATACATCCCCACTTCAACTCAGGAAGGGCTTGTTAATTAGCTGATTAGCTGGATCAGGTGTGTTGGGACCAGAGTGAACACTAAAATGTGCAGGGCAAGGGGTCCTGCAGGGGACCAAGGTTAGGGAACTGATCTAGATGCAATACTGCAAATGTTTAATACTAACCAAAGGCTTCATAGAACCATATGTAATATATTCAGCCCTCCAACACGGCTGGCTGGATGGAATAAACAAAAGTGAATGTGCTGGAAGCCATACAGACCACTGATGCAATCATTATTACTATCATTACTGTTGAAACTTCCAACCTTTATTCAATGCAGACTTGATCTACGCCATTGGCTCCCGTGACCCGCTTCACCTCTTTTTACATGCTTCAGTGTTTTATTTATGTACAAACAGAGCGGAAGAAGTGGAGAAGACTCCTGTTTAGAGAGATTTCACTCTGCCCGATCCCTCACACCGCTAATGAGACGCTCACAGGAACTTCACCTGCTTCCCCCATTAGGCAGAGCTCCCCCTCTCCTCTGCTTGTGCTTTCACTCGCTTCTCTCACTAATCACACACCACAGAAATGCTGACTATAGAATACAAAAGCAAAATGTGCCACAGATCACTAACTGTAGCCTCAGGAGCCGTATCACTGGCCTGTATGAAATAGCTTTTACAATGATGGTAATAGTGATAATAATAATAACAATAAGAAGGAGAAGGAGTAACACTTTATTTGAAGACCCATCTTTCAATGTGACTTCATATCGCATGCACACATTTATATTACAAGGGTTGAATATTTATGCTCAGCATTTGCCAAATTGACATGGTTTTACAGACGTTTGTTTCATTTATAACACTCTTATGAAGCATCAGTTACAGCTAATGCAACATATAAGACAAATGCCATATAATGCATTCATTCAGCATTTGGACAAGCTGGCTGAAGGTTTGTGACTTTGGTCAGGGTGAACAATGCCTATAAGTGGTTTTACATGGATTTGGCCCTAGAATGAAATGAGCTGGTTTCTCTGTTTTGGTGATCTCATGGATAATTGAATGAGCTCTGTGTTAATTGGCTGGTTTATGGAGAGGCACAATGATCATACAGAAGCAACATGCCAAAATTGACACAGGCAGGAAAATAAAATGAGTCTCTGTAAATAAGCTATGCTGTCAGACTGATGAGTTAGCTATTCTAATGTCGGTTACTTAAGGCATACTAGTAGCTAACATTATTTATACTAGCTATTTGCTTTTGATCTCAACAACAAAACAAAGTAATTTAAAGTTGTTACTCGCTATAAAACTTTCAGTTTAAGATGATCTGCTTCAGCCAGCAACACAGGGTACAATCACACAGCATGGCTACTACTTACAGGCTGCTGTTGGGGTTGTGATGTTAATAAAGGTGGAACTGCTCCTCTCTTCAGTCTCTTTAGTGTTAAATGCTGAGCGAAGCTGATTAAAATTGTCCAAGGTTTGAGAAACTGTCTGGAGTAAAACGTGCAGCTCAAACTAACACTTCTGCATTAAAGTTGTCTAGGAGCTTGTTAAAGAAGTGAGAGCTGAAGTTGGCTTGTTTTGCTAATTTTTCTGTTCCACCTCAAATGGTGCCACAGCTACATTCTGGAACCCGTACAAGCTTTAGCTTTTAAGGTGGAACGGAACATGTGGTCAAGAAGCTGGTAAATAGGAAGCCAATTTCAGTCTTGTTCAAAAATGAGCATCATCTATGGCAAAGTTCGGTGAAGAATATCATGTATGGAAGTTTGGAATGGTAGATTTCTCCAAATGGTCCACCATTTTTATTGCTCCATTGTTGTATGTAAATTTTGCGGAACTACTGAGTGAAGCCTGTTGCATAACAGTCTAGGATTCTGGAACTGACCTATTTTACTGCCTTCTTTTGCAAATTCCGTATTTGTACTTGAAGAACGAACAACAGTGTTTGAGATTCACGGTATGTCAGTTCTTTGTACTCTTTAACTATGCCAATGTAAATCTAGTTTTCTATTCTATGGCATCTTTAAGCGCTTCACATATCAGTTATATGACCTCAAACGGAATCATTTTAATGCATGTTTTCTCCCATATGCAAAAGGGTCAACATATTATTTTGATTAACCCATTCTTCTAACAAGACCTAAATGGCAAATGTGAGAAAACATCTGTTAAAGAAACTGTACTTTAACTTCATGGAAATACACAGTAAAATATATACTTGGGCAAGTCTGGTCAAGGTCAAATTACATGTTTTGTCAATTCTTCAGAAGTAAATAGACTCAAACAAAACAATTGTTGCACAAACTTTTTGCCGCTAGAAGGAATCAACCGACGGGAATGAAACTTGGTAGGTGGGTTTGACATTGTGAGACATGCGAATGATTCAGGTTTCATGCTCAGCCAGGCATTGGCATCCAGGATGGGTCTTGTCACTGTACCTGACTGACCCAACAGCCTCAACTCTGAATATTCAGCGAGCAGTGATGCCCTCCATGAATCATCCTGTTAGTGTCAGCACCATTTTCATTGGCAACATGTCACAGGTCTCCATGCATGCAGACTGTTACGGCGACTGCCCCTAACACCACATCAGTGCCACCAAAGACTGCAATGGTGTCTTGCAAGATCGTCATGGAGTGACTCAGAATGGTTTTAGTGATGAGTCCCACTTTTGTCTTGGTGAAGATGACCAATGAATCTATGTTTGGAGGCACCATGGCCCATATCAGTCTACATGATATGACATGTTATGGTCATTTATTGTTCAGGGTAACCTTTTACTTCCTTCTGAATAGCATTGCAATCCGAGACTTCCTTCTTGGTGCAACAGTTCTTTGGATGATGAGTGTAAGTTAACACAAAAGTACAGTTTTTTAATATATTAGGACTTTTGTATTGGCATGTAAACACAATCTGTGCACTACAGTTTGCAGAAGAAAATGCCATAATTACGTTTGAGGTCCCTGTAGAAGATGTGTTAAATTATTTACAGAAGGAAAATGAGCAAAAAACAAGTCATTTAACCAGGGTGTTCACACTTTTGCACATAACTATATATAGTACTGATAAACAGCATTCCTAACCAGGCCTTTGCCTTATCTGTTATGTGGGAATGATGCTTAATAACAGAACTATAAAAGGAACAAGCGACTCCCACTTTAGTTGAAGGCCTTTCATGTTGTTTACTTCATATAACATCTTATGCCATCTTGTGAATACCGGCATAAGCTGTTTATAAATATTGAAGTGCTGCTTTATGAATGTGTTATTTGAGGCTTTTGTTCTTATGTAGGCAGGCTTCAAATAAAGTGAATAAAGTGAATATAGAGTAATGCATGGCACTGGACATGTATTAATATCTCTATGTGCATGGATAATTGAGCAGAAAAGGTGCCATTTGTCAAAGATCTGTCCACATGTTGCTGAGAGGTAAAAAGCGAAGCATATTTCATTCATACCAGCCCGTGTGCCTTGCTTTTAATATTACTACTCATCAGCGCATAGTGTGACAGATTTTTCACCAAGGACTGGCACATTTTGGCTCAATTTTCAATATGCACATTATTACACACCATCGCGGAGGCATGATGAGGGGGGAAAAGACTTTCTTGTATTTATTGGAGTGCAGTTGCAGTGGCCCTGCACAGATGTAATTACGCTAGGGATGTCGGGGGAGCTGTTCAGCGGGCAGCAATGAATTTGTCAGTCATGATGAGGGAGCGCTCAAGAGACAGCATTACGCAACAAGTCCAATGCACAGAGAACCTCCACTCTCTTCTGCTGGCACAGCATCAGCTCCCTGAACTGAGACAAAGCAACCAGTGTGAAAAGACAGTGCCCTGCAGATGAGCAGCGTCATCAGCTTAAGGGCTCCAGCTTTACAGCCACTTGTAAACAGATTAGTAAAGTCAGAGACGATAGCTCATCTGCAACTCATTTGTTACTGCAAAGTTTGTGTTGGTCATCCTCTAGTCCCCCATCAGTGGTCACAGGACACTGCCCACAGGATGCTGTTGTCTGGATAGTTGTGGTTGGTGGACTATTCTCAGTATATATATATATTTATATCAGTATACACTCAATGCCCATTGTCCATTTTTTGTCCATACAGACTGTGGTCCACCTGTTCCTCTGCATCCTTTCTTAGCCCCCTTTTACCCTGTTTTTTAATGGTCAGGACAGAGGACAGAGCAGGTATTATGTGGGCCATGGATCATTCTCAGCACAGCAGTGACACTAGGGTGGCCAAACGTATGGTTTTAGCCAGGACAGTCCGTTTTTTCAACTCCCAGTCCTCCGTCCCCCTTTTGGGGTTATGAAAGTGGCCACCCTAAGTGTCACTGATATGGTGGTGGTGTGTTAGTGTGTGTTGTGTTGGTGCGAATGGATCAGACACAGCAGCGCTCTGGAGTTTAAACACTTCAGTGTCACTGCTGGACTGAGAACAGTCCACCAACCAAAATCATCCAGCAAACAGTATCCTGTGGGCAGTGTCCTGTGACCACTGACGAAGGACTGCTGTATGTCTAACACAAACTGTGCAGTGACAGATGAGCTATTGTGCTATTATACAAAAGTCAGAGCAATAAGGTGGACAGCAAGTGGACACAGGGTTTAAAAACTCCAGCATCACTGCTGTACATGCACCTACATGGTAAGTGGACTTGTGGCTAGCTGTATGCAGTGCTGATGTTGCTGTATTGTGGTCAAAATAAATCTTGTGTGATGCCAAACAACCAGAATTATTTCTTAGCGGTTGTTGTTCAGTTGAGCTTCGCTTATTCATCTATTTCATGACGTAGAGATGTGGCCAAATGCAGAAGTCACAGCTTGAAAGCATGCAACGTTTAGCACTCACTTTAGTCAAAGCATGGTGGCTTTGAGACAGATTATGTCATATGCAAGCAGTGATGGGTATCAAGAAATAGTACTATAGTAATTTGTACCGGTTCCTGACTGGTCTTTGCCGATATATCAAAACGCTCCTTGGCAAGCAGTGCTACTTTTTCAAGTTGTTGGTGCTTTTTGGATCAGAGGGAGGGGCGCTTTGCTTCATGTGATGAAAGCATTCGCATGCCTCTGACTACCTTCACAATTTTTTCATACACAGTGTCATTCTGTGGTCTCCAGTCATGACTCAAAGGGTAAGACATTCAAAAGTGTGTTCTTACTTTACTAAATTTAATCATAATGCAAAATGTAATATATATAATTAAGGCATACTAGTTATACACATACTAGTTATACACTAGCGGCCGTGTGTAAAGAGGGCAACACCAGCAACCTCTTAAAACACAAATACAACATTCTCTTATTCAAAAGTAGTGTAGCATGTTTGGGTGGTTTGCAAAGGAACTGCTGCACCTACGTCCTCAATGAAGCCTCTTGGTGTTAAGTCAAATTGGTGAAATGTCCTACCATAGTGCAAATTTATAGGTAGCAAAAAAAAAATTAATTGTTGGACACCAGTAAACAGGAAAAGTCAGCTTCATGTTGAAACTAAATCCTTCTTAGTCTGTCTTGCTTAGGATATGTTGACGGCCTAAATTACTGTATCGTGTGTTAATGTTAAATGTGAAAATTAATTTTGATTAATTTTTTTATAACCAGTAACTAGCATGGCATACATTGCTAATTGCTAGGTAGGCTAAGTTGGATTGCTATTTAGAAGGAAGATAAAGGCTACCAGGAACAATAAATGATGACATGAACATGCCAGACGTCTCGGCATGGAGTGGTAGAGGTTCCTAATAGTGTTCTTGCGATAATCCATCCCATGCAGCTTGAATATTCTTACACAGTTCCTGTAGATTTTGCGGTAGGGGTGTAAGTGGACTGACACCAGGCCTTCTGGATGTGTGACCACTCATCTTTGCACTCACCATGGTGCCCCCACACATGGATTCGTTGATCATCTCCACCAAGACAAAAGGGTTACTCATCTTTGAAGATGAGTTGATTGTAGTTGACCACATCTTTTTGTTATGTCATGTCTTTTTTTTCACCAAATTACAGAAAGTAATAAATAAAAGTTATACATAAGAGTATCAATAAGTATTGGTATCAATAAGCAGCATGAGTACTGATATCAGTATCGATAATATTCTAATAATACCCATCTCTATACGCAAGACAAGACACATGACTTGGAATTTCTTTGATTCAGTCAGAATGCTGGTTCTGACTGAGTCCATTATATGTCAAGAGTCCTTTAAATATTCAGTACATTTGCAAAGAGCTAATCAGGATTTTTTGCACATAGATTGCAGAATTTTCCCTTTTCCCAAATGCCACTGTTGTGTTAAGCTTAACAGGTTTGCAGCAGCCTAAACCCCATTATTATTCAGACACCTTGGCCTACATTATTATGAGGGCCACAAATAGTTTTTGCACTGGGGCGCGACACTGGCTTGCTTTCGTACTCTTGTGAGTCACATAAAGGGACACAAACAGCTGCAAACAACAGAGCAATCAGCGTTCCATCTGCTGCCATGGCCCACTTGCACGAACGTATGTCGCTACTTCTTTTACTTGATGCCAAGTAGGTGCCTGAGGACATGCATCCCCAAGAAAAGGACCCATTTTCCGAGGAGGGGGAAAAAAGAGCTTTTTTTTGTTCTTGTTTGTGAGGAAATGGCAGAGTAGTCGTGCATTACTTTATCTTGGCGACAGGGGTGGTTTCGAATTTCTTCTCCCTGATATAAAGTGTGGGCACGGTACAGTATGCCGCGTTGGAAAATAAAAACTCTGCTGTCTTCAGTTTTCAGCTTCAAAACAAGATTAGATGTTGTGAGATGATAGATGTGTTCCAAAAAAGTGCGACGCTCATCGAGATTTTCAGAAGCTCAGACAAAACCTCTGTAAACAAGCATTTAAAGCAGCTCTGTCATGCTTTAGAGATGCTTTTTTTCCTCACCTAATCAGACCTTAATATGAAATAAATAGTGATTTATTTCAGGGCATGGCCTCAGCAGAACCCTGCAGTCATAAATAATGAGAGCGCGATGCAGTTGGAGCCCACTGTGAAGCACTTGGAGGTAAGCTCTTCTTTCTTCCTCTAATACGTTAACAGCAGGAGAAGTCTCCAAGTTGCACCTGCATGGTGCGGCAGAGCCCCTGGGGAATTAGTGCACGCCTCATCGTTCTTTTACCCACATTAGTGCTATTATTTGAGTTGTCCAAATTAATGACATTAGTCACGTTCATCAATATTTATGAAGCTGTGGTGGTATTTGCTGACTGAATTAACACAAGCGAGTTTGCCACTGCTATCAGTGAAACTGCTTGTGAGCTGCTCAATTAGCTAAATTAGTTAACCCATGGTCTTTTACAGTCATTACGATCATTGTCTTACTATTTAAGGGCCTAAAGGCACATCGCTATATGATTGAAGTATAATTATGTTATTATGTAATTAATTACACAGGTAGTTACATAATGGTTCTATAGAGTTTCCTCACTTGCTGAGATTTAAGGCAGCAAATAGACAAAATGTAAGAATATGTGTTTCAAGGCTTATAGACCTAGGAGGGTTAAATCAGGATGTTTGTTTGACTTGGCAACTCTCATCGATTTTAACTGTCGTATTGCGATGTCCAGCTTGGCAGATGTTTCAAAACTTTGGCTGAAGTACGGTAAGCCTTGAAGTTTGTTCTAAAGGGCTCTTGACCCTGGAAATCATCTGTTCAATATGAAACCCATTTATTTTTCAATGGTTCCTTAGAGTTTTTTGAACACTGTCTTAGCAGTGATAACATAAATTATGGAAGTTGGTACACACTATGGTAGTGGCACTATGGTAAAGTGCCTCACAGCAATAACCTCAACATCACAGTTTGAGCTTCATTTATGATACACCAAGGAAATAAGGCTATCAAACGCTCGCAGATTTTAACATCTGTCATGGTGTCCCTGAGTAAGTATGTCACTATGCTGTGATGAAAGCAGGATCCAACATAAAGCTACATACTATAGGGTCCGGACTTTTATAGTTTAGAGTGTAGAGAATCATTTAGTGACAGAGTAAAGTCAACTTGACATCAAAATTGATCTTTTTATTAACCTCGATGGCTCATATCCATGGTCATATTAAGCACTATCCATCACTTCCTATGATTTAAAAGACAAAATGCTTCTTTTTCTATAATCATCCATCATAATAGGATCTTTTGCCTACCTCTAAAACGTGTTCTGGGTCTGACTGTCACGGTACAGCAGCGGGTGGAGAAAAATAATATTATCCAAAAATATCACCTGCCCTCACACCGCATTCAATACATCACAGTACTGTTGGAAAATGAGTTATGATTTGCAGTTCTTGTTGACTTTATAGCATTTCTAAACCATCAGAAGGTGTCAATGAACTGATGTTTATTATATTGCCTAAAACAAAACATTCTGGTCCTGGCTTAAGGTATAAAACTAATTTCCCTACAGGAATAAGCTGAAACCTCATGACTCATCCCACCTCAGCTGTCTATTGCAAGATGTTTTCATTGTTGGACTATATCCTACCTTCTTGGTATAAAAGTGTATACTATTTAATTTAGCCCCTTATCCAAATTGTTTCAAAAGACCACTAGACCATTATACGCTCACCAAGCACTTTATTAGGAATACTATAGTAATGTAATAGGGTAGGGCTTCCCTTAGCTCTCCAAACAGCCTCAATTCTTTGTGTCAAAGATTCCATAAGACATTCCTTTGAGATCCTGGCCTATATTGACATTATGACATAATGCAATTCATGCATATTTTCAGGTGCACTTTCATGCTCTGAATTTCCTGTTCTACCACATCCCAAATGTGTTCTATTGGATTCAGATCTGATGATTGCCAAGGCCACTGAAGAACACTGATCATCATGTTCATAAAACTAGTTTGAGATGGCTTCTGCTTTACACATGGTGTATTATCATGTTGTATGTAGCCATTAGAAGATGGCAACATGTGGTCATGAAAGATCAGCAAAAAATGACTAATCGGTATTAACAGGCCAAAAGTGTGCCAAGAAAACATTCCCTACACCATAACACAACCTCCACCAGCCTGGAGTGTGTTTCCCAAACAACAACAGAGGTTAGTATTGAACCAACATGGTACAATGCAACATTAAACTAACTTCTGAAGTACTTTCCAAAATCACTGTAGTTGTTCAAACCACAGTAGCCTGAACCACATTAGTTCTACAAACTCTAGTTTGAACTACAATGCTTGATCTGTGTCTTTAATGGAATGTACAGTAACCTCCCAAATGTCTATGAGCGGTAGCCAAAGTTGTGCAGACAAAACAAAATTTACTCTTTCATGAAAGAGGGTAAAAAATGAAGCTAGAACAAATCAGGTTGAATCCATGGATGTTTTTAAAGTCTTCAACTGTTCAGTTTTGGTAAGCCTATGCCTACTGCAGCCTCAGCTTTCTGTTATTGGCTGACAGAAGTGGAACCTGATGTGGTCTCCAGCCGTTGTAGCCCATCTGCCTCAAGGTTTGACGTGTTGTGCAGTTGTACAGAGTGGTTATCTGAGTTACTGTAGCCTTCCTGTCAGCTGGTACCAGTCTGGCAATTGTCTCATCAACAACGTGTTTCCATCCTCTAAACTGGAAGCTTTTTCTTTATTGCACCATTCTGAGTAAACTCTAGCGACTGTTGTGTATGAAATTCCCAGGAGACCGGCAGCTCCAATCAGTCTGCCTGGCACCAACAATAATGTCACTCAGATCACATTTTTTTTCCATTGTAATGGTTGATGTGAAGTTTACCTGAAGCCGCTAGCCAATATCTACTTGATTTTATGCACTGCACTGCTGGCACATTTACGCTCACTGTCAAAAAAAAAAGCTGCCCGCAGAAGAAATTAACCGATAGGAATGAACCTTGGTGGGTAGGTTTGACATTGTGGGACATGCGGATGAAGTTTCATGCATAGCTGTGCATGTGATGTAAGCAAGGTGGGCCTTATCGATGTACCTGACTGACTATATAAGGTTGTCCTGTTGTGCATACGTTCTGTTGTTGTGTTGGAAGCATCCTTTGCATACAAATTTTGATTTGGAGAAGAGTTTGAAAGCAATTTGAGCAGTTGGAAGAGTTGGAGAGGCGTTGCATCATAGGGCTCTGGGAAGCAAGATGGTCTTATCTACGTATAGCGCACCATATCAGTCGTGCGGATAGTACCGTAGCACGCTGTTGGCAACAGTGGAAGAAGGCATACACCAGCGGCATGAAGGATTTGGGAGACCTTTATGAACCATGGAGAGGGAGAACTGATTAATTGTCCAACATGTGCAGAGTGACCCAACAGCCACAATTATGGACATTCAGCAAGCAGTGATGCCCTACACGAGTCATCCATTGGCAGAGGGCTGTGCGACTATATACGCGCAGACCATTACAACAACTGCCCTTGACAGCACATCAAGTCACCAAAGACTGCAATGGTGTCATGACATACTGTCATGGAATGACTCGGAATGGCAGAGGGTCATCTCCAGTGATGAGTCCCGCTGTTGTCTTGGTGGAGACCACCAATGAATCCGTGTGTGGAGGCACCATGGTCAGTGCTGTCACCAGATCTATCCCAGATTAAAAACGTGTGGGATGCTATTAGACAGACAATTAACACCCCACCCCTACCACAAGATCTGCAGGAACTGTGTGAGAATATTCAAGCAGCACGGGATGGATTATTTCAGGACACCACTGGGAACCTCTACAACTCCATGCCAAGACATCTGACATGGTGTCGCAGTGCCATACTGAGAGACAATACTTCTGTCTATATATATATATATATATATATAAATATATATTGCCCATATCAGTCTAAATTTAATCATTTATTGCTCCTGGTAACATTTATCTACCTTCCGAAAAGCATTGCAATCTAACACTTCCTTCTGGGTGCAACTATTCTTTTGATGATGAGTGTAACTTATATGATAAATGCATAAATGAGTAACTGCACAGGCGTTCCTAATACTCAGTACTCCATGAGTGTATATGTGTATGAGTGTAAGTGTATATGTGTTTTCCATTGTGTTATTACATATTATTCCTTTTTTAAAAACTCAAAAGTTTGACAAATGAACATGCAGCAGTTTGGAATGTATCTCTTCAATTACTGTCTTTGCTAATAACAAACAAATAGAGCTATAATTACCATGATACCCAGACCTCAGCCAGCATTCTTAATCACTGCCCAGATAAGCCCAGTGCCCATGAGTGCTGTAAGCTCCATTACTTGACTAGGGGTCAAAGGGACTTGTAGTCCTGTGGGTGGAATTCTGGGAATTGCAGGAGATTTGAGGTGAATATTATCCCCCCTCTGCACACACAAGGGCCTTCCTGATTCCTGTCTGTTGTTACCCTTCTCTCATTTACTTTATCACTGCCGCAACCGTGTAATATACATAATTCAAACAACCAGGGAATGGCTGTGGGCTCCCAACCACCTGCTGGCTTTTATTAGCTAATTAATGGTGATTTATCGTGGCTGCTAATTCGAGTGTAGCCGATCGCCTTCAGGAGTCCATGAACACCATATGCATTCTGATGGTAATTATGCTTATTTGATGGGCAGTCTGCTAAAACAAAAAGTTCTGTCTCTTGTGCCCCACAGCAATGAAATTTTTGACTCTTACTGAGATGACCTTGTGCATTTTTTCCCTCTCCCTCTCATTAGCACCTCCCATATGGGTCTATTTTCATACCTACACATGTAATTCTGAGGACCCTATCAAGAGAGGAACAACTCAGCTTTTCTTCCATTTCTGTCCTTGAGGTTTTTTTTTCTCCTCATGGTTTTAATCTTTCTTATGTAGTTGTTCCCAGTTCCCGGCCTAATTGTTTTTATACAGGTCACACATTCACACATATGAATGCTGCCACAAGGTCTTTTAAAGCAATGCACTACAGAGGAGAGTGCTAATTTTCTACTCCATTATGCTTCCATGTTGCTGTATTGGCTGTCGCATTTTCTTCGGGGAAAATTGGGTCTACAGGCTTTTGTTTCCAAGAACTTTCCTGAGCAACTTAGCCATGTACAATCTATCATGCTGGACGATGATGTTCCTGAGAAAGCTTTATGAGCAGGGGTGGCAAAACTTTGTGTCTTGGGGGATAAACACGTGGGAAGAAGTAAAAAGAGACAGCTTGCGAGCCTTTCTTTTTACCATTCTCGCATGTTGTGAAGGATATGTGGAAATGTGGTGCATGTGTGCTGTTGAATGTTTAAATACTGCGATTGTTTATTTACACACGAAGCAGATCTTTAAATTCCCTTCATCTCTGTTGCATGTAGTGGTGACTGTGTGTTGTTAGGGGTCACAGATTTTATACATCTCTGTATATGTAGTTATGAGATATAAGAAGCTATATGAAAAAATTATTTCAGTCATGGGTGAAAGGGACAAGGCGGTCGATCTTCTGGTGCGTCAAATCAAATGTCCTTGTGGGAAAGCTTTGGCATAAGGGCCTAAATTTGGGCAGCCCCTTTCCTCTAGAATTTCCTGTAGACTAAGATTTTTTTCGCCACTGCTGGTAGACCCGTTTGACCGTACGCTTCCATACACCTACAAATTCAGTTACCTCCTTCACACTATGGCCTTTGGTACACCCAAATGCAATCTCTCCTTTTAGCCAATTATTAACATCTGCTTTGGACCCACTTTCCTCACACTGAAGGAGACATTCACTGCACTGTACCTCCTCTTCTCAATCTATGAATCCTGTCACTCACACCCTGCAGGTATTATAGCCCCATCATTCTCATGCAACTCCATCTGCATTAGCCTGAAGTTACTACCACCTTAAACAAGTAAGGTGACTAATTTTTGTCTGGCCAGGGCTGGTTGGTTACCATGCTATCATAAGTAGATATCTCACCAAAACCTGATAAACAGATGTCTTTGACGTCTCATCAAAACTGTTATTTCTTCAAATTCAATTGATAATTGTAGTTCATTTTGGAATATTCCAGCTCTATTGGTCAGCGTGTCATGTACACACAATTTAAAAGACCAAAACATTTTAAAAATATGCGGCTTGTAGGTTGTAACATGGCCTGAATAAAATGGTAGCTATAGTTTATGCTATAGTGCTTTTATTCAATTACCTGTTGTTGGAATTCTTTTAAAAACAATAATACATGCTGGGTATATCTGGGATTAGTAGAGTAAGAATATGGCATGAGTAAATATGTATCTCAGGCTGATGTGGTACTTCCCAAAGCGATTTATTAGAACTTTAGAGCTGTTGAACTAGAAACATTACTCTCATTGCTCCAGCAATCTCCAACAAAAGAAACCATATGTGGAGAAATGTTTGTGAATGAGGGAATAACAAAGGAGCTATATTAATCTCTCCATAATGAGAAAATCAGTGCGTACAATTCAATCCAGTGGAGGGAGTGCCTGTGTTTTGGTAGTGCTCTCTACATACTTATTCACTCTGCATTTAAGAGCTCTGGAGCCACAGTAAAGTAATTATCATGGAGGAAGCCAAGCACTTCATCTTGATTTCAATCTCACACCCTCTTAGAGAGCGCTGCTCTGGGACATGTTGAAGCTGAAAACTTGTAGCACTGTGCATACTCTGTTCAAACAAGAGAGTGCTATCCTGGGGCTACCTTTCTCAGTCCCTTTGTTGTCTTGGCAAGCTGACACAAAATCTGCAGAGATACTTTTTGTTTCCAAAGATGTTCTCCTGAAAATTCACAGACCCTGGTGCTCTTACCAAGGGCAGGATTGGCCTAACAGTAGGAGAAGGCCCAAAAGGTCTTGGTCTTTGGAAGCACATTTTCAAAAGTCATTGATCATGATTCAACCTCAAAATATTGTTTCACTGAAAGTTTACTGTCAGTAATCAAAATGTTTCTGTACTCTTTAAATGAAATGAAAATTCCTTGGAGTTATAAGATTGGATACATGGTATAGAATAGAACCTTTACATTATTTGAGAACCAAAAGTAATTCACACACATTTATATATATGTATAAGAATAGTTTCACAAATAGTTGCACTCAGAAGAAATCAACTGGCAGGAATTGCTGTACCAAATAATTGCTTATTGCTGTACCTGACTGACCCAATAGCCACGACTGTGGACAGTCAGCAAGCAGTGATGCCTTCCATGAGTCATCCTGTTAGTGCCAGCACACAGCTGCGCAACACAAGACGACATGCACCAGACCATTACGATGACTGGCCTTAACACCAGGTCAAAGATTGCAATGGTGTCATGCAGACTGTCATAGAGTGGCTCTGAATGGCAGGGGGTCATCTTTAGTGACAAGTCCCGCTTTTGTCTTGATGGAGATGGGCAATGAATGCGTGTATGAAGGGACTGTGGTCAGTGCCAAGATGAATGGTTTGAATGGTGTGGTGTCACCTCCACACCTACCGTAAAATCTGCAGGAACTGTCTGAGAATATTCAAGCTGCATGGGATGCATTATCACAGGACACCATTAGGAACATCTACAACTCCATGCCGAGACGTCTGGCATGTTGCGTTAGCTATCATGGCTGGCCAACGCCATACTGAAAGACACTACTTCTGTATGTGTAGCTTAATACATATTGCCCATATCTGTCTAAATGAATCATCATTTATTGTTCCTGGTAACCTTTATCTTCCTTCAGAATAGCATTGCAATCCAACACTGCCTTCTGGGTGCAACTACTTTTTGTTGATATATATATACATATGTGGGAGGCTTCAAATAATTATTTGGCAGAACAATGTCCCTGCGGATGACACCATATATTCAATGAACACATATATGTGGAAGAATCTATACTGAAAAACACAAAGTGATATATGTGATATGTGCACTAGAATTTCCTTACATAAGCCCAGCCATTTGACAAGTCCCTGTCAAATCTACAGACACCCAGAATGTGTGTGATCAAAGTTGGCCTCTTGATGTTTTCACCCACTTGGTTGCATATCCTTGGGGAAAAAAAGGCTCTTTTTTATATCCCAGTGCAGGTTGGCTCCCAAAAGGCACACAGAAATATAATGTACTCTGTCAAGTCACCTGGCAGATCTCAAATGAGAGGATTAGCTGAAGAAACCTGGGGTTAAAGTATGACTGCAAGCCTGCACCTTCCCTGATCCTTTTCATCGCAATTCAAATAGAAACTCTGAACAGCGGGGGGAAAAGTAGCGATATCACACAATTATGAGACAGTGCCTCCAGCAACGCGTTTGGTAAAGAGAGCGCTTCCTAGCAAGGTGCCTCCATGCTTTCAAGACAACCTTGGTGATGTTTACACTTTGGGAATTCAGGTTGCCTTCATGTCGAACATGTATAAAATGTTCTCTCTATGACTTTGTGAACTTGACGCACATTAAGATAAATGCAAACGTTTTGTCACTGTGATGTGACAGGGTGTAAAAAAATACACCCAACTTCCACCGCAAATCCTTTAGAGAATGTTTAAATGAGCATAACGGGATGAATGTGGTGATGTGGAGCAGTAAATAAGGCTTTAAGCATAATTAAGACTGCAGTGCAGACACAAACATAGAACTATCAAGAGGTCACTGTTTATTAGCAGTTGAATTATAGAGGATAAGTAGAGTTTTAGCCTATTTCCCTTAGGGAGCGCACTCTGAAATTAATCCCAAGAGAATGTGAGTCATGCAACAAGACAATGACCTTAAGTACACATGTCATTCTACTAAATATTGGCTACAGAAAAACAAAGTTACATAATATATTTTTTATTATATAAAGTTTATATATAAATTATATAATTTTATCTTATGTAAAGTCTGGTAGTTAATCCTATAGAAATGTTGTGGAAGAACCTGAAGTGATCAGTTAATGTGAGAAGTTGAAGCTGTTCTGTACGGAGGAACAAGCTACTCTTGCCACTTGCTTATATACTAGATTTCCCTTAATAAATAAATGACCAAGAATAATATTTTTGGCTCATTTGTTAAGTTAGGTTCTCTGTATCTCCTTTTAGGACTTTATGATGTGTGAAATGTTTTAGATTGCATTTGTGCATAAACGTAGAAAATTGTAAAAGTGTTTACAAACTTTCAAACACCACTGTGTATTAAATAATACTGAATAAATAACTAAATGGTGCAGTTTACTCTGAAGTGAATTACTCCCAATAGCAATCAATATAAAAAAAATTAAAAAGTAAAAATAAATAAATAAAAAAGATCTATGGAGGCCACAGGACTGTAAAAACCCTGTCCATCCAGCTTGAAGGTCTGCTAGGTTTACAAGAACAGCAGAGAAAGTTACACAGGTACCTACAACAGTAGAAAAGGCTTAAACCAAAAAGTGGTTGGAAAAAAGCAAGCGGTCAAACCAGACTGCACAATGGTGTGGCTTTTCAACGGTGGCAAAACCTGAAAGGCCCGGATAGCGAAAAGTGACAACAGTTATCTTGTTCGTTGCCTAATGTTAGGTAAGCTGTAGGTGGTGTCTAGCTATGTTTGACTTGTATGCAATATGTGTGTGTGTTATTCAACAATGACCACATTGTCATTTGATAGTATTTATCTTAAGTTAGTACATATTGGCTTTACAGGGACCATTTTACAAGTTAGGTGATGTAACTACCTACCTTATTTGGGTTTATTTGTAGTTAACAGAAACATTCTACAACGTCCATACATTTAAAGCATGGATGCATGAGCCAAAAAATGAGCTGGTTTCTATAAAATCACTTACTCCTGCTTTACTGGTGCATTTTAACAGCGTTCTTTAGGTTACTTTATAACATGTTTAACAGGATGAGATTTGTTTCAGGGAGAAGCACTTAGCACAACATAAAACTGTTTGGTGAAAGCCTGGAGAAGAACTTGAGGACAACCAGGCTAAACTAATAGTACTGTAAAGCACAGTGGTCACAAAGTCAAAGTCTAGCATTTTGGATGCAAACCTGTGGAAATCTGCCAACAAACTGCTCAAATAGTAATGATCCGAAAAACACCAACCAGAAACTGTCACCTTTTTGGTGTAGATGGGTAGAAAATGGAGTGGTAAAGCAGCAAAAAGCACAACAGAGCTCATCAATAGTGCTTGGTGTAGTACACATTTGACATGTGACTTACTGACATATTTCACTTAGAATTTTTTTTTTCATATTGTCACATTTCTGTCACATAAACCCCATAATTTTTTTTACCCTGGTTACGGTTCTGCATAGAACAACGAATATTCATTCAACCTTAATGTCTCCAAGGAAGGGCCAAGAAGTGGTAATGTAACCAATAATGTAATAATGCTAATGGAGGAGAGTTAGCATTATGCTTTATGATCACTTGCTATTAGCAATGTTAGCATTTTTAGGTGAAGTATCCCTCCAGGTCTCCCTTTAGTCCTCAGGTAAGAACGAGGTTGATGTGGAAATAGATATCTGAGAGTCATTGTGCCCAGAAATGCCGTTATCACTGCACGGCCTTTGAATGCTCAAGGGAGCCCTGAAACGAATAGGGCAATAAGTTCACTGGGCAGAATTAATGCAGTAATTCTTTACAGGGAGAGAAGGAGTGTGGAAGCCTGTGTTACCTTGGACTTGGAGCTTAATGCAGATGGTGTGAAGCTGATCTTTTTTCTCTTGCTCTCTCTTCTTTTTCTTTTCCTTCTTTTTAATGATGGCCCTAATTTGTTAGCTCCCTCTAAATTATTAATCTCTTTTATATTCACGTAGTTATTACATGTCATAACTGTGTATCTATGGGCTGAAATTTAATAGCATCTGCCGGACCTTAGGAGTAGGGCCGGTGTTAAAAGCGACATTAAAAATGGATAATTAGCTAAATATTTGCCTTGGCACACGCACTCATCGGCTACTCACGCTAATTAGCAGGTTAGCAGCCGCTGCTGTGGCCACTTAGGGCAAGCGGTACAGCTTTGTGCTGATATAAAGGGATGGAGGTATTTAATTCAATTACAGAAGGTCAGGTTGATGTTGACATTCTGCAGTCAATAAGTGTCTTGCTAAATCTTTATCTAAACATGCATGGAACATGAAGAGATGGCAAGCAAGGCAGAAAGAAAACCTTAACCATTTCAAACACTGAGGGCAAGATCCGTGTTTTATACATGCAACCTTTTTCAAACTTTTGTGAATTACTCAGCTGAGAGCAGCATGAGCGCACAGGTTTCAACCAAGCCCACAGGTAGCGTCATATAT
>CM067478.1:29033892-29052762 GCA_034552555.1 Semaprochilodus insignis | reverse complement strand
TGTGTGTGTGTGTGTGTGTGTGTGTATATAGTCTTTCTTTCTACTGTGAGATCACAGTTTAATCTCATTCAGTACAATATATCATATTCTTACATTGTCATTTACATTTACATTACATTTAAGTTTTTCTGAAATTTGCTCAATGAATAAGCACATCCTTAGATAACTTAATACAGTTAAATAGACATAATCGCTTGGAGTGAAAAGGGGTAACAGGGGATATAAATATTTACATTGATCCACATTGTGATGTAAATGTGATAGGCTCATTGCCTCTAAGATTCAATTAGAGCCTTCTTTGGCTGCAATCTATTCATTTGAGCACATGGAGAGGACCAGCGGGAGTGTATTGATTGAAGTGTGTCATGTGCGAAAGTGGGAGAGAGAGAGAGAAAGGGAGAGGGAAAGAGAGAGAGAAAGAGAGAGAGAGAGAGAGAGAGAGAGAGAGACTTCTTTTTCCTGCTTAATGGACTGATATAAAATAGGTGGCAAAAGATTTTAATTTGGAAGAAATGTCTAAGAAAACACTTTTGGCTCTTGTGTTACATATAAACGTACGTCAGCTCAGGTCAGCGGCTGGTGGGCTTTGTTTTCTTGCCTTCATAAAATAACTGTCTGCAGAGATAGAGCAGCCTCTTGAAGAAATACAAAGAAAGATGAGAGAGAAAGAGAACGAGGCTAGGAGAAAAAGGGGGGTAGAGAGTGAAAAAGAGAGCAAGAGAAGAGAGAGAAAAAGAATGAGGCAGAGAGAGAAAAGGGAGGAAGAGAGAGAGAGAGAGAAAGAGGGAGGGCTCCGGGGTCTTGGCTGCTGGGGTACTGCTTGCTCCTTGCAATGAGTTGCAACTGTCAGTTTATTTTATCTGTGGCTTTTCATCACAGCACTGGGTCTGACTCAGACGATGCCACCTGAGAGTGCCCAGGATTTGTAGGCTACAAGTCATTAGCAGGCCCTGCTGAGAAATCCGGCCCAGAGATCCACTGAATATTGCTTCAGACAAAGTACATCTTAACCCTTGATGCTCTGACGGCTCGGGTGGTTCTTCAGAAAGCGGGAGCTTTGACAGCGCCGCTTTGTGCTGCTGTATATGAAGCATGGCACTGGAAAAGGCTTCAGCTACTGTATACCTCATTACATATGGTACCTCATACAGCAGCTTTGTTCAAGAGCTTGGCAGGTTGGCTATAGAACAAGGTCAGTCTTTGGAATGTGCTCTTTGATGCACAGAGAATTTCTTCTGGAGAACAGTTTGGATGTCCAGCGTTAACTAGCTGATGGCTGATTGTTAAGAGCAGCATTTCAGACTACATGTCTGGACATTTTATTTTAGCCATTAAGAACCTGAATTATATGTGTTCAGGAACTTGTTACATTCTTATATGGAGAACTTGTGTCTCGCACACTTCACTAATCAGTAATCGTAATTCACTTTTCCTTCCACACCGTGACATATTTCTGAGTGAAACATATCAGGTATCAGGGAAGCTCTCTGAGTGAAGGTCTGACTAATAGGTTGAGAATGAAAAGAAGTCCATTTTGATTTCAGGTTGGCTGCTTACTATTCAGATAATAACTCCATTAAACACAAATGTATGCGGGTCTGCACTTCATAAATATATAACTTACATACACTCATTGTCAAAAAAATAGCTGCACCCAGAAGGAAGTGTTGGATTGCAATGCTTTTAGGAAGGAAGATAAAGGTTACCAGCAACAATAAATGATGATGAAGTTAGACTGATATGGGCAATATTTATTGAGCTACACATACAGAAGTAGTGACTCAGTATGTCATCGGCCTCTGTGCAGCTTGAATATTCTCACACAGTTCATGCTGATTTTGCAGTAGGGGTGACACCAGGTCTTCTGGATGTGTGACACATGACAATAAACTGTTTATCTTGGCGCTGAACGCAATGCCTCCACACACGGTTTCGGTTGTCGTCTCCACCAAGACAAAAGCGGGACTCTCCATGACAGTCTTTGGTGATGTTGACGTGGTGTTGTTGTTTACTTGCATGTTATCCTGCGCCGTGCAGCCATCTGCAAATGGTGCTGGCACTAATAGGATGACTCATGGAGAGCATCACTGCTCACTGAATCTCTATTTGTAGTAGTTGGGTCAGTCAGGTACAGTGATAAGGCCCTTCCTTGCTTATGTCACACACGCAGCCGAGTGTGAAACTTGAATCGTACACATGTCTCATAATGTCAAACCTACCCAAGCAAAAGTTTCATTCCTGTCGGTTGATTCCTTCTGGGTGGAACTATTTGTGCAACTATTCTTTTAAGGATTAGTGCATTTGATTTAACATGGAGACCAAACAGACAAAAGATATTTTTACATAGAGAGGTTTATATTTCTAAAGAAGTTTTTATTTCTTGATTTACAAACTGTTACGAGAGTGTTATATAGCTGATTTCTGAATTAGATCGTCCATTGGATCATGAGAGCAGCAGTGCTGGAGGGGACAAAAGGAAGCGGGCCGCCGACGGGAGGAAGCCAGCGGCACTAATGTGCGCAGTGACTTCAGCTTTTCAGCTTGGATCGCTGCACCTGTCATTTCCACTCTTCTTCCTTGCCACCAGCTACCGCTTATCGACATGTCCAACCCTGTCCAGAGCAGCACTGCTCGCTGTCTATTGTCACAACTCAGACCTGTAAGCTTCAACTTCAACCTTTTAGAGCTGGCTTTCAATATTCTCTACCTGTAACAGCTCCAAAACCTCCGTTTTCAGTTGTTCTTGCATTAATATTGGTTTTGTGTCTTTATAGTATTATCTTAGGGTATACTCACACCATCATATTTGACCAGTCCAGTTTGTTTCACTAGTGTGACTGCTCATTACTCTGCCCAGGTACACTGAACTATTCCCAGGCCCGCTTCAAGAGATGGATGCAGGCACTGCACATGTAGACTCAGGCACAGTATGCACAGAGCTTGAACATGATGTCAATGATGCCACTGTCACATTAAGCAAACAAGGCGGCAAAGGGATCACTCTGGCCTACGGCACCAGAATTTAACAGCTGCACCATCAGAGCATCAGCCAAAACACAGAAGAGGAGACTTGTTGGTCTAAGCCGGCTTGTATCCCCAAGGGCAATGTTGTGGAAAAATACTTACCAAAGAGCAATCCTGTTCTTTGGATAATTCAAACGCTCTGTTGTTCCAAGAAAATAGGGCAGTGAAAGCTCTGAGTTCCGACAGCTATAACGACCCTTGGAGCAATGACATAAGCGTGCTCAGGCCTGGAACGTTAAGCGCAGTGTGAGCACAGAGAAGCGGAAGAGTGGGGGTGCGATGATGCTTGGGCAACCAGGCATAGTGTGAATACATACTATTGAAAATTATTGAAATTTATTGAAAGATAAAGACTTATAACTCACATTTGACATTTCAAACTGCATCTTCCTCTATTGGCTCCTCCCCTTCTCCTTTCTCCTTGTGTAAGTCTGTAACTGCTACAGCCTCTAGCTTCACACTTCATTCAAATACACCAGGCTCTTAATGGTTTCATTCCCAGTCATATACTTGTGGTAAATATGGCCAACACACTATGGATGCACCCAATTTGAGACACAGAGTGACAGATTTAAAAAAAAATCTTGTTGTAAAAACACTGCTGGCTAGGCTGACTTCTGTTCTGGTCAAAAGGTACAAACCCTCCCCCCATTTCTTACAAGCCTGGCCCACCGTTGGGGTATTTGCATTGCGCTGCAGTGTGCACCTTGTAAGTGAATGTTTTTGTAATGGGAAAGCCCAGGAGTGGAGGCAGGGGTTAGCAGGGAAGCTGCTGTTTGATTGCCTGAGGTAGGAAAACAGGAAAGCGACCTCGTCAAGCTCTGGGGATTGAGCTAAACGAGAGCTGGGCAGCAAAGAGCTGCTGAATCTGTGGTTCCAGGTCGGCTCTCCGTGTTTGCAGAACGCCGTGTCAACATGGCAGACGTGAGTTTATAGAGATATTACACTCTCCAGAGCCCACACACACATCCTCAGGTGTTTGGGTGAATGTGATCTGAGGATGCAGGAGCATAGCTGGAGCTTCTGTCCACACATCTCATCAGAGCAGTGACCCAAGGTCACATCAGCGCTGTGCACATGTTTGCTTTTCATCATTAGAAAGCAAACTGAGGAGTTTCTTAGGTTCCACATTAGCAAGGGCAACGTTTGCTCTCACTGGAGCAGAGCTGCTGCACCTCGGACACGATTCCATGCTTGTGAAATGTGTCAAGACAGTCAACAGCTGTTTCAGTGGTTTTGTTAGAAACCCCTTATACTATTCTAGAGCTAATACAAAACATTCAGGCACAGGACAGGAGCCAGTAACTGAGACTGATCACATCTGTTGTAGTGGAACCCCAATACTAAATTATACTACATCAGACAGTTCACACAAGATATTATACACCCATTCACTTTATTAGAAATGCCTACCTTGTCCTTACATTCATTATATTACAGTCATTAACAAAAGAATAATTGCACAAATAGTTGCGACCAGAAGGAGTCAACCGACAGGAATGAAACTTGGTGGGTAGGTCTGACATCATGAGACATACAAATGATTCAAGTTTCTTGCTCAGCCACACATGTGATGTAAGCAAGGATGGGTTTTATTTCTGTACCTGACTGACCCAACAGCTACCATTGCAGACATTCAGCGAGCAGTGATGCCCTCCATGAGTCATCCTGTTAGTGCCAGCACTATTGGCAGATGGCTGCACAGCACAGGACTACATGAACACAGACTGTTACGACGACTGCCCTTAACACCACATCAATGTCACCAAAGACTGCAATGGTGTTGTGACCGATTGTCAATAATTGACTCAAAATGGCAGCGGGTCATCTTCAGTGATGAGTCCTGCTTTGTCTTGGTGGAGACGACCAACGAATCCGTGTGCGGAGACACCATGGTCAGTGCCAAGATGAAAAGTTTGTTGTCACACATCACATGTCCGGAAGGCCTGGTGTCCCTCCACCTTCACCCCTACAGCAAAATCAGCAGGAACTGTCTGAGAATATTCAAGCTGCATGGGATGGACTACATTAGGATCCTCGGCAAATCCATGTCGAGATGTCTGCATGTTGTCTTAGCTGACAGATACTACTTCTGTATGTGTAGCTGAATAAATAAATTTATTGTCATTTATTGTTCCTTCTGAATGGCATTGCAGTCGGACACTTCCTTCTGGGTGCAACTATTCTTTTGATGGAGAGTGTTTGATGATTTATAGGTCCACTATGTAAGTATACAAGACTGTCGTTCATCTGTTGCTGTACAGTTTATTGGATTCCCCTCTGCCATTTATCATTGGTCATTGTTTGACCACATGACTACTTTTGACAGGATGTTATATGGGTGTCGGTTAATTCTCAGCACAGCACTGACCCTGACATGGTAGTGTGTGTGGTGGTGGCATGAGTGTGTACCAGTACAACAGTATTGCTGGGGTTTTACATACATCAGTGTCACTGCTAGTTTGAGAATGGAGCACCACCTAGAAATATCCAGCCAGGAATGAGGCTCTGTGGTCAGAAACAGAGTAGCTAAACACACACTGTGCGTAGAGAGATTGTACGGTACACTATCTACACTAAACTGTACATGATCTACAAAAGCTGCAAGGTAAGAGTTTCTTCTTAAGTGGCCAGTGAGCTTAAAACATACATGCCTGGCCTTTGACCATTACATCTAATGGCACAATATATATCTACTATTCTTAATGAAATAGAGACAGAGGGAATGAGTTTTCCAGGGACCCTTCAATGCCCTCGGGGGCTTTAGTTAAGGCTGGTTGTTTTCTGGAAACTAGAAAAAAAACAGTCATGTATTTGCCCTTTTCAATTTGATATAAGCACCGTGCTTGTTGTATTTAAGCTCTGCAGGTGTTGCAATCATCCTCTTTTTTCCTTGTGAACTTCTGGTTGCAAACAAAAGAGTTTGAATATTGGAAGTGTCCAATCAAAAAAAGCTTTCTCTGTGGAATCAGAGTAGATATAGAACTACTTTCTTCTAATGCTTAGGGTTTCAAGAGGAAGGCCTTAGATGTCTGATTATCCACCTAATTAGAAAGTGACAGTGATATCAATAAAACATGTTTTGATTTCTAACGATAGGGACCACATTTGTGAGAAAAAAAGGTTTGTGGAAATATATTAATGAAGTTGCAGTTTAACTTGAGTTTCACTCAGCAGTTAGAAATGCAAAACATCGGTGACAGCTACAGTAAAATATATGCTAATATTTACTTATATACTTATGTTTACTTACTGTATTTAATATTTTGTAACCTTCACAGAAAACATAAAGTATGTATTGCAAGCTTCAAATACCTGTGTTTAATTAAGCAATACTAAATGGTTAAGTAAAAAAACACCTGTATAATAATGCTAAATTTGTCTAGCACCCCAGAAATTCCTAGCAATATGCAAGTGGTAAGCTAACGCTGGCAATAGTAATGGTAACTGTGTGACTCAACAGTTGACTCAATAATTCAAATAAAGTCTTAATTAAAGTCTTAAATATGTACTTTCATAAATGCGAAAGAATTTCATAAATGCGAAAGAACACAGAGTTTTTGAAGTGCACATCAAGTTCACATGTAAAGTATATATAGGTTATGTAATATTTATTAAACAAACTGTTGTGCATTATTAGAATTTCTGTAGTGCTAGACAAAATTAGCATTATTATACAGGTGTTAGACATTGTCTGACCATGTTTTGACATTTAGGGCACAATCCAAAGTATTAACACTCACATTTCGGTACAGGTTAAAGGGTTAGAAACAGCTGGCTGAGAAACCACCCTCTCACCATGCTATCAAGATGTCTGTGATACTTTATGTTAGTAAAGGGGGTCCAGTTATCACACATCTCCCTTGACAACTGCCCAATTATATATATCACATTTGTCTCACTGTTTGCAGTAGAAGTAATCAATAACAGATGTGCTTGAGTGCTCCTGGATTTTTGGTGGCGCCAATGCATGAAATCTCAATCATAAAATCAAACAGGGATGGGAGGAGTTTGGATGGGCATGTGTCAAGGATGTCTGGTAAATGTGTGTGGTCAGTGATTGTGTTTTTTTAGGGCATTTGGGTTTATGTGGATGTGTGTGTGTGCGTGTGTGTGTGTGTCTGTGGTGTGTGGATGGTCTCTGATTCGGTAATCAAAAGTGTGACAGGTGGAGATCGGCGCATGAGCTCTATTTCATGAATTAATGTAAACACAGCCCATGCAATTACAGTGGTGGTCATTTCAGGGGGCTGCCCTCACAGCTCCAGTCTAATGAAAACGCAGAGCTTACTGGTGCGTTTAATTGTATATACGAGGAGGCTAAATGCTTTGGATGGGACTTTGGAGACAGGGAGCGTGAAGGAGGGAGGGACGGGGGAGCGGTGTGAATGGGGGGATTGATGTGATGCAGTATGGGGGGGAACAAGAGCAAGCCCAGCCCTACAAGTGGAAAATTTTATTCAGTTTAAACACAGCATTTCGTTTATTGATCCACCGTAGAGGAAGGGAACGCGAGACGAGAAGACAAGGAAATCAGATGGATTCATTTGAACACGTTATGAAAGCACATGAGGTTGGGGATATTGAAGAGGCAGAGGCAAAGATGGCATTACAGATCAGATGGAAAAGGCACCTGTTATATGCTTATGATTCCCAAAGGCCATGGGATTTCCATCTTTTTTTCTTTTTTTTTTTCGTTCTTTCTAGCTTTCTTATTTTGGTTGTGTCCACCATCCTTACTGTACGTTCTTAGAGAGGTTGTGGGTTTGTGTTCACTGTAAGGTTGCATAATATTTGGATTAAGTCATCGAGATTACATCGACTACATTCGCTTCATTTATTTATTAAGCATTTTTAAATACCCACAGCGAAATGTCTTAGCAGTTGCAGCTTGCAAATAAATAAACGCCGCATCAAAAATTAATTAACTATATTTCAAAGGATGCTTAAACTCAAATATCCCCAGCGGAACGCAGTTGGAGGGTTTTTTTCTTTAGCTGTGCAAGGGTCCGGGGCTTGCTTTAGTTGTCATGAACTCCTAAAGAGATGCCACATTTTAACTGAAATCACAGCAAAACTATAGTACCAATGGCAAAAAAGCACTATTGTGAAAGGCTACAGACAAATTTTCATTCATTGTGATTTGCCAGTACTAGGATATCCATGTGATGTTTGCCAAGGCTGAAGACTCTTAATGCCCACACAGGACAGCTAGATATGACATAGTTATATCTTTTCCTATTATCACAGACAATCAATAATTCATGTGTTTCTATAGCAGACACAGAGAAAGCAGGGAGGAGCCATGCAAACAAACACAGGAAGCTGAATTCAATCAGAAAGAAAGAATGAAAGAAAGAAAGAAAAAAAGAAAGAAGAGAAAAAGGGGAGACAAGAGACCAAACATATAGAGAGAGAGAAAAAGAAAAGAACGAAAAAGAGAAAAACGAGCGAGAGACAGGCGCCGCAGTCATGTTTTTCATTCCTGTGGCGTAGTCCTGTTGGTCCTTTGTGAGAAGCTAACCTTTCTCTCTTGCAGTCCCAGAGTGCTATTCACACAATCACTTACAACATTAATCAAAGCTCGGCGGCTAATGGCTTGTGACGGGCGGTCCCCGCGTTATGGGCCACCGTCCAACCTGCGCCCGCAGACGCAGCTGTTAGCTCTACGCTAGCAGCACGTGGCTAACACTAATGGCAGCTCAGACTCGCAGCCATCAAGCAGCACTTAAGGCCCTGAGATGCTGTCGAGTGAGGCATGCGGAAAGCATCTTTGATGGCATGCAAATCCAGAGGCATTACGCAGGAGAGATTTACAGCACTTTAAAATGCGAGCGGCGGCTTTTGGAGGACATCCCACAGTCATTAGATGCTTTGTTTTCCCCCATTGTATTAGTGGAAGTCTATGTGGATGCATGTGTATGGATGTTACGGAGAGACTAGAGGTCTGTACAGGCATAAAACTGAAGCCCTGAACAAGACCACTATGAACCACTTTGAGACCTGATCCAAATAGGCCCAGTTAGTATTGGTAAATTTGAAACCCCAAGCCAACCCGAACCTGCTTGCGCATCTCGGCGGTAGATGGAACCGCTTTGGAAAATTTCTGCTGTGTCATCAGATTGTTCCACCAACAGTTCAATTTGAAGAACCTTTCGTAGCAACAGTTCTTTACATCCAATCTCACTTGCTGGTTAAGATGTATTGGTCTTACGTTCGGATCCCAGACTAGTTTTTTTCAACATGCTGCAGTGCTGCATGCTTCAGGTCCAAAAACAACTCAATTGCCATTCAACTGCTTTCCTTGTGAAGAGAAAGAGAAGAGGGAATTACTGCACCTGATAAAGTAAGTAACCAATCAAAGTGTGATCTAATCTCAAGTTAGCTAACCTAGCTAACATTAGCACCCACTGGCAAAACCCAAACTGGCTCTTTGTGGATACCCTTGATATAGGCTGTGGGAACTGTGCACAGAAACAGGCCTAACAACTGAAACATGGAGATGTGGGTTCATAGCACGAAACATCCTGTAAAACATATAGCCTGTGTCAAGGGTTACTGCAAAGGGCTGGTTTTATTTTTGCCAGTGGGTGTTAATGTTATCTAGGTTCGCTAACTTACCTAGAATTCTTGTTACAACGAAACCACTCAAGAACAACATAGCTTTACACTTTGCTATTGCTTTTGGTTTGCTGCAAGCAGTAATGAGCATATTCGGCTGAAGGTGATGAACTGCTTGGTTTGTTCCAAGCCTAAAACATCTACAGTCACATCCACTCTTACCTCCAAATTTCTCATGGTTGTATGCAGGGATTCTAATAATGAAATCACATCTGGTGCTGCAAGACAGCTGAAGGAATTGCGTCAAAACAATCAGCAGGACTTCAGCACACACATCCACTGACTACTTTAGGCCTGACTTACGAGCCTTATATGTTAAATTAACTACCAATGTAGATAGGAAGCAACAGGTCCTAATCAACCAATAATGTTTTCATATCCAGTGAATTGTTATTGTGTACATTGTTAGACTAAAACATATACTGTAAAACTATATCATACAAGGTCACATATAGGTTACTCTCTCTAACAAACTTTAAACATACAAAATATCTTTAGCAAACATAAGTATCATTAGGATGAATTTTGAAATGCATCTCCTGACCTGAAGGCCTAGATGTAATGGTTATCGTATATATATATATATAGACATTATATACTGTATACTGTCATCATATATATATATATATGACCACATATTGACCACTAAAATAACAAACACATGTATCAGAGTGTGGTGTTTGATGTTTGTGTATTTGTTCATGATTTTTAATGTTTTACAGCATGAATTGATGAGAATGGTACACTGTCCTTTTTGTACACAACCTGTTTTCCCCCCAAAATGCCACATGTAACTGCAAATTTACATCAATATTTGATTTCACGGTGCATCTCTTTCTTTAGCTCTCTTCCGGAGAGATTCCATGGGCAAACCACGTAAGCAGTGGTGTATCAATAATGCAGCACAGTGACACTGACCTTATTCTCAGCCTTTCAACCTCAGCTGGTATCTCCATGAGTGGCATCCTACCGATACACACGGCACATTGCTGACTGTTCTCAGTTAACCAAAACACTTGGAGCTACATTTTTGGGTAAAGCCGTGACTTTTCTATGCGCAGATAACGTGGTGCATATGCACCATGGATTTTGCTTGATTGAAGAAGTGATTACTATTAGTTAAACATTAATTATTCTGGAAAGGCATAAACGCATTTTAATGTAATGTCAGTCAGGGCTCAATATCAATAACCTGAGGGAGGCTTTTCTGATATCCTGCATTGTACTTTGCTTAGTATACTGCTTTGCTAGTTTATTGTCACGTTCGGGAAATTCTGCAAGATGACAGGTTCTGAGAGATGGGACAACTTGTTGGGACTGTTCGTGATCATAATCTGAAAGTGTGTTGTGTTGTGTTCTTTTATTTAGTGGGGGCTAGGATAACTGAAGGATAGCAAAGGACAAGAAATACGTGGAATCTGTCATTATATATGGGAGCTCTCACATTCTCAACATCAGTATAGGATTTTATAAATCTTGTAGTGTGAGCTTAGCATTAGTGTAGATATAGTAAGACATGTAGAAATTATGTACTGTAGGTTAGGTAGAACTCCATAGAACTTTTTTGGTATATGTACTCAACGTCAACACACAAATAGTTGCACCCAGATGGAATCAACTGACAGGAATGAAACTTGGTGGGTAGATCTGACATTGTGAGACATGCGAATGATTCAAGTTTCACGCTTGGCTGGACATGTGATGTAAACAAGGATGGGCCTTATCTCTTCTTGGGCCTGACTGACCCAACAGCCATGATTGCAGACATTCAGCAAGCAGCAATGCCCGTCATGGGTCATCCTGTTAGTGCAGCACCTTTGGCAGATGGCTGTGTGATGCAGGCCTACATGCACACAGACCGTTACGATTTTCATGAAGTGACTCAGATTGGCAGCGGGTCATCTTCAGTGACGAGTCCCACTTTTGTCTTGGTGGAGATGACCAATGAATCTGTGTGCGGAGGCACCGTGGTCAGCATCAAAATGAACGATTTGTTGTCAGTCACACATCCAGAGGGGCTGGCAACATGTCTGGCATGTTGCTTTAGCAAACATGGTGGCCTGGCGCCATACTGAGAGATCGTACTTCTGTTTGTGTAGCTCAATAAATATTGCCCATATCAGTCTAAATTGTTCATCATGTATTGTTCCTGGTAACCTTTATCTTCCTTCCCAATAGCACTGCAAACCCTTTCTTCAGTGTTTTCTTTTTTTTTGATTGCTTACTGTAGGTAGAACATGGTAGGACATGGTAGAATTTCTTAGGGTAGGTATATTGGGTTTGACTTAGCAAAGATTTGGTAGAATATGCAGAAATTGCTTATCATGGATACAAAATGGTACAATATTTTGGTGATGATATGGTAGAATTACTTTTGTGTATATGGTAAACTTTCCTTAGTGATGATGTGGTAGAACATGGTAGAAATTACTTAGTGTGGGTAGAACATGGTAGAATATAGTAAAATCTAGTTTTAAAATCTGAAATCTACACCAATCAGCCATAACATCAAAATCACCTCCTTGTATTTATTCTCATTTTCCATTTTATCAGCTCCAGTCCCCCACAGGACCATGACAGAGTGCTTATTAATTTGGCTGGTGGATCATACAAATGTATCTAAATACATACAGTAGAAAATTATCTCTTAGGCGCAAAGTAGATGCGCTAGACTAGGCCTAGATTAGTGTTTAATGTAGATGGTAAAATATGGTAGAATTGACTTAATATGGTTTTATTTACTTGGTGAATATATTATAGAATCTGCTCGATGTGGTTTAGGTTATGTGTTCGGTACAATTTACTTACTATACTGTATATATTTACTTAGATTTAGATATTGTACACATGATAGAAATTATGTAGTGCAAGTATGTAAATGGATATCTAATTTATCTTGCATATTTACCAATGCAAATAGTAAAAGACGCTTAGGTCATAATCCAAAAATATTCCAGAGACGACTGAAAGCATGGCATCACATTAACACATCATTTAATGCTCTTTGCTCAAGTGCCTCATAACTACACACTAAGGGAGTGTGTGGGTGTGTACAAACGAATGTGGAAATTATGGTGATTTGATTGTTTCTTATTATCTGAAATGGAATGATGATGTGGCAGGGGAGTTCACAACATGATTAATTCTGTTAAATAATGCAGCATGCAGTAGGGGATAATGTAGCATCAGATATCACAAGGTAGTCTAGTGGCAGGATTGGGAGGAGTTTTGAAGTGCATAGATTAACCCATTACATTCTAATTAGGAATGCAGCAATTTGGAAATTAATAAATAAATGTGGTGACACTTTGATTTTCACACTGGAAATGTTGTTTTGTGGTGTTAATGTAGATGATAGCAGATCCAATTTAACAGATTTTGGATTTTTTTTTTTTATATAAATGAACACTATGAGTTTAATAATGGGTGCAATGTTTTATGATGGAAACCCAAATACTAAGAATACATACTGATATAGTAAAAGTGCTTTTCTTGTTGATTAGTGGTGACTTGTTATTTTACTCACCTCATTATGGAATCTGAATCAGGCTAAAAGGCCTCAAATGAGCCAGAACGCATAGCAAAGGAAATAAACAAATTCACATTTAGTTGGAGCACAAATGAAAAGTTGGGTTTTGGAAAGTTGATCCACACAAATCATAATTGGTCATGTTGAATATAAAAAGTTTTTTTTCTAGCCTAGTTCCTACCTGCCTCATCTATAGCCAGAGGAGGACAGAGTACATAACTTCATTAACTGAGTAAATGTACTGATACTCCTGGTCAAATACAGTACTCCAGTTCAAGACAACATTGTTCAGTTCTTTATTTGAGTTTAAGTACTTAGATTTAAAAGACTCAGGTATTCAAAAGTACATTTTCTTGCTTATCAATGCATATACATTGCTGTATTGTTGCCACAATATGACATAACCTATCTGACTCCATCTGAACCTATTGAATCACTGCCTTTGCAAGGCACATTACTAATAGCACTGTGTTTATTTGAGAAGATTAATACATATTTTTTCTGAAAGGATTTTAGTTAACAGAAACTATTAGTATGCATCAGCAGTGGAATCACACAGAACCCAGTGCTCTGTGTTCTAAGCTAACTGATTTCTGTTTGCATTTACACAGGAGAAAAGAAGTACACTGAAAGATACTTCACTTAAGTGCACTCATAATTAATGTACTGAAAGAGTACTATTTTCAGTATAAAAACTATGTACTTAGTATGCAAAATATTTATAGTTAGAGCTATTAAAATATTGTTAAATAGAACTAATTGAGATACCATTAAGATTCATATTTATTTAAGTACATTTATAGTACATTAAAATGTTCTTAATTTTTAGTATACTAATAATACTTATATTTATATTAGTATACTTATAATACAAGTACACTGAAGTACAGAGTACACAGCCATCTATGGAACGTATGGGAACCAGTTAGCTTGAAGAACAGTCATAACAGACGTAAGGTGAGTCCGAACAAGGTGGGCAAATCCATAAGCATTCTTTCTCAGGTTGTACAGCGAATATTTGAAGACATTGATGAAGACATCTGAAACAATACAAATCTTTTTTCATTTCAAAAATTTCAAACATGGAATTCAGAGGTGACCTCGGGTGCTCTGGTGACTTTTACCTTTTATCTGCCATAGCAGTAGTTATTATTACAATCACCAGGTTCAACTGTAGTAGTTTACTGTGATTGTTTTTTCTCCTGAACACAGTATAGACAACCACACAAGAAGATTTAGCCGCTGACTTCAGAGCTGTGCACCAAAGTAATGACTAACGAGTACCTTCATAAAAATGTAGTGGACCCAAAAATGCAATACTTGTCTATCATATGCACTGCTGTTAAAGTCATAAAGTCATCACATAAAATACATTTCAAAAGATACTTCAAAAATGTACATGGTATTGAAATTATAGTTGATTTATGGTTAACGACTACTGACAATAGCTTTGATGCACAATTACGTCATGATGCCATGCTAATGCTATGACTATAAATAATGATTTTAAATCCTTTGGTATAGGCGCAATGTAATATTCTTTGACTGTACTTATTAAGCCTCATCAGGCCAGTAGCTTCAGTAGAACTGGCTGTTTATTACTAAGCAATCGCAAGGTTTTCACAGAGCACTTTTGTATGTATAGTATATTGTAATCTTTAGCACAACATTGTGTCCATTATTATGTCTTTAATAAGTCGTATCAAGCCAAAAGCTGTTAACTAATTTACCCAGTCAATAACTGCAAAATAAAACATTGCTGTCCATTACTACATTATTAAGCATTTACTAGAGTGGGTTAAACATAATCAACTATTATCTCTAAGTAACATTGCTGCTTGTAAATGCCTAGATGAGATGTTAATTAGGGGTTGCCATCTTACTGTTTTTGCAAAACACTTGCTGGATGTCTTCATATCAGTAAACAATATGGAACTAATTAATAAAGAAATACATATAATATGCAAATAAAAGTGCTCTGAATGCTTAATTCACCTTAGTTATTGCTTAGTAAGTAGTAATAAGCAGCCAATTATGAGCTACTGGATTTATAAGGCTTAATAAGTGCATTGCTAAGTGCATGTATTGCTGTCTTGTGAAAGCTCTGAATCACTGTCTAAGAGCATAGAAAATACTGAAACCCCCTACAGGACCCTGCGTTTATTTAAGGCTCGGTCACCGGAGGTTAGCTCTTTTTCGGGGCCACCGCTGGGCTTTCGGTTCCAAGTTAGCTGGTCGCTCTTGGCAGAGCGCTGTGGCTCCATCTGCTCGGCTCAGCCTGGTGAGCGAGGGGCCAGGCAACGTAAGCTTCGCACACACACTCCGGCTCATGCATTTTCCAACGCAGCAAAACAAGCACTAACCACCTCGTCTGCCAGGAGCCCTTATCATGCGCCTTATAACAACCAGTAATACCTGTAAATAATACATGGCCGCCATCTTACTAAGGGGGAGGTATGGGGGGTGTGCAGTGTTAGAGAGGGCTCTTCGACAGCACTGCTGAGCAGTCGAGGTGCCTGCTGATGGGAGTTGTATTTTCTTTAGTGCTGAGGCTCGCAGGAATTCCCTCTTGGCTCTTTTTTGCTGCGGAGTTTTGGCCCCCGACAATAAACAACAGTTTAATACTTGATCTAATCTCAGCAGCCACGAGGTGAGGTCCAGGCAGTGCTGCTGTTTCTGCTGCTGCCGCTGCTGCTCCTGCAGATGTTACACATCCAATAATCTATCCATAATTGATGAAACAGGGAGGTCAGATGTAATGGCTGCCGCTGTTGCCGGCAACAAATAAATGATTATTGACAAAACGGAGCCAGTGTGGTACAGAGCACGCACAGGACGGGAAGACAGAGTTGCAGAGATGTTCTAGAGGAAACAGGCTGCAGGACATAGCCTCAGATGGAGCAACTGGATGTGGAGGACAAGGTGCTGCTTTGAATTGACTTGAACTGGGTACATTATTTCCACATGCGCTAATAGCCATGGTTCAAAATGACTTGTAATCAAATCTCATTAACGTTAGGGATAATTTTTTCCTTCTCCTTTAAGGTCACCTTGCCAGAGATACAATGTTTGATTACGACAGTGAGGATTGTTGCCAAAGTAATAAACTGAACAGCAAAATTGAATTGCATTCATGTGGAAATGATGTGCATGTCTGAATTGAGTAAATCCAGTTCATCACTACTGTAGTCCATAGATGAAGAGAGAAAGAGGAGAAGGAGGAGGTGTGAAGAAGAGGACATTGTGGAGTGGAGAGCTGAGTGAAATGTGGGGCAAGCGCCGGGCCAGCTGTCCGCCCTGCTTTCATCTCCACGCTGGACGTCCAATGCAATCTACCTGAGCGCTGAGTGAAGGGAAGGCTCCATCTACAGTCTGCTCACATCCAGCAACTGCACGAGAGCGAGGGTGAGACTGAGAGAGAGAGAGAGAGAGAGAGAGAGAGAGAGAGAGAGACGAGGCATCAATTTGTGTGTGGAAACAAGCTCCTTTATTTTAATCCACTGTGTGAGCTAGAATGATCCGCTGTATGCTTTATTGGACGTTTATTGTTCTCACTTCTCTAATGAATGCATGCTACATTGCAAGCCTGAAAAGCAGAAGATGTCCTCCAGGATGCAATCCAGACCATAGCTTCCAAAAGCAGATCTGTTCTATCTGTTCTATCTTTACATTTCTGATATGCCGTTGCCATAATCTTACACATGCTGTATTTTTCATATCCGATTTATTTTTATCCAGTTATTGGTGCACATTATAGTGAAAATAACAGAGATTTGCAACCATGCATCTTTTATTAATTTCAAACAATTATGAAAGAATTATAGAGAGAAAGAGACCCCAGACCACCTGGAAGATCTGGTAGATCTCCAAACCTCTCCCCATCAGATAAGCAGCAATTTAAAAGTTTGAGAGACAGGAGAAATGCAGGCTCCCCTCTGCCTTCAGATCTCAAAAATTCCACAGGTGTTTCAGACACATCAAACAAATTAGCTGCTGCTGCTCTCAGAACAGTGGACTGACCACCCCAGAGTCCAGGCCTCCACATCACAGAATGCACTTGACATTACTTCGTTGGAAAGAAGCAGAAAATGCAGTCAACTTGTATGACAGACCTTCGGAAGTCTGATAAAAGTCTCACAAAAAGGCTGGACATGCTGAGTACTTAAACACTGGTAACAAGTACTGACTAACTAACATGAAGTAATACAATAATAACAATGGTTAAACAATGTTAATTATGTTTATTGTTGCATGTTTACTTCATATGGTAACTTATAATTGTTATGTTAAGATTAGTTCATTGTTAATGCATTACTTCATGTTAGTTAGTCAATACTTAATGTAAAGTGTAACCAAAGCATTTAACAATATATTTGTGGAGATTTCTGTGTAATTTTCTCTTAAATATCCTTTCTGTTTTTTTCTGTTGTTGGAAAATGAAGAAGTTCTGTATAATGGTCATTTTGAGTGAATTAAATTAATGAATTAATTCATATTTGAATTAAACACTTAATTAAACAGCTATTCCTAATATTTTAATGGCAAATTCCAACAAACAGAAAATGATAGCTAATTATTATTTAATAACATTTAGATATTTTTTTGTATGTTCTAACTTTGTGTTGTTTCCAAAATACTGTAAACTGCCATACAAATACTGTAAAAGTAATGCATTTCTTCTCATCTTATTATATTCCCATGGAATCGTCCTTTGCGGATGTTATCAGTAATCGTATTGCAATTTCTCACCCGATATATGTTTCATAAAAGTACCTTATTTATCAGAAGCAACTTTTGATTACTAAGCTGTGTGTTTAAGTCAGAGTATTCACACCTGCATTATCATAATCATCCACTTGCTGTCTTCTCTTCTGAAAAGCTCTTACCTGATATCATTGATTATTCAGTCACTGTTAAACCAAAACTCCAGAATTCTGAAAAATTCCTGTTCAGGTTTTTGCCTTTCTGCTTAATCAACGTTTAGCCCTTAAGTTTGGAGCAGCCTGAACAGTTTCATAACAGACCTTTCTTATTAAGACCATGTTGGGAAATTCCTCAACAACATGGGGACATTGTGTGCGTATGTGTGTGTGTGTGTGTGTGTGTGTGTGTGTTTTTCCCGTTTTGTGGAGACACTTGCCCACATCACCCCAGCCTGCTTTGGTGTGACTCCCTCACTGAGTGCCTCGCTAGCTCTTAATTACTGGATAAGATCATAAATATTTTAAACATATGCTTTCCCGCTTTGTCATTGGAGTTCACAACTAAAAGAAACAAGTTCATCTGCATATTAATAGGGAGGCTGTGTGTGTGTGTGTGTGTGTGTGTGTGTAGGGGGTATTACTGGTTGCCAGAGTGGTGGCAGCAGGGGGAAATGGCACTCTTTCACAGCAGCTGCTCTTTTTAGAACAGCCCCATCCCTCCCTCTCGCTCTCCTTCTATCCCTCCATCCTCTCTGCTCTGAGGAGGCGAGCCCTGAGGAGGCCCCCACAAAGGGATAAGAAGTCTGGGAGGGATATGAATGGGGTGGAGGGCTCATCATGATGGAAAGCAATGTGCAACACACACGCACAAACACACACACATTTGTTTTTATACAATGTGAGGACACAGAGACACACAGCATATATATATATATGTATATATATATATATATATATATATATATATATATAGAGAGAGAGAGAGAGAGAGAG
>CM067478.1:28960524-29033552 GCA_034552555.1 Semaprochilodus insignis | reverse complement strand
TATATATATATATGTATATATATATATATATATATAGAGAGAGAGAGAGAGAGAGAGAGAGAGAGAAAGAGAGGGAGGGAGAGAGAGATATTTAGGAGAAAACAGGCAGAAAACATACATTTAATTACACAAAGTTCAGTTCAGAAGTGCATTTTCTTAAAAACCATAGCATAGCCTACAGTTCTCCCACAGTTGTTATTGCTCTCTTTTGACTCTATATATTTTATTATATTTTTGAATCCCAGTGTTAGAAACTCCTGCTTTTCAATCATTTTCCTATGACTTTAACCTTCCTTATGCCTCATTTAATCTTCTTAGTAATGTATACTTCTAAATATACTTGAATGTGTACTTTTTACTTTTATGTATTATTTGAACACAGCAGCTGCTGTTTACATTGTATGAAAATTTCATGATAAATGGACCAACAGAAATCACCCAAATTGCCTGGTAAAAAGTCTGGTTCCATTGACTTACATTAAAATTAAATGAGGTTTTTGCCCTCTCTTGTAAAGCTGCCATTTTAGAGATACTTGTTTTTCTTTGGACAGCGACCAAAAATGATTTTAAACTATTATTTTTAACTAAATAACAGCAAACATATGATGAATAATTAAACATAACAATAGGCTAGCATACTTATCAGAAATATTCAGAATACCACTTAGATAACTTGTAGTTATTTAAAACTACAGATCCCAGACAACGAGGAACATGCATCCGGCAGCGTAATAAGCATGCTGCTGTCATGATCCTGCACATCCCACATGTAACTTGCCTTGGTAAGCAAGCTCAGTATGGACTCCTCAAATTTTTAAACCTAGGGGCCAATGACTTGATGATCAGGGCCTGACCCACACATGCAACTCACACATACCCTGACACACCTTGGCATTCCTGGTGACTGCTGCTAAACTCACTCACTCGACATTAGTGTTGAGAGACAAACGGAGGATGGGGTGGAGTGTGCATGTGCGCCTGCCCGGTCATTTGTGGGGTGCCTCCTTTTCCAGCTCGGCCTAATGACTAGCGGATGTCCTGTGGGAGATCTGAGCTGTGATTGTGGGGCTGTAAGCATCTGAGGCCCTCACGCTTCAGAGAGGTGCCATTAAAATGACAATATAAATGGAAATCTCAGGCGATAATTCTTCAAAACTCAGCCGAAGCCCCTCGCTCTGGCCTGTCGCCTGGATCAGTGAGTAAAACGGTGCGGGGCAGGATTAAATTGTGTCTAATTGAATTTATGGACCTTTAAACTACCACTTAGAGCCATCAGCAGCTTGTAATGATATGCTTTACTTAGCAAGGCTAAACAAAGACAGTTACTACACGCTAGCGGATCTAATGGTGTGTGTTCATGCATGCTTTGACAGAGCAAGACATTTCACCTTGTTAATGGATCTGTGTGCTGCATCAGTAGAAAAGAAGGGATAATTATGGAACTATTAGTGTCTTTCAAACACAAACCCACACACGCACAAGCTAAACAGCTTTTGTATTGCCACTTTTCTTCATTAAAAAACTGAGAAATGAGTGTGATGTAAATGGTACAGCAGAATAAATTAGGCCTTTTTCCATCCATCCCCAGTATTTAAGCCACACTGGCTGTCTAGATCTCACATGAAACGGCTACATTCAAGTTCAGAGTCGGAGCTAATTAGTTTGACCCCTTGCTGTCATAATTAGCATGTATTTGGCACAAAGCGAGACACAACCTCCCTCTTCAAACAATCTATTATCATGCAAAGTAGGGTCACAAGGAGGCTGTATGAAGTGGAGGTCCGTTTGCTAACGTCGCTGACATTCCTCTTCACTTAATGAGCCCAGCTAACTGTGGCTGTTAGCAGTATTTCATCTTTGCGTCAGTGCTAGTCACGAGTGAACTCTTTTTCAACTTGCTTTTGGTGCTTTTATTTGCACACAAAAGCTACAGCTAGAGTAGATTAGGGGGACGTTCTGCTTTGGGCTCTTCTGGGTGCCAGACACTTGTCATGTCTTTACAACAGTAGTGCTGTTTATTCCCCTGTGTTTAGCCAATGGATATTGTGGAGTAGCCTGTATCCCTTCAGTATTTCATTTTGTGTATGTATGTATTTGTTACATTTTTTATAGACTTTTAAGAATAGAGGTGCCATAGGAGGAGTGATGCCATAGAAGAACCACCACAGAAGTACCTTTCGATGAATGGTTCTTTAAAGAGCCTTCTTCTAATTGAGATGTTCGAATGTGCAGAATCGTTATTTTCAGTTTGAAGTTCGAAGAACTGCATATCTCTGCATAATGTTAATAAACCACACGTTTTATGTATATGTTTTATGCTTCAAAAGAAACCAAATTCAGCATTATTTCAGTCCTACTTTGCAAAGTATATCAAGAATCATGTAAAATATGCCTGTAAAACTGGAACAGTCTGACATATAAAGTGCAATATAATATAAACCACTTCTTTCAAGGTCACTGTTACTGTCAGAACTTTGGTAGGTGACACCTGTGAAATTTAATACCACCAACAAAGACAGAAAGGTGACTTAAAAAAAACTAAAACTAATAACAAAATAACATTCCACTTTCAAGTGTTCAATATATATAATTTATTATTTCCATTGCAAAAAAAATTCAGATATTGTTGTGTAGATAGTTGTAAGTTATTTGTTAAAATTTGACCTTAATGTGAGACTATTTTAAATTAAAAATAGGTATATGAGTGAATAAAATAAACTTTATCAGATGTTTTTTGTTTTGTTTTATTACTGCATGTAATTCAATAACATTGTTTCCATGGTGTGAACACAGGGCTATATGTATTTACAGGCAATCTGGAGCTTTCCACTTCATGGTTGCTTTTTGATATTTTGCTGCTCATTGATTTATCAATAATCCTTCCACAAGCTCTTTCACATTGTGTCCTTTCAGGTGTTACTTAATTTACTCTTCTAAGCTAGAGTCTATGCTAGATTATGCTTTGGCAAAAATCAATGAGAGTTTTGAAAAAGTGGTTTAGCCCAGTGCTTAAAAATGGTTCATATGTAATTTTTTTTCCACTGAATGTCACAGGATCCTCTGAATTGCAAGGCCATTAAAGTGATGAAATATGAAGCTTGCTACATACAAGAACTCAGGCAAGTACTCAAAAATGCCTAAACAAACTAGAATGCACATTTGAACTAACTGGTGGGTTACTGGCTAGAACGGGTGCCACTGGTGATGATGGTCGCTGGGAAAAGGACCTTCACCATAACCGACAAGAGGTTAGAATACACTGTCGCGGCAATGCTACAGTGGATCTCTAGGTAGAGCGGTATTACTAGACAAAACGGACTAGGGCTAGCTGGTTAGCATGCTAACTTCAGTAAACGTTTTGCAACATAACACATAGATGGATATTTCTTGACATTCTGTTGATAATTTTAGTTCATTTTGGAATGTTTTAAACTAAAAATGTTATGATTCGAGGAACCAGTGACATTCTGTGGTAAAAAGTCATTAGGAAAACACATGTCAGCTTTGGTCACCTTTTGGTTTACTACAGAGTGTGATAGCTGTGATTCAGAAAATACTACCATTTATGTTGCTCTAGAGAAACCCAGCTTAGACCTGCAGTGTCTGTGATCAGTATCTTATTAACAAGTAAGCATGTAAAAGAACTATTTTTGCTCACAGAGCTCAAGATATGCCTGTAAGGTTCTTCACAATAGGTATAGCATAGAGTTAGTAGCTACTATTAGATACTAATAGTAGGACATTAATAATGACAATATTAACGGTCAGTGGTACACTCACATGTGAGGAAAGGACATATATGTAGCTGCAAAACAGAGTAATTATGATAATATTAATAATAAATTTCTAATTCAGTAATTAAATAAGTAGATAAATGAACTCGGTATACAGTGAGAGTTCGAGAGTTTTACACACATGCCAGACCTGGAGTTTCTAATGTGGGAAGGACTACAGAATGATGCACGACTTCAAGAGTCCACACAACTGAAACTATAGTACAGACAACAATAGCACCATTACATTATTAACATTTTGGCATCAACTCTTGTGACACCTCTACTGTCTGCAATTCTGGTTCCCTTGGGTACATGTGTATGCATCTGTACTATAAAAAAACAAAAAATTGTAATAGATATCATATTGTGAACATGATGTTCCTTCAAAAGCACAACATAAATCCTAGCTTCTCAGAGCTGTCCTCTGTAAGACCCCACACACGTTCAGTTAAAGACCAGAGCCCACGAGTGATCCCAAACCCATTTGAAGTAGCAGGCTCTATTGATACATCTTCCAAACACCACTTTCTCTCTCAGATATCCCACGATTAGAAGACAAAAGGAGCAATTAAAGAGGGTGCTGTTGTTTTGGATTAGAGGCTGTCCTCTCTCTCTCGGCCTGGCCGTGTCTGGATTATTACGCTTTCAGTGGAGGATTTATCCAGAGGCCACATGGGCCATTGCCTGAGGGAGCCCCCCTTTTCAATGTCCCCCTCCTCGCTTTTATTGCCCAGCTTTTATTCTGCCAGGCGGTCCCACTGCTGTCGGGGGGGCTCTTAGGATAACTGGCCTCAGGCTCTCCCCAAAACCCTTTAAATCAGCCCGACGTAGATGTATGCAGGGCCCAAAATGAGGCGCGCCGCTGCTGTCTCATATAACTCATGCCATGCAGAAGCGAGGGGGCTTGAAGAAGCACGTAATGGTTGAGGTTTTAGAGGCTTGCGAGAAAGTTATGTCTAGTGGCAAAGCTTGGTAAAAAAACATCCTTCTCGCTACACAGATTTTCCCAAGGACGTGAGATGACCAGAAAATTTGACTGTGGAATTCAATATGAGATGGTTTGCTATGGATCTCATCATTTGTCTGTCCTGCCTAACCTTTATGACCTCTCAGAGCATCCAGCCTACTAGTCGTCAAGCCCCTGTAGCAAACTGTGGCTATAGCTTTAGCAGTCTCATTTAAACAAAAAATGTACATGTATATGTATGTTTCTTATTTGTAATCCATATTAATCCATGAACATCACAGTTATCACTGATTATGACAAAACTATATAATAAAAACTGCTTCCACAAAATGTCAATTAGATGTAAATGTCATTCACTGCATAGCTCACTGTAATTAAGTTGGCTTTACAAATCCAATGTAGTGTTCTTCATTTCATTATTCTGTACCTGCTTTGTACCATTTTCATAGATCTTCATTTAGTAGATAGACATAGTTAGTTTATTTCCTACATATGTGAGATCAGGATGTTGGTTAAGGGTACTGCAATTGATAAATACCTTCATTTGGAACGTCCTACAACATCAAACAAACACCTTCAAAACATATGCAACGGCTGATGGGAAAACTTTCCTGCAGCTTCCTGCAAAGTGATAAACCATTGTTCACTACTCCCTGTGCTGTTTGAAGTTCCTTTTCGCTGTAACCTTTTTAGTGCCTATGGTTTGGAATCGCCATTAAGATTTCTTTGCAGCGAACTATGATGATTGGAATGCACCTCCTCTGTCCTTTTGGGACCGATTACATCCATGCATGGTTTTCATACAGTGTTTATGAAGGAAATGGCTGTCAGAGTGTTGGGAAAATTCAAATCTAACTGCTTCAAATGACAAATGATCCCTCACACTGCCCCTCATAGACACTCAACAGTCTGCATAACTTTTTGCATACATACTACTACATATATACACACATATTAGCATCCACCCAGGAAACCACAGCGACAGCCTAGCAACACTTTAGCAACCACCTGGGAAAACCTGGCAATGTCCTAGCAAAACTAGGATAGCACACTTGGGATGAAATAGCAATGGCTTCTAGTATAACACAGCAACACTTTAGCAACAACCTATAATTTCATAATGGTTTGTCAGGTCAACTCATAGTTACCAAATGTTGCCTTCTAGTTATTTATATAATCATAATATAACATAATTATATTGATACACATGATCTAACAAAATTACATGATATAACAAAACTCTTTATTGAACTGTATTCAAGGTTGCTGGAGTGGGATACTTGCCTGTCCACTGATGAGCAAAGCTTTTACATAGTAATATCAAATGAACATCTGCAGCTGTCATTTCTTCCTCTCCGCAGTACCGTTAACTAAAATCAAACAAATCCCTTCTTCAATCCCCACCTCGTTGCTCAAACAGGCCTTATGATTGGCTAGACTGAATGACCAGCATCCGTCATGGAGAAGGGCTGATTCCACAGCAGTGGGTCTGTCGAGCCAGGCCATACTGTATTGCCTGAAAATTGAGGCTAGGGAAATGTTAGCCTGCTGTAGTTGAAAGGTTATTGTGGACTGCCGTGAAGGATGATGGAACAGAAATATCACGTCAACAGAGTGATCTCTTATTTTGGTGCCCAAGGCAATGTCAGATTTTTTGACTTCCTTGCCTGGAACAAAAAATCATAAACATTATGGCCCGATTTCTCAAAAGCATGATCATGCTAAGCTCATTTTAACCATCAGACAGACTGTTCAAAGTGATATTGGCTCCACTGTTAAGTGATCTTTGAGCTACAGTTCTTTTGGGCATATTTTCCTAGAAACTGTGTAAAACCCAAATATTGCAGCTGGAACAAATCTATTACCTCTACATAAGGCATCTTTCAGGTTACGTCATTTTGGAAGTAATTTTGTTTCATTCATGAAGAGATGACACAATGATGCATTTAAATTAAGTAAATTCTAGGCATCACATTTTACTGTGCATCTTAAATTAAGTTATGAGCTACACTTAAACGGTTTTGCAGCCCAAACCCAAATTTGAGGTCTGAAATCCTAAGAACTTTTAAGGACATTTTTCAATAAAAAGTAATTGCTAGAACATTTTTCAATATAAAGTGATTGCTAGAACATGAGCTAGGAATACGTACATTTTTGAGGGTCATAAAAAATTAATGACTCAAGACTATTATGTAACAGTGTCAGATTTTAGAATCAGCCTATTTGATCACCCTCTTTTGTAAATTCACTATTTGTAAAGGAGGAATAACAGTGTTTGAGGTTCACGGTACGTCGGTTCTAAGTACAGATCGCAGAATGCTCCTTAATCAACTATGCCAATATAAACACATTCCTTTAGCTTATTAATTTCACTTTTTATTGAAAAATGTCCTTAAAACCCAAACTTGAGATCGGAAATTATATGGACTTTTAAGGACATTTAAAAAAAGTGATATTAAAAAGCTGTAATTAAATACTTTAGGCCATAATTAAATTTTAAATGTTCTATGCAATCTGATCCTGGTTCTGAATAGATATTCCTGATCAGGGGTGGAAGAAGTACACAAACCATGTACTTGAGTTAAAGTAGAGATACCCAAGTTAAAATATTACTCCAGTAAAAGTAAAAATCCTCCCTTTAGATCCTCACTTGAGTAAAAGTACAAAAGTATTTACCTTCAAATATACTTAAGTATGGAGAGTAAAAGTGCCACAATTTATTATGGCTCTAGTGTCCTGTTATCATTTCTGGAACAAGACTCTTAATCAGCTCATTTTAGGTGAGGAGACTCTAGTGTCTCTTGCTCCACTTTTGTTGCTCTTTTAATAGACGTTCATTAATTAGTCTGACACTGATGTCTATTCAAATGACCATGAGCACAGAACACTGAAGGAGAACAGGTTCCATTAGCTAGAACTATAAAATAACTTCTTGCAAACAAGCAAAGTTTCGGTTTAATATTTATTTGCAACTTAGTTGCAAGTTAATGTTTAACAAAAAGTTGCTTTAAACTCACAAATGAGTTTTCCTTTACTATATTGCATCTGTAGGTTTCTGTTCATAAACATAAACTTGCCAAAACAAATTTACTATAAAAGGAAACAGTGTTTGCATGAATGCAGAAAAAGACACCTGCCAGTCACAAGTGCATGTGTACATATTTCTATACTGTGGTCTATTTACCCACAAATTCCAGAACAATATGTTTTATCTGTTTACTAACCCCATTCAGGTGGTCCTTGATGTAGTCCAGGCCTGAAATGGACATTGCCATGGATGTTAAGAATCCATTAATAAGCTTCTTTCATTTTGACATGTTACGCTGCACTGAAACTTAAAACTAGGTGAAATACAAAGACAATATAAAAAACACAGTATATTGTAGCATATACATGTAGCATATACAGATGCTGTACTTCAAATGTTGACATTTCTGTTTAAGTGGGAGCAGCAGTTGTGGGTCTTTGTATGTGTTTTTGGGTGTCTTTGAGATATCGGCTTGTAAAGCTGCCCAATCAGTGAGAAATTCATCTGACCAATCGACTGCTTAATTGGAGCTTGTTTGGGCAGTTAATCTGACATTGCTTCTCCTTTCACCCTGCATGGTAAACAACACCTGATGAAGCTGAAATTTTGCCCCATCATAAAATTCAGGCGGCTCAGACCAAATTAGGCTTAAAATCACTTTAAAACCGTACAGTGTAAGCCTGTCTTCCCTTTGGCTTAATGCTCATCTGACAAGCATTCTACACATTTGTACACAAGCCACAGGCCACAGGCAAAGCGGCATGACATGTAGGGACAGTGAGGTTACAGCAAAACACGACCACTGGGAAGCCAGTAGTAAACACCAGAAAACATGCAGGGATATCTTTGCTTACTAGCATCTAAATGTTTTAAAGAAATTGTTTGAAGAACCTTTTAGAGATTCAATGGCATGAATTTTGAACGTTTCAATTCAGCAATCAAAAAATGTGCCACAGAGAACAAGCAGCTGCTTACAGAGTCGTCTTTCCCAGTACACAGTTAAACAGTTAAAAAAACCAGTGCATGGACGTGTGTATACATGGGCACGCAGATAGATAACCAGAATGCAACTGGCAAAATCCTGAAAGTTGCCATCAGTAGAGATCACATACTTCATGTAGTGGTGTTCTGAGCATCCAAGCCTGAGACTAATGCAACACTAACAAGATCTGTTAATGAAAGAAACTAGTATATCATTAAATGGCAAAGATATGTACCTCGAAGCACATGTCGATTCACTTATAGGAGGCCTGATTATGTGTTTAATGAGGACATATCCGAACTTTCAACTTGTAAAATCAGCAAATGTTCACCCAAAGGCTCTGACTTATGTGTTAAATATCTCATGTTCATAAATGTAGCCCATGCTGGACTATGAGCTCCAGAGAATGGCTAATTTGGCATGATGGCTCTATTAGAAGGTGTTTTGCGGGGCTGCTGAGTGGCAGCTCTCTGCCATGCGGGCTCATGTAGCAGGTAAATATTGCAGTAGGCTGGGGTCTCCGGAGCACGTGTGGTCGAGAGCTGTGATCTCTGATCTCAGGGAGAGCACACAGCGGGACATGATCACTCACTGCAGCTCCGTCCGACACACACACACACGCATGCATGCATGGAGTTCAGACACACACTGACGTCTCCAGCTAAGCTTTGACTGTCAAACATTTCAAGTCGTTTCTAAGTACAGCACATCACGCTTCATACGCCACACTGCAGGCAAGAAAGGAGCATTCAACTCTCCTTGGGCTACAGGTGGAGAAGCCCAATGGAAAGCACAGTGTGCCCCAGTGCATCATGGATGTTGTAGTTCTTTAACCACTTTGACTGAAGGTAGACTTTAAAAATGTCAGTGTTGAACTTGTTGTCGTTAAATGTACTACTACTGTTTTTAAGCTATACATACAGAAGTAGTGTCTCTCAGTATGGTGTCGGGCCACCATGTTTGCTAACGCAACATACCAGACGTCTCAGCATGGAGTTGTAGAGGTTCCTAATGGTGTCCTGTGATAATCCATCCCATGCAACTTGAACATTCTCACGCAGTTCCTACAGATTTTGTGGTAAGGGTCACCTGCTTTAGCTTCTCAGTCTGAGTCTCACTCCATGACAGTCTGGCACAATGTTGACGTGGTGCTATTCTGGTGGATCATTTTCAGCACTGCAGTGACACTAACGTGGTGGCGGTGTGTTAGTGTGCATTGTGCTGGTGTGAGTGGATCAGACAACACACATTAACACACCACCACTGCATCAGTGTAGCTGCAGTGCTGAGAAAGATCTACCACTCAAATAATACCTGGTCTGTGGGGGTCCTGACCATTAAAGAACAGGATGAAAGGGGGATAAACAAAGTATGCAGGGAATCAAATCAACTACAGTCTGTAATTGTAGATAGTGTAGATTCAAGGAGGTGGTTTTAATGTTATGACTGATCAGTGTAGATTTGAATAGCATAACCTAATGAACATAACTCTGAGCCTTTTGGACTTTAAAGTTCTGTATGTAGATCCACATCCTTATTCCTTACTCTTATACCTACAGAGCGTTTAGATAATATGCGATTTAAAGTAGTTAACAACATAATTTACAACCGTTACTGAACAATAAGTCTTAATAAATCCCTTAAAGTCTCAGACATATTACAGTATATGGCTTTTAACTCTGTAACTACATGGTACCTACAGTGCAAGCTGGTTATTGGTCAGTTATAAGAATTCTTATAGGTTAATCACTGAATAATAGAGTTGTAATTATTGTCAAAACAAAACATGGAACATCATTCATTGCAAAGCTGGCAAATTCTGCAGATTTTACATGTTCAGTCTTTATATTTATGTCATGCACATCAGAGCAAATGACAAAAAGTCTAAGACTCTAAACTGTTAATACAGAATGTAAGTTATATATAAATAAATATAACTATGTAATTACATTTGTATAGTACAACAAAATGAGCTTAATGTGAACCTAATAGCTGTGGACTCCAAAGGCTTTTACAGAACACAGGAGACAATGCGTTTTGTATATTCATGAAAGTGATGTTAAGCTGGTAGTGCATACTTTGAAGTAGCGTGAAACATTACAGGACTCTCTTGTATCCATTGTAGCTCTCAGAGAATCTTTTTTGTTTCTGCTGAGTCTGCATTATGAAACAAAATGGAGCCAGCTTGACAAAAGCAAACATTGAATTGCTCTTTATAATTGTTTGAGCTAAGTCTATGAATATTGAAGCTCAGGCTTCATTGAGACAGCTCAAAGTCATGCAGAATCAGCTTAATACCATATATTTAAGATTTCATATGCAGTTTGTGCAAGTAAAGTGGGCCACCATATCTAGATCTGAGGCCTCGCTCTCTTCAAAAAATGTTTCTTTAAAAGGACAAATGAAAGCCAAAGGCGCCGTTAAGAATTTACACACACTTAAAAACATCCTCGTCGCAAAAGGGCTTAAAGAGGCTAGCTGCAAAATTAATATTACTGCGGGTGCTGCAGCGAAATAGCTCCAATGAAAAATGGGGACTCCTCACAGAGAGCGACTGACGGAATGCGGCGTTCGCGTTTAGCAGGCAAGTGGCGCCGTGGAGAGAGGGTTAGGGGACCTACATCAAGAATGGGTTGAGATTTATTTTTTTAGCTCTTTGGCTCAATTTCAGCTTTTTGCATCATTTGCTTTCGGCCTAGCATTTAGACCTAGACCTTTATCTCACGGCGACCGGCGCGCTGACAGACGCGCGCGTATCTGTGTGAGGACGCCTTCACTATATCATCTCAATCTCTGAAACACAGACAACAGTGGAGACCACGAGTGTTCACAAATGAGGGTGAATGTAAACACAAGGAGAAAGAGGAAGAGAGAGGGATAGAAAGTGGGTTATAGAGGAAGATAGAGAGGAGGGATAGTGAGAGAGAGGAAGAGAGAGTAATGAGGTCAAAAGAGATAGAGAGAAGGGCTGGAGAGGGAGAGAGACTGAGAAAGAAAAGAGGGAGAGAGAGCAAGAGAGACAGAAGGAAAAGCGAGGCAGAGAAGAAGAAGAAAGAAGGAAAGACATACAGAAGTGGTAAAGAAAGAAACAGAGAAACAGAAAGAGACAGACAGAGAAATCAAGAGCGGGAATGAGATGGTAAAAAAGAAAGAGGGAAAGAAAGAGAGAGAGACAAAGAGGAAGGAAACAGAGAGATAGAGATATATAGAAACAGAAAGACATAGCAAGAGCAAGACAGACAGATAGAAAGAGAAGGAAGAAGGAAATACAGTAAAATGAGAGCAGGAGAGAAACAGAGACAGACAGAGATAAATAAAGAGAGAAATAGAGAGAATGAAAGAAATAAGAGAAAAATAGACAGAGTGAAAGAAAGCATGAGAGTGAATGGAAGGAAGAAAAAAAGCGCCAGAGAAAGAAAGGGAGAGAAAGAGATAAATGAGAGCAAGGACGAGATAAAGTGTGGAAAAGAGCGGAAAAAGAGAAAGCATGAGAAGAAGAAAGGAAAGAGAGAAGTAGACAAAAAGAAGAGATATAGTGAGAGACTTAGAGGGAAAGAGAGAACCTAAAAGAGATGCATAGAGGATATAAAGAAAAAAGACAGAGAGAAAGAGAGAATGACAGAAAAAAGGTAAAGGGTGGAAGTTGATAAACAGATAGAGACAGACAAACAAAGAAAGAGTGAAAGGTTCATGAGAGGGAGAGAGAAAAGAAAGTAGAGAAAGAAGGGAAAGAGAGAGACATACAGTCAATGACAGAATAACAGAAATAAAGAGAAAGAGAGCGAAACAGAGAGTGGAAAAAAGACAGAATGAGGAAGAGAAAGAAAAAGACATGCAAATGGAGAGATGGGAGAAAAAAGGGAGAAAGACCGTGACAGAAAAAAAAGAGAAACAAAAAAGAGACAGATATAGAGGGAGAGAGAGAGAGAAGAGAATGAGAGAAAGAATAAGGGGGCAAAAGAGAAAAAGGAATTGAAAAGCAATAGAGAGGAGGACAGATAAGGAAAAAAGGGGTATGAATGAGAAAAAGAGAAACCTACATAGAGAAAAAAAAAGATAGACAGACAGACAGACAGACAGACAGACACCGTGAATGCAATTCTCCTTCACTGCTATTTTGATGCCCGTTTTTTGAGCGCATGAATATTTGATGAAATGGGCCGAAACCGAAGCCATATAACATTCCTGCATCCCCGATGCTTGCTACGCCCGTAAGCCATAAACATTAAAGGCAAGATTGAGTGCATTAAAATGAACTCGTTCCAATGGCGCATTGATTACTTGATGGAAAGAAAGTCCCTCTCCTCTATAATATAATACATACGGTGGGTGGAGGATTGACTCGTGCATATGAGCAAGAACTTGAGCAGGAGGGGAAGGGGAGGGGGCGGGGGTGTGTTTTGTCCTCTCGTATCTATCTTTTTAAATGATGTGTACATTTGGTCTCGGCGGGAAGTTAATTAGGTCCAGAGATTGCTTCAGGTATTGTTCAGGTAATTTAAAATGTCAGGATCGGCAGGATGCTCGAGCTGACCTGGGCCCACGCAGCACCTCGGTAATATTGGGAGTAGCTAATTATTTTCCCTTCATTTGGTCTGCGGTTTTGCCCTGGCTGAAAGAGAACTGAATAGGAATAATAATTGGAAAAATTAATGAGGTGAGTTTATTGGACACAAAGAGCCGATGCAACACTTCAGTGGCAAGAGACGGTTTGTGCTTGCAGTGCACCTGTTAATATATTGCTTTCACTTGTAGCTTTCACCTGTATCGCTGTACAGACATGACAACACACTGGTTGCATCAACGGATGTAGTTCTAATGCTGTGATTCCACTGCTTGTGAAGCTTCACGTCTCATAGTTTGCCCACTCAGCCACTGATATGGTTCAATTACACCTCAGTTATCTCAGTGCAGTTTGAAGATAACACAACCTGTCAAATTTACACTCTGGATAACTGGGGGCAACATATCACCAGAAAAGTCCCTCCTCCTCCTCCTCCTCCTCCTTTAATTCTAAACAGTTTAGACGAGATATTGCAAGTTCAACATCAAACTTCATCCCTTTAACAGCAGTGTTGCTTTTATTTATGCACCCAGCCACTTAATTAGGTAATTACCTCCTAGCATCTACACTCATTGTCCATTTTATGAGCTCCACCATATATGTGCACTTTGTAGTTGTACAATATACAGACAGTAGTCCATCTGTTTCGCTGCATACTTTAGTGTGTGTTGTGCTGGTGTGAGTGGATCAGACACAGCAGCGCTGCTAGAGTGTTTAAACACTGTACCCCTCACTGTCCACTCTATTAGACACTCCTACCTTGCTGGTCCACTTTATAGATGGGAAAGTTAGGACGCTGCTCGCTGGATATTTTGGGTTGGTGGACGGTTCCCAGTGCAGCACTGACACCGAGGTGTTTAATAACTCCAGGGTAAACGGAGTAGACAGAGAACCAGATGGACTGCGGTCTGTAATTGTAGAACTACGAAGTGTACCTATATAGTAAACAGAGCTGATAAAGTGGACAATGGAGTGTAGATACAAAGAGGTATACCTGATGAAGTGGCTGGTGGGTGTATCAGTTCATTTGTTTGCTGTCAAATGTGTTTTCTTGCCAAGAGCAGATGGTAGTGGGTATTACTATGGTCACCTGCCATTATTGAGTTTACTCTGGCTTTTATTGGCTACTTGTCCTTAAATGATCTAACCAGGAGCAGCATATTCAACATGATGGACAAGAGTTTAGAATACACCATTAGGGCAGCGCTTCTTCTTCATCCTCTTATATTGGACTGATTTAGACTACAGTGACTCACTACTGCCTCTTGTTGTACGAAGGGGTTTAACGTGATGGGACAGGCCAATGCTTGCTTGTTAGCATGCTAACTTCAGTAGAGACCTCTGCAAAATTATACGTAATGTCAAAATATACATATTTTTTCTTGTACATACTGTTGATAATTTAAGTTTTGGAAATATATTTGGAATGTTTTAAAATCTTACTCTAAAGTCTTAAAGTAATAGTTTAAGACTAGTTTAAGACTAGTTTAAGATATTTTATGCCAAGTGTAATCAATTAAGCAGACAATATCTGGTGTCCGGAGCTACAAAGCCAACATAAACACATGCGTATTAATTAACACTGTGTAATGTAGATAGGCAAATCATCACACAGTTGCCTCAAACCATGTCAAGTTCGAGTAATCTCAGGTAGATCTGATTATGTGGTTTCTGACACTAACGCCTTATCCTAACAGCAAATGAGCATTCAGCTATAGTATTAATTCTACACATCAAATCTAGACATAAATAAACTACAGACCAGCTAGACTGAGCGTACATTGGGTTTCTGTAACACATTGGTGATTTTAATGAATGAGTTCTGGTTTTGTTGTGACTCACCCATGCCCCTTGGTAGTATAAGGTTCAAACATTGATCCTATGACTGTCTTTTATGAATGCACCATACCTTTGTCCACTTTTGTAGCTACAGTATCTGCAAAAGCTTGAATACAACTTGTCAAATGACATGTTTTTCTACACTTCTTGATGACGATTATTTAACATAAACGTAAATATGGCATTTTCCTGTAAATGTTGGTGTACAATTTCTATTTATACACTGTGTATAAAGGAACAATATGTGATATATATACTGTACTATATCATAAATGACCATGATATGTCATCAGAGATTAAAGATAACATGCTGAAACAATGCCAAAGCCAGTTATAGAGTAAAGGCTGTTTGTGTTTTGGCTTGTGATCTCACCCACTGTCCATTTCCTAGTATCTAGTACACGCTGGGTTGCCAGATATAAAACAAATTGACAGGCATGGAGCAAGGACACAAATGAAGCGGTCATGAAGGCAAGGAAGCGAACTGGTTCAGCAGAGATAACGTTAGATTCTATTTGACCTAAAAATCCTCAACATCCTTCTAAAAAGCTCCATAACCAGAAACAAGCATGAGTATCGACAATACATTTGAAAGATAGAGCCCAGAAAGAGTTGAAGACTTTCTCCTGAATAGGTACCCTAATTCATTACGGCTACTAGTAGGGATGGACATTTCCAGTATTTTCAATATTTGAGTACTTGCATTCATACTCTGTGATCTGTGTATAGCTGGGTTATCAATGCAGCGAGACACAGCATTAACAAAAAATGAGTTCTAAAAAATCTATATAAGCTGGTTTATTATTTGTAAACAATAAAAACATTGCAACAAGTTGCACTCATCTTGCACCTGTTTGTATAGTTTCAGTATCTTCATCCTGGCAACCTGTGTGTGAGCTTTGAGTCTGGGGAGAGGGGGACGAGAGCATACATTTTTTTCCAATATTTTGAATTTGAACTGCAGTACCTGTTTTAAATGCTCGTTGTCAATATTACATACTGTTCTTTTATCATTTCAGGAAAAATTGAAGCATAAAATAAATTTGCCAAATGTTTGTATGTTTTCGCCTGCATAGAGGGTGTGTTAACTTATTTTCATTTGCCATTTGACCAGGGGTGCACAAACATTCGCAAACAACTAAAACAGTAAAATTAATTTTTCACTCAGTCACTAGCAGAAACACCACTATTCACTTGAGAAGTGAACTCCAGGATATGGATTTTCCTTGAGTGTGCAGTGAACGTACATTACTCTTTGTTCAACTGCATGGAACATGTGAAAGAACATTTTGTAATGTGGCTGTGCTGTGCTTTTGTGCTGTGGTCCCCTTCCAAGAGTCAAAACACAAGACACAGTTGACTCTCAAATCAACTGATATTAGTGAATTAGCCAGTTAACCTTAGCTACACAGATACACTTCACACTTTAAGAGTACATTGCATTACACTACAAGCTTAGCATTAAATTCCACAACAGTAATTGTAAAGGTTACTGGCTGTTTTTGGTTGCTAGTGTGGCAAACAACCAGCATAACTTACTTACCCAGTAATAAAATAGCCAATTCAGCACCTGAGTCATGGGGTCATGGAGTTGTAGTCAGTGCTGGTTCTGGCCTTAGTTTAAGCTCTGTCTCTCTTCCTGTCACTCTCCCATTTACCGTGTTTTTTATTGTGTTACCTTGTTGAAATGTCCTACTGTAGCACATATTTACAGGTAGAGCTCTACATGAAACTGTAGGACATTTTGAAAGCTTAAATAACACAAAGCTGGAGTTGGCTTCTTGTTTGACGGCTTGTTCAAATTTTCCCCTTCAATCTTTAAATTGCAGCAGTTATGTTCTGGAACCTCAGAATTTGGCTTTGCCTTTGACCAGAAACTGCAGAGGATGACTGGGTTTGGTGTTCTGATGTCTCCATATTCAGTGATATCTCTCTCCTGGCTTTCACTTTCAGCACTGTACGGATCAGCACTATAAGGAATGCTTCCACCAATGTTGCTCAGGTCAACCAGCCCGTATCGAGCTGGACCTTCTTTTTCAGTCTGCTCGTGTGACGTCAATATGTAAAGGCTTCTGTTATGGTCTGAAAATCTCCTGCCAAATCTGACAGCTCTGACTTCTGAGTAAATATTCCAGGGAGACTCTCAGCAGCTTGTGCTCAACATGGTTTAGCAGAGCATTTTACTTCTGGACTCAGAATACTTAAAATTTAAAGTAACACAGTGCTTTCTGAGGTTATGATTATCGTCCTGAATGCATATGAAATTTCTTAGTCTGTTGTATACTAGCTTACAAATGTCCTGCTAACTACACTTATCATCAAAATAATAGTTGCACAAATAGTAGCACCCAGACGGAATCAACCAAAAGGAATGAAACTTAGTGGGTAGATTTGACATTATGAGACATTGCAAATGATTTGAGTTTCACGCTCGGCTGTGCATGTGACGTAAGCAAGATTAGACTTTACCCCTCTACCTGATTGACCCACGATTGTGGACGTTCAGCAAGCAGTGATGCCCTCATGGGTCATCCTGTTAATGCCAGCATTATTGACAGACAGCTAGACAATGCAGGACTAAATGCACGCAGACAGTTACGACGACTGCCCTTAACACCATGTCAACGCTGCCAAAGACTGCAATGATATCGTGCCAGACTGTCACGGAGTGACTCCAAATGACAGCGGGTCATCTTCAGTGACGAGTCACACTTTTGTCCTGTTGGAGACTACCAACGAATCCGTGTGTGGAGGCACTGTGGCCAGCACCAAGATGAACGGTTTGTTGTCATGCGTCACACGTCTAGAAGACCCGGTGTCACTCTACCTCCACCCCTACTGCAAAATCTACAGGAACTGTGTGAGAATATTTAAGATGCATAAAATGGATTATCGCTGGACACCATTAGGAACCTAATAAGTTGCACAGGATGAGAATACTATAGTCATTCCATGCCCATCTCAGCAACTTAATTAGTTTACGTCATTATATAAGCGTTGATTCCAAACTTGTAAAATGTAGTGTTCATTGGTTGCAGTAGGGTTCTGAAATTGTCAATGCAGTCTGAAAGCCTTAGTTGTATCCAGTCTACCAGTTACGGCCATTTCTGGCTGGATCCTGCATGGCTCATGTCGGTGGTGAATACCCCTAGAAGCCGTTTAAGATTATAGAACTGAAGGCTCCTTCAAGAACAAAGTTTGGGCTCCCCTGGCATCCCTCTTGCATGTGGCCAGCGTAATTACGGAGCCATTGCCGTGCCTCGTTAGGAAGGTGTCTGGAGTGCCATTGGAAGCACATTGAGCTGTGGCTGCAGGATGTGCCTGAGGCGTCACTCGCTGTCAAAGGCATGACAGGCCCTTCATTTCAGCTCAAACTAAAGCTCTTCAGTAAACCCAGAGCACAGCCAGCATAGCAGCATCCCATCTCATGACCTCTCAACACTTTCACAGGCTCCACCAAGCGCGCTCTGAAACACATTCCCCGATATCTAACTTAGGTCAATGTTGGCGTATACACTCCTGAAACAAACCAGCCTGTCTTTTTCTCTGCTTCTCTGCTTGCCCAGAAGACAGAGCCAATTTCTTTGAATAGAAAAAAAAAAAAGAATTAGTAAAGGATTGAAATTCGATCACCTAGGTGCTCATACCTTTCTTGCTCGATGATTTATTTATACTTAAGGCATCGGGTTCTAAATAAAGAATGAGGGGGAGTGTCTTAAAAAAATCATTTTAAAAATCCTATGTGGTAACGAAGGTTCGATAATGAAGGCTCGATAACTAAGGCAACCCTTTGAGACGAAGGTCAAAAGTAAAAATCTGTCTGACGATACCACGTACAATCCCGCCCTGGTGTAAAGGTGTAATTAACTGGAATATATGAATTCTTTAGCATGCTGCTTATTGAATTATACATCCCTGTTTTGCCTAGATCTGTACATCAAGCTGTGAAGGCGCGGAGGTGTTATTGCAGAAGACGTGCATCCAGCATTGTACACTGTGGCCCAAAATTGCTTGCGGAATGCACACAAGTTTTATTTTCAGCGTCACTTCCTGTTACTTCATAATAAACACACATAGGCCATTGTTGTGAACAGGGATCAGTCGGTCGAATGGTAATGTTTTCATTGCATTGTCCCTTGTATTTAACCTACATTGCAGTCTCTTTCAGCATCTGTATTTGAACGCCGCTGGAATGTCAAACAAAGAACAATTGCTGGTTAATTCTCCTCTTGTGTTGCCCGCTATGTGTGAGAGGAATGCCAATTCAACCTGCTCCGGGTTTTTTTTTTTGATCTGGGGAGGGGAAAAAAATGGCAAAAGATTCTTTTATATTCAAATGAGAACATTATCATAAGGAACCCAGCAATGGCAGAGTCCCCTTTCCTTAGTGTCTCATTTGAATAGCTCATATCTTCAAGACACCCGCTCCGTTAGATTCATTTGGGCTTTCGTCCCTACTACGGGACACCTCTGTAGTCGGGAATGTCATACGCCCAGCCTAGTAATTCATCATGAAAGGGATCCTTCCTCGGATGAAGAGAAATAACTGTCAATGTGGTAATGAATGGCGTAAACACAGAAGATTAATTAGCCTCAATATTTCCACGGTGCAAAATTTGCAATCAGGGCATAGGTGCGTGGCGCTGCCGCACGTTGTATTTTTTATTTTTTTGTACCTTCAGAAGAACAACAACAAAAAAAAAAGCCCTAGATTCTTTTCTTTTCCTTTCGTTTGTCAGTGGCATCAGAACAGGCCTGATGTGGAGGCACCTGTGGCAGTGTCTATGAGAGCATGCATTATAAATCGCGAGACGAGGAGAGAAGCCGCCGCCGATTAAAGCGGGCGACCTAAAGAGGATCAGACACCAACATGTCTGCAGCTTTTAATGTGTGTATCAAGTCCTTCATACATCTCAGGGAAACCAAACAAAACAGAAATGACAAGCTACTGTTGGCAACTTAGAGAGTGAGGAGGAATATGGAGGATGTCGGGGGGGAGCGGTGCATGGTGAAAAACTTTTGCTTTGAGAATCTGACTCCTCTGGGAATTCTCCCTCCAGTGTCATCTTTGCAGTGAATTACAATTAACCTGCCTTTCTCCACCTTCCCACCCCACTCCCTCCCCTTTTATGCTCACACACCAGGGAGAACCTCACAGGCTGTCCTACAAGTGTTTCATAATTTCATTTAGATACTACAGTTAATGAGCAAGATTTGATTGTGAATTGCTGTAGGTGATTATACTGGTAATAATTTAGTGACTTTCCTTTTTAAAGTTTTGGCCCAGTCATTTTAGCCATGGCTAATTCCATCTGCCAATAGGTCTCCACTTGTCATATAATGCTACCAAGCTAGGAGGGTGAGGACTAGCATATGTTTGCTCCAAGACATTTGAAGCACTGTAGCTTTTCATAGTGTTGTACACGATACACCACTGGCCAACAATAGCAAATCCGGTAAAACGTCCTAAGAATCCTGTATTTATAATGGACTATAAATGTATTTACGAGGCATTACATAGCATACGTAACACTTTTTTTAAAATGTCGCTTAAGTAGTTATAATGACATGCTTAATACTTATTGTGTATAAAATTTATTATGTCAGGTTTTATAACACCTTATAATATCTGCCCATAAGAATACGGTAGACACTAATGTTGTAATACAACCATGTAATGCAAAGCCTTTTGGGGGGGCGGGGTTTGCATAATTTAATTAAGTACATAACTATACACGGTAGAGCATTATAAGTTGACATACAGGCTCTAAGTGACGTGACATTGTCTAACTGGTAATATGGAACATACGGTGTGATATGTTGCTCTGCCAGATTCATATGCTGCTCTGCCTTTTTAGGACTTGAATAAGCAAAGCTTGTTTAAAGCTGTAGCTGACCTAGTACAACATTCATGCTTATAATGTTCTCATGAACAGATATTATAGTGCATTGTGAAACCTGACATTCCAAAGTTGCATACTCTTGGTTAATAAAGTCTTATGCATGTAATTATAACTAGTGCCTGGTATTGAAATGTGTTATGTATGCCTTATAACACCTTATAAATGCATTTACGTAGCATTACAAATACAGTATTCATAGAAAGTGTTGCCGCAAATTCTATTATGTCAACTAACAGACACTCACATTAGCTAGAATGGCAACGAAGTGGGGAGAGGGAGCGCCAACCCAGCCAGAGAAAGGCAGAGGTCAGTTTTACTCTCTTGGATGCTTATGAACAATGAGTATGGCATCATTGGAAACTGAACTTGTAGTCTACCTATGATGTTATATATATGTATGTTATATATGATTCTGTACTGGTCAATAGTTGACGTAAAAGATAAGATGAAAGGGGATTTTCAGTAAAATATGCATAAAATGCATAAATGAAAAATGCATAATTTACGGCTTAAAAATTGTTACGGCTTAAAAACTGTACGACTTAAAAACTGACTTCCTCTTTCTTGTGGATCTTTTTCTCTGCAGCTTACTCTGTAATGGTTAAGATTACTTGCAAACATAGATTTATCTCACATCTATTATTTAACCCTTTGACCTTGAGGGTCTGTATGTGGTTATAGTACTTACTGTTTCAGTGCTGTCAACTACATAATAATCCAGATTAAGAGGTAACTTTTTGCTGTCCATTTGCAAATGAATAACCAAAATTTTGACATACACAGAATTAACCCTAACTGTATATGGTCTGTATATGGGGCCACACTTCAGTCCTTCAATCTCACAATGATTTAAATTACGTATTACTTTCATAGTAGTTACTGAATTATTTATAGTAGGTACTGAATAGTTCCTTCAATTGTTGGAGATTATTTAGAGTCTGAAATGTTTTCTAATGCATTGTATATGGTCTTTGTCCAAAGAAAAACATGTATCTCCTTTTTTGTGTATTTCACTTTTGTGCTTCATTTGAACACAGCAGCTGTCGTTTACATTGTGTGATTAATGGACCAGCAGAAAAGGCCCAAAATTGCTTGGAAAAGTCTGGTTCCATTGACAAGTTAAATTAGGTCTTTGCCGTATCCTATAAAGTTTCCATTTTGGCGATGCTTGTTTTTCTTTGAACAGCGACGATATACTTTATATATATTTGAATATTTTTAATGTTATGAACTTATGTGTAAGTTCAAGTGCAATATCTGATTCTTAAATCTTTTGAAATGCAATTTTTTGAGTGGGCATTAGCTTCATTCTCAGTGTCTGTACTTTAAACCACACTTTGGTTCCTCGTGATCATTAGTTTTATAGTAGTTAGTGAATGATTTATAGCAATTACTGAAGAATTTACAGTAGTTACTGAATAATAAGTCCTAAGACAACACAGTGTGGCATGCAATCGTCTATTTAAATGGTACAAACTGCCATTTTGAAGCCTGAATTTTCTTCTCTTGTTCCTTTTTCATACTCAGTAAAGTGTCACACAGCATATTAAACAAGTCTAGGGAAGTAATGCATGATCACAACTTGTGGACAATAACCTTCAGTTACTTGTTAGATAAATTACCTTTGAAGTTCCATTGCAAACAGTACAATAAATGTCTTATCAACTGCATTTGTGGCAAAATGGCACAAATATTTTTTTTTAGTTAAACTATCACTTAAAAATCTCAGCGTTTCAGTGACGGGACTAGTAGAGGTTTGAACTTCTGGCCTCTTGCCTTTAAGTACTCACTTGTCAAAGGGAAATAAGCAATGAGAATTTCAAACAGGGAGGCTTCTTTTTATCTGTCTTCTCTGTAATGTACATTTTCAGCATACTCTGATGTCAGTGAGATTCAGCCAACGTCCTTGTCGCTGTGCTCAATCTCTCTGTTTCTCTGTCTCTCTCTCTCATCCTCCTTCTGCCCGCTACCTGCCTGCATGTTGGCCGCGTGCGTTTTGGGCAGCCCCCTCGGTCAGGAAGCATGGCTCGCGCTCCAGCCTCATCAGGCCCTCCTCCAGGCTGGCTGTGGAGGGAGGGGCAGGGGAGTTTTTGCCATATGGCTGACTGAAGCCCTGCAGCCTCCCTGGGGGCAGTGCTTCAGCTAGCCCCCCTGATCAGAGTGAACAGAGGAACCAGAGAGAGAAAGAGAGAAAGGAGGATGGGAAAATAGGAGAGTGAGGAAGAAAAAGGTGTGTGTGGGGGTGATGCTGGCAAAAGACAAGAAACCATATTGAAGAAGCAAACCTGGATAAGTTGCCATTTATCTTAATCAAATTTGTTGTCATGTTATCTTGTCATCACATTTGTCATATTGCAACATAAAATATACCACACATTGCTGCTGTTGGAAGAGACCTCCTTATTGTGGTTTTCTGATTTTGACACAGTTTAAACATTCTTGTTTCATGATAAAAGGACCAAAAGAACCAGCTAAAAATGACTCGGAAAAAGACTGATTAAAACTACTTTACACAAGACGGCAATCACCTAATTGAATTTAACGTAAGTCAACAGAACCAGGGATTTTTCCAAGTACTTTTGAGCAATTTCTGTTGGTCCATTCATCGTGAAATTTTCACGCAATGTAAACAGCAGCAGATGTTCAAATAATGCATAAAAGTAAAAATAGACAAAAATGGAGATACACGTTTTCCTATGGACAGTCACGATATGCTTTATTTGAGGCACGAGTAGATATCAATTTCTAAAACCTGTTCAAGTGTACCCCTCTGAGTGGGAATTAACCCTAAGGGTCTCTATAAAATAAGTTTTAGTGTTGCTGAATGAACAATAATCCTTCATCTTAAGAGATTCATTTTTGTTGTCCATGTGCATATAATGTAAATGGGTAAATGCTAAATAAGGTCTTTCAACTGGCAAGTTTAAATATTGTATTAAAAAATGATATGATGTACATTTTTATTTCTGCAAATATAATTTAATGGATTTTATATCTTATATGTAGTTCGTGTTATCAAAGCTTTAAATTACTTTTAGTTATTGAAACTAGTTCTAGTCTGGCGGCTTTCGTTTGACTTAGTGGTTATGCCACCTGACTCTTCAGACTAACAGGCAGCCACTAAAACACAGCTAGAAAGCCTTGACAGTAAATTTATGTTTATACTTACAAAAATAAACATTGTTATAATTACTACACATTTTCATTTTCCTGTGGTCTTATGCCCTAACTTGTTAAACGGAACCATTTTCATGTTTTCAAGGTCTACTGACCTTGGCATTGCACCATGAAGGTCAAATTCACTTTTTGATGTGATAACCTCTTCCGTTAAAGCATGTCAAAGCAAAAAGTTCGAGACTTCCAGTGAGTTGGATACTTTTAAACTTCCAAAGTTTCATTTTTTTAAATGTAAAACAAATACCAAACTATTTTATATGAATAAATAACTGTTTTATAGTTTATTTAATCAACATATGTGGTTGGATGGCTGCACTGATGTTTTTAGGGAAAAATAAATGAAACAATTTTGGATTTACTGTAAATTGTATCACATAAAATATGTATGGTTGAATAATTTTTGTATGTCTTGTATTTATTCTTTTTGTTTTTTGGAAATTAACAGACTTGGATACAAAAAATGTATGTCAGTGATCCAAATATTCACAATTTTGTCATACACAGATTATCAAGTGCACATAAATATACACTTGTCGAACCCATTCAAATTTAACCCTAGTGGCCATTATGCTTAACTCTAAGGGTCAGTATATGTAACCACACTTAAGTCCTTTATTCTATATTAATAGAATATATATTATTCTACATTCATGTCACAGTAGTTAGTAAATAGTTTTTAGTATTTATTCATTAATCCCTTCAGATTTGGAGGATTTGACATGTTTTGGGATCTAACATGCAGTACCTTCATTTTTTATGTGTACGTTTAAGGGCATATAAATGTCCAAAACTTTCACCAAATATCCACATTTCTGAACTATCAGCACTTACTTTACAGAATCAAGTACTTATCAATATCTGCTTTTTATCCCATTTGACGTTAAACCCCACAATTAAATTTTTCACACTCATTAATCTCATAGTAGTCACTGAATAATTTCTAGTAGATACTCAAAAGTAATGATCAAGATGAATAACTGAGTAACTATTTTGCAGATTCACAGGCTTTTTAGAGCTGGTCATGTTATCTTATTTGTTGATATTTTAACCTTAACCTTTAATTTTAACCTTATAAGTTATGCTTAAACATGCATTTATGTATATGAATTTGAACATCCAAAAAAATAACCAAATATCTGAAAATTCAAAACTGTAAACATTCAAAGAATTTCAGGTTCATAGAATTATCCACTTCACAGCACTAAACAGCACTGAACCTTTACACGGCCTGTATATGGGCCTACAATTAAGTTTTAATTCTCATAACTGAATAACTTTCATAACAGTTACTGAATAATAAATCTTAACACTAATAATGGATTCATATTCCTCCAGTTGAGGGTAAATTTCATTAAAATCCACTTTTTAAACTCCCAGAAAGGTAACCTATAACCCTAAGGTATGGGCATAGACTCTTAAGCTCTGAGGATCTGTATGAGGGCCACCATTTAGTACTTTACTGAACCTACTTATCAAATCATTTAAATGAGTATAATATAAAAAAGTTTCAATATGATTAACAATTTAAAGTATTAGATTCTCTCAAATGTAACCCTCTGAATGGCCATTAATTAGACATGGTCATGTTTGTGGCCAAGCCTTGGACGCCCACAGACCCAAAACCATAAAGAGAGAAAGAAACCCCTAAATGGCTCAACAGGCAGCACTTCCACCCTCCTGTATCCAACTGTTCAGGGGTGAGGAGCCATCCCGCAAAATAAGCGCCCTGACATTTTGAATATCCTTCTATGGGGCTGAGCACCGCACCAAATATTTGCATGGCTTTTGTCTCCAAAGGCAAAAGAGGGGAGGGTGGTTGAGCGGCGGTCTCCTCCTCACACACACACGCACACGTCTAAATGGAGTTCACATCTCCTCGGCCCCCCGACAGGCCTCTCATCGCCCCGTGGTGCTCACCTCCTGGAGGGGCTCGTGATTGAGAGGAGCCCTCAACCTGCCCCTTTCATCCTCACAGCCCACCACTCAGTCCACATGCACTGTCTCTCTTGCTCACTCTCGCCCAGCCTCTATCTCTCTCACTCTCTCTCTCTCTCTTGCTCTGTTTCTCTCTGACAACCTGACTTCTGTCTCCTAAAAGAGAGCGAGAGAGTGAGAGAGAAAGAGAGAGCGAGAGAGAGAGAGAGAGAGAGAGAGAGAGAGGACATTGGGTAACTCAGAAGGTGTAACAAACCTAAGGAGAACTTATTATTGAGTTAAATATGTGTTTATGTGTGCAGAAATATGGCACATATATATGTCATTGTATGTTTCTCCCAATGTGGGTAAATTTAGCAAAAACTTAATTTTAATGAGCAAATTACCAAAATGTATGATTTGGGTTCATATATATTGTCCTTATCCCAAATGTTCAGTATACTGTAGAAGGAGGTACATCACCACACAGAATCAAAATCTTTCTGTTGGTTGATCATTTAATAGAATGTTTTCTCTCTTCCAAATACAGCAGTTGGCTAGATAGCTGACAATAACCGCCTACAAGACCAAAACACTGTTTCTGAATTATTCTGTATATATTTGAGAACTACTTTGTATGTATGTCCTTCTAGAAGGTTCCTTTTATGAAAGCAAAAAAAGGAAATTATGCTTTGATTACTATGGCTTCAGAATTATAAAACAAAGTAATACAAGTTTGTTTTTTAAAGTAGAATCTAATGTGAACTTAAGACTGACAGTTGATATTGTTAATTTAGGGGTTAGTGAATTTCACTGTCGACTGTTCTGGATATTGTAATTACACTCATTTCATTTCATTTGAAAAAAATGAACATATTTTTTGTCATCAGTATAACGGACCCAAGCACAAAAACCAAGACATTTCCAGGAATGTGGTGTACACGGTGTATAATATTACATACAAGCCTATGTAAGATAGCTTTTTTAATATAACTTATTTTGGCCATTTGTTCATTGTAGACATAAATCAGCAATATAAATCAATGTACGTGCTTTGTGTTTAAAAAATGTTTGCTTACTATAATATTCTAAAAATGATCTGCTGTTGGAACAAAAACATAATTTTACAGTTTCTGATATCATTTGAACATGTCTGTTGCCCTTTACATTGTGTGGAAATTCATGATGAATGGACCAAAAGACATGACCCCAAATAGTCATATTAGAAAAGTGTGATAAGTATGTTTTTTCTTTAAAGTTCTCAATTTGGATATATGAAGTTTTGTTTCCAACAGCAGCAATATAGTGATATATAGAAATACTACACTTTTGTGGACTATGTTTCAGATGTTGTTTTAGTCTGGTGTCCCTGTTTCCGTGTGATTATGTAATATTGTATTTTTGTGTGTCTTGTTTTTGTAAAGCAATATTACATATGGGTAAAAATAGTAATTATCTAAGTTATAGTCATTAGTACACTTTTTATGTTAATAACTTATGTATCAATATGTTATTCTATATGTTTATAATCAAAGGTTCTTGTTCCTTAAGAACTAAAGAATCAGTCGTTTCTCTCTTTTATGTTTGTTTTACTTACATCTAACACACTTTCTACAAACACTAGCTGAATTATAATGATGGGATATAAATTAGTATTTGAATCTAACAACAAGGTTTAACCCCATGTATATCGCTTACATCTTGCGGTCCTGTAGTGGTCAATCTGCCGATCTGATATCATGGCAGTGTATAGTGATTATCAGTTGACAGGGCATTAAACACATAAAGAACATAAGGAATCACCTAACACTAGAATTACACACCTAGTTTTAATAAATCTTAACAGCTTCTCACTGCATATTAATATTAGGAAGTACTGTATGTTTGCATATGTTGTTACTGGAACATCACTTTTTCTCATCAGCAGCACCATCAAACTTCCTGTTACACTGTGTACTTGTGTGCTGGTATAATGCCAAAAAACTTTAATTGGACTGGAAGTGATTTGGGAAGGCTGCTAGCAGAGTTGGATCTAAGCGGCAGGTGTAATCCTAGGTGGTAATATTTGTATGGTTAACAGGGACACCTATTGGTCAAATGACCATCCTACAACTAGTTGGGACACAAGTGCCTGAAGAGGAATGAAAAATGTCAAGCAATATATTATGATTAGTGGATTTATAACACTATGTTATATTTATATATGTATTACAGGTTTATTATTAAAAATGTATCTCCATCTCCATCAAGTCTTTTAAGCACAGCGGCTGTCCATTACATTGTGTGAACATTTCATTATGTGTAGATCCTTAGAAATTCTTGAAAATGACTTTACATTTACATTTTACATTAACTTACATTAAAAGGCATTTTTTTTCTTTTGCAGTTTTTTTTTATACGTTTAAGATCATTTCTGTGAGAGTGGCCATGCACACACTGTGGGCTTGAATCGTCTCCTTATTCAAATGTAGTAAATATACATTGTATGATGTTTATCATTTTCCCTTTTCACTCATATGAAAATTCTAGTTCATTTCCAATTAATAACTCAAAAGAATGAATTAAAGGTGCTGTTTGACTTACAATCTGAGTTAGTTACAACTGTACAGTGTGTTCAGGCAATAAAGTCTGTATATACGGGCTCTGCTCTGTGTTGAATGGAAATTTGTGACAGGATTATTGTACTGGCCGAGTACTTATGCAAAAATTGTCTTGGTGGAATTAATACATACTTTTCATATTAATTTAATAATGCATTTTATTATTTAATATTAAGTAAGAAATAAAAATAAATACAAAGACATCACAGCTATGTATTATAAAAATGTAAACTACATGTGATATGATGCTGAAGAATATGTATGCACACATGTATACTGTGACTGTTAATTAGTGTAAATTGAAATGTCCAGTTACTCTTTGAATAGTGTTCCGATGTAATGGTGAATGGATCTACAGAACTCCGGTTACATAAATGTCCAATAAGAGTTAAGATGGTTTCTTCTTTCTCCTGTAAACTTACGTTTGGAGATGTGAGGTTTTACTCCTATAGAATTAGTATGTGCAAGGATGGTGTGAAAATGTCCTGGCTACCCAAGAAATCTAACTAGTCTTGGCAGTATGTGTGTTTTTGACTGTATAAAATTTCATTATATAACATGTTATATGTACATATATTGTCTCTGAGAAAAACATGTATCTCCATTTTTCATTCATCTTGTCATTTTTACTTTCATGCATCATTTAAATGCAGCAGCATATGCATATATATTATTGTCATGTTATGTAATATGCTTATATAACTAATGTGATATATACATGACAAAGATACAAATAAGCAAAATTTTATAAAGCACAACATGAATATGTGTGTTTTCAGTTTAAAAGTGACTGATAACTGAGACTGTTTTATTCCACTATTAGTGTGTTTTTTTTTCTTTTTTGATGCTTTTTTTTAGATGCAGTGTACATTGTAGTGTCAGTGTGTGTGTTAAGTGAACAAATACAGAGTTTGGAACTGTTCATAAGAACAAAATACAAAAATAAGTCCAGTATTATATATTAGGTATAAAATCATTTAAACATGCTGTAGATTTTTGATAATCTGGTCTGATACTGCACTGTGAAGACAGAAATTCTGAAGCAGGAAATGCTTCAAGAGCACTATAATGTCACCAGGATGGGTGATTCTGTATCTATTATGCAGTATTAATTAAATCATTAGTAGTGCTTTCCATTCCATTATAAGCATTTATAATTAAATACCATATAATTATTATAACTAAATAGCATTATAATTATTTATCACTGATTAAATCATGCACATGTATATTATGCATTATTTCTGAAAAATAAACCTAATATTATATGTAGTATTTTATTTAATAGTCCTATCTTGTAATTCTTATATTTACAGGAATTGCAATGGCATCTAGTGAGTGTGTTACACATGCTCCTTTCTGAATCAGTGTGTGTGAGTGTGTATTCGAGGCACAGAAGATTAATATTGAGTACGTATCGCCTTTGTGTCTATACGGCTGCGCGTGCTTTGTTTACATGGGATACTGGGACCGGCTTTATTTCTGCTTCGCGATTTTGTTTCTTTCTCTCTCTTTCTGTCTCTCTCTCTCTCACTCTTGCTCTCGCTCCACAGGGACTGGAGCAGGAGAAGTTGACAAAGGGGAGAAAAGAAGAAGAAGAAGAAAAAGAAGAAGAAGAAGAAAAAGACTTTCTAATGACACAGTGCAGCTTTTTTTGGAAAACATTTGTGTTCATTTTGGCCTGAGGATTAACTCAACAGGTGATTCTTGTCACCTCATTGGCCTACTTTAACACCTCGGCCCCGTCCCTTCTGTTCTTCCGCACCTTCCGCGGCCGTGCCACCTCAGAAAGCACAGCCAACACAATAAATGGAATAATTCATGAGTTGTCATTAAAAATGAAACTTTCTATCCTTAGACAGCACACACGGTTTGAAATTTGTCATAATGGACTCTAGATGTTCAGAAGTTTCTTTCCCAGCACCCCCTCATCACCGCTAGCGACGGTGGCGGAAGCTTCCAATCTGTTCTCGCTGCTCTCCGGGAAAAGGGCCCACCGTCACTTTAATTGCAGTGAGACGATCTCTCATTAATATAAGAGAGGTGCAGGCTTTCTTACCGCCACCACCCCAACACATACACACACATGCATACTCTCTCTCCCTCACCACACACACACGCATGCAGAGACCCTCCCACACAAACCTATTTTTAACTTTTAATGTAATTTCTGATCATTTTTCCTCCACCTGCCGTGAGTATGTCTGATGCTGATGTGAGTACTTCATCGTCATGCATGTGTGGTGATTTCTCTAAGCTGAGTGTGCAGTGATTTCTCTAAGCATTGTGTGTGTTTGGTTATGTGCATTATTAGTATTATTTGTACATAATGTTCAGTGTTTTTTTCTCCTAGTCTAGTGCTCAAAACCTTAAAATGCATAAAAGTCTAAACGTATATATATGTAAATATCTATACACATCTCATACATACACTCATCTTTAAAAGAATAGTTGCACCCAGAAGGAAGTGTAAGATTGCAATGCTGTTGCGATGGAAGATAAAGGTTACCAGGAACAATAAGTAATGATAAATGTAGACTGATATGGACAATATTTATTGAGCTACACATAGTCAAGTCCAGTGAAATTTATTTACATAGAGCTTTTTACAATAGATGTTGTCACAAAGCAGTTTTACAGAAAATCCACGTCCAAGGCCCCAGTGAGCAAGCAAAAGGCGACAGTGGCAAGGAAAAACTCCCTCAGAGCAAGAGGAAGAAACCTCAAGAAGAACCAAGACCCAAAAGGAGAACCCATCCTCTTCAGGTCGTCCCCTGGATAGCAACAAACACAAAAAGGATCAGAGTTTATAATTATAGGCAATATTGAATAAGAACTGTTAGTAACTGTTAGACGGAAGACTATGATGATAGTCTATTAGAAAGAATAGGAGAAGTGAAAGAATAGGAGAAGATACAGAAGTACATGCAGAGGTAGTGTCTCTCAGTATGGCCTTGGGCCACCATTTTGTCTTAAGTAACTTGCATAAGTCTTGGCATGGAGTTGTAGAGGTTCCTAATGGTGTCCTGTGATAATCCATCCCATGCTGCTTGAATATTCTCACACAGATCCTGCAAATTTTCCAGTAGAGGTGGAAGTGGAGTGACACCAGGCCTACTGGACATGTGACGCGTGACAACAAACTGGTGCTACATGCATGGCCGAGCTTGAAACTTGAATCATTCGCATGTCTCAGAATGTCAAACCTACCCACCAGGTTTCATTCCTGCCAGCTGATTCCTTCCAGGTGCAACTATTTGTGCAAATACTCTTTTGATGAGGAGTATATCTAATCTTTCCCTCTAAAATATATAAAATCTAACATTTGATACCAGGCACAGCCATTTCAGCAAATGTAAACCAGCTTTCACAAACGTGTTGGGCTGCTTTCAAAAAGTACACATATCTGACTAATTAAAAGATTTGAAATGGGGTTTGCAACCCTAGCCAGGCCCCTTAACTCTCTCACTTCTAAAGAGAGCGCCCTTCTAACAAATTCATGCCTAAAAAGAACACCCTCCTACAAATCTGAAGCTTATTCAATGTCCCTGGACAGCTGAACTATGCTTAGAGGACAGTGCTAACTGCCCAATTTTAGAGGGAGAACAGTGAATGATGGACTGAGAGCAGCACACTGAATGATGGAGGCAGAACATCACACTGAATGATGAAGAGAGAATAGCTTACTAAATAAAAGAGTTAGAGCAGGACACTGAATGATGGAGGCAGAACAGAATCAGTGAGGGCAGTACACTATATGAAAGACTGAGAGGAGCACACTGAATGATAGTGTGAGACCAATGCATTCAATGAAAGAGGGTGAACAGCACACTGAATGAAAGAAAGAAAACAGGACACTGAATAATAGAGGGAGAGTAGCACACTGACCGATAGTGGGAGGGCTGCACAATGAATGATAGAGGAAGAGCAGCACACTAAACAACAGGGAAAGCAGACCCCATAATGGAGAAGGCAGTACACTGAATGATAAAGGGGCAGCAGCACAATGAACAATAGAGGGAGAGCAGCACACTGAATCACAGACTGAGAGCAGCACCCCCAACAGTAAAGGGCAATAGCAGCACACTGTAAGATAGAAAGAGAAGGGGAGCACCAGACTGAAAAAAGAGGAAGGTGACACACCTAGAGAGAGTGAAAAACTGAATGATAGAGAGAAATAGAGAGCAGTATATTGAATGACAGACAAAAAATGCAAAGAGCAGCACACTGTATGATGTGAATGAGAGAAAAGAGACACAATGAGCAATAACAAGTCAAAACTGCACACTGACTTATACAGGAAAAAGACACTCCCAGGAAGCAGCACCATATCTTACAATAGAGAGTTAGCAGAGGGAAGAGAGAGGGCAGCACAGTAAATGATAGAAAGAGAGCAACACACAATTAACTATAGAGGAGAAGTAACACAGTTACAGTAGAAAGAGAACAGCACGCTAACTGATAGAGCAAGAGCAGCACACTAATCATTAGAGGGACAGCAGAATCATGAACTGAAAGACAGGGCAGCACACTAAGTGACTGAGGGAGATCAGAGGGACAGCAGCACAGTTAAGGGAGAAGGAGAGCAGCACACTAACCAATTTAGGGAGATTAGAGGGACAGCAGCCCACCAAATGATAGAGGGAGAGCAGTACTCTAACTGATAAAGGAAACCAGCTCACTGAACAGCAGGGAGAGCAGTGCACTAATTGCTAGCGGGAAAGTAGTTTACCAAATGGTAGCAGGACAGCAGCACACTGAGTGGTAGAGGGGCAGCAGTGTACTGAACACTAAAGGGAAAGCGGTACGCTAACAACTGGATGGAGAGAAGCAGTCTGAACAGTAGAGGGACAGCAGTACACTAACCATTAGAGGGAGAGCAGCACACTGAACAGGAGAGCAGTTCACTAGCAATTAGAGGGAGAGCAGTACACTGAACAGGAGAGCAGTACACTAACCATTAGAGAGTAGCACACTGAACAGGAAGAAAGTACACTAATAATTAGAGGGAGTGCAGCACACAGAACGGGAGAGCAGTACACTAACAATTAGAAAGAGAGTAGCACACTGGACAGGAGAGCAGTACACTAATAATTAGAGGGAGCGCAGTACACTGAATGGGAATGCAGTACACTAACCATTAGAGGGAGAGCATTACCCTGAACAGGTGAGCAGTACACTAACCATTAGAGGGAGAGCAGCGCACTGAGCAGAAGAGGAGTACACTAACCATTGGAGAAGAGCAGCACACTGAACAGTAGAGCAGTACACTAACCATTAGAGGGAGAGCAGCACACTAAACAGTAGAGCAGTACATTAACCACTGGACGGAGAGCAGCACACTGAACAGTAGAGCAGTACACTAGCAATTAGAGGGAGAGTAGCATACTGACAAGCAAAGGGAGGGTATCTCTGTAACTCTGTTGGACTCCTGCAATGAGCAGCTGTGACATCGTCAAGATCCACAATAGTGCAAACACTTACACAGTTGAACTACCCAGGGACCTCTACAAATAAACATACACTGTTAACATACACTCTTCCTAAATAGACCTCACTCATAATGAAATCCACTCTAAAGCTAATGAACCCAGTTTATTACTTTAATGAAAGGGATCCTTTTCCCATAGAAACACTTTCTCACTTCCTATACAGTAGCGTCTCTGAACAACATAAACTAGTGTCCCGCAGAATACAGCACAAGCAACACAGATCGGGACTTGGTACAATTCCTGTGCTGAAGAACAAACCATTCTGTAAAAACTCACTGAAATGTCCAAAGCGAACAGCGCAGTGATTAAAATCTGACAGTTGAAGGCGCCACATTGAGTATAATTAGAATCTGTACACACTGGATGGAAGCGGCCCTCCGAAAAGCTCCTCCGATACTTCTCTCCCTCTCAATTATTCATTAATACGAAATTGTGTTTGTCTCAAGTGGAACTTTGTCATTTCCTCTGGTGACACACATCCTGGTCCCCGTCTCGAGAGCCCCCTCACTCCTGGGCCAATTTCCTTCTCCGACAAAAAGTTGTTTAGGAATCTATTTCCGCCTGGGTAGTGTGGAAATTCCTGATTTGTCTTTATCCTAAGACCATTTGTATTACAGAAGATGGCCATAAATTATGAATTGTGTATGACAGAGTGAAAGGGGGGAAAAAAAGAATACATGCCATTGGAACAAATCCTTCAATCTGTGCTCAATAAAATGAAAAAAAAACAAAAAAACAATAACATTAATTCTTACTCTAATTCTTATTCTTAGAAACAGTATATGAAAGAACTGCAACTGCTGTATGCAAGATACACTGAATTCAGTATGGTTAACATTAAATCATATACCAATGCATTTTATCAGTTACACTTAAGTCACAGCTTTAGTCCGGGTGGAGCAAAGTATTTCTCCAGCTTTCCTCATTCCTTCTAAGTTCCAAATGATAAAATTCGCCCTGCCGATAACTAAAATGTATGATCGGTTGTTCCTTAAGACTAATGTCCTGAAAGTATAATTATAATTCGGCAGTGCAGACATTATTAACACTCAGAGCCAGCCTTTTTGGGCTCTTCTTAGATAGCCAGTATGAGAGGAAAATGTGATGTTAAAGATATTTCATGCGAGACTCAATGAATAAAATAATAGGGGTATAAAAGGCTCTGCAAATGACCCTCAGTGGAAAAAAATTTCCACATGTTTTAACTTCTCATTTTATCTGGAATACTTTAATAAGCACTTATTTAACTTTATACATTAAACATGGTCTGAGGACTTTAATGTATTTTAAATACGGCCTTAAGTTGCTCAAATAAATGACTATTTAGACAAGAGAGTGTCACGGAGGAGGAGGCAACAGCCACGGCTTCGGCGAGGCGATTTGATCTGGAGATGAAATATGATCTCCATGCATCCTTCTAACTTTACTAGTAACGATTTTTTGCGGCTTACACCACTCAGAGCGGGTGTGGGAATTCATTTATCAGCATGTCTTGTTCATTCCTGTTACGCGCTCTTTGTTTTGGGTCACTTGGAGACAGTATCTAATAATGTGTAGTCAGGTTATTCTTGTCAAAGGGTTTTAATATTCTGTCAACCGAGCATTTTGTGCATACAGTTGTTAACCGAATAACGAAGTCGATAGTAAAACATCTAGTCTGCGAAACAGACCTTTGTATTTGAGAGTTAAATGAGTTGATTTATAATGCCTTTTCTGCATTTATTGCCACTGTCAGCTTTGCTCAACACTCAGAACAATCAATGCGTGTTTTGCAATGCCGTGAAGATGCCGTTCAGCACCATATCTATATTCAGTGCCCAGGCTTTCTCCAGCTGTACAGAGGGTTAAAATGAAGCTTTGGCACCTTGTCCAACAACAATAATGGAGAATCACATTACTGACCCTTAATGTGGCTCCCTGTAGGCCTCTTTGTTCTCCATATAGCCTTTGCATGTTAGGAGACGTGTTTCACAGTGTGAATTCATACATAATTTCCCTGGCGCTGCACAGTGCAAGGAGGTTCATTAGCATTGTATGAATCTAGGATATGGATCATTTTACCAAGCTGGTTCAAAGTCAGAGTTAAAAACACATTTAAGATTTTTAACTGACATGGAATTTAGACTAAAACCCTTTTACTTACCATAACTCAGTATGTAAACCACTCAATTTTGTCACTAAAACTAAAACAATCACAACAGTACCAAAACTTTACCAAATGTTTCGGTAGTGACAGTATTAACTCATTTTGAGCTAAACTCAAAAATGCTAGCAGTACACAGCCTTGAACAGTTGTACATGTATTATTAAAACCTCAAAATGTTTATTTATTTGCAGAAAATGTGTGTTTTGGTAGTGACAGTTGCAAAAAATATGTTTTGTTAATAACATGTTACACACTGATGTTCAGACTTTGGGTCATATTCACTTCAAAACCATTGAATCTAACTGATCACAATGGACATAAGGAACTGTGATACAGTCTCACTGCCTGCTCTAAAATGCAGGAGTGCGGCTAAAATAAGGCTCCTCCTATAGACAAAAACTGTTTGTGTTTTGGTAGTGACGTGAAGGACAGCATTTTTTATGCTTTTTTATTTTTACATTTGGAAATGAACTTATGATAAATATATATATTTCAACTTTAAGAGAATTAAAAAATCACTACAGAAAAAAATATTATTAAAACTATTTAAATGAACTATTATTAACTATTGAAAGAGGTCATAGTTTATGACAGATACTTCCTGATACAAAAATACCCTATAAAAGAAGATTTGGTGTATTTTTGCATGCAATTTTTGCATTACAATGTTAATATGTGTCAATTTTTTACTGGGTTTAAACAGATGATAATAGTATCCTTCAAAAATATCTAAGTTTTGAAACTTCACTGTTTTATTTTTTTTCATTAGAATTAATAAGAATTTAAAAGAATTCCAATTCAATTATAATTCAATGGAGTGGTCCTTTTAAAAATCATTAACCCCTTTAAAATTCCAGGTGTATTACATTATTCCTAGGTTACAGAATTAAAACTTTGCAGTAAAACTTTGGACTTGTGTGGGTAAATAGATATTTGTACTTCTTTTTTTCTTTCTTTCTTTCTTTCTTTCTTTCCTTATATACACATATCAAAAATATGGATATGCATTACATAGGAGAAAATAATCAATTAATAATCATCAAAACATGATGATCCCTAACAGTGTTATAAACAGAACAAATGCCTGTCACAGCTACATCAATGCAATGTAGTTTTCTGCATGAAACAACTCTATCATCTTGAAGTTGTTCATAAACTTTCACTTTAGAACATCACTTTCGAAGTATTTAATCAGTGCTTATGCATGTCTTATGTAGTCCTTATATAGGTCATATTGTATAAAGGTTAAATTGAACCCTTTTCCATTAATATAAGCCAGGTTTTAAACTTGCAGTGAACATGGACTGCAGATGTAATAGCACTACAGCTTTCAATGTGATGTGCTATAGAACATGCTAAAAGCTAACTACAGAACGAAACCCTGCAATGCTCGCTGATCTGGAGGCTATATTAATGGAGTAGATGCAAGCCTAGCAGTTTGCTCTCCCTCAGGGCTGTATATTAATAATCTCTTCATGGGAAACACGGGATAGAGGCAATGAAGGTTTTGCCCTTGTGGAAGTCCTGCTCTACTTTAAAGAGCGACGAACGGCTTCTTCAGTTTGTTTTCTTCCATAATTTACAGTTAATATTATGCACATGGCATATTAAGAGAGAATATGTCTTTGCTCCTCATGACACAGTCCTGTAGATTGGACAGTTTGGTGAGAATTATTAAGAGTTAATGAATTAATATGGGTTTAAATGATGTATATTTTCCAGACAGCACTTTAGTGTTAATGCAATGTGGAGACATTACTGGTCTTTACACCGCTATTGTGCAGTGGCAAAATTATATCATAAGTTATTTCTCAGATGTACTGGATCGATGGGCCGTATGTCCATGTCGATTGACATTTCATGCCTTTGTCTCCTTTTGCCTTGCAGTAGCACCAGAAAAAAAAAAAGTCGGAGGAAGAGGTTTGGCAGTGAAGGAGCGAAATGAGTTGATGAAAAGGGATGAAAGATGGTCATAATCGTATTCCAGTATATTTAAGAGAGTATCTTGGGGTTTTTAGGCAGCTGGCAAACCTCGTCCCTAACGTTTATCAATTATTACTCATCTTGGAGGATTCTATGCCCAGCAATCTCAGATAGTTCAGAAGTTTTTTTCCCCTTTTTTCCCAGCACTTCACAAAGTTTTTTTGCACAAAGCACAGCCCATTGGAGTCCACAGCCGCCGTCTCCCTGGGAATGACTGTTTCCGTGACACTTCCAGCTACTCCTTCTCCATTGGAGTACTAACGGCCCAATCGTGAAGCTGGTAGACATAACAGTCCAAAGGAGTCAGTCAGCGAGGTTCAGGGGTCTGACCTTCTCAAAGTTTAGCGCAGGGTCAGTGCTACGTCCAAACTGAAATTCAACATACAGAACAGCTCATCACACTTAAAACATATATCTTACCACTGTTTATATATATATGATTTGAGCACAGTGGCTGCCGTTTACATTGTTTGAAAATTTCATGATAAGTAGACCAACAAAATTGGCCCAAAATCGCTTGGAAAAAGTCTGGTTCCATTGACTTACATTGAAGTTAAATAAGGTTTTGCCATCTCCTGTAAAGTTACCGTATTGGAGATACTTGCTTGTCTTCGGAAAGCGATGAAATATATAATTGTATATATATATATATATATATATATAACTGTATATATTCTTTTGTGTGTTTTATCACACAAATATATTTGGCATCTTTTTTTCCATCTAAAATCATTAAAATAATCTGCATATATATTCTTTCACCTAAATAAAGCAAAGCCTCTCTCATGTCCAAATTTTTATGTTATTTGAACTTATTTGTTTTTGATGCATCAAATCCAGCTCAACAAAGAAACTGTTTACCTAATTATTTGCTCTTTATGTAAAATTATACTTAGTGATCCATACACAATACATCCAAAAGCTCCATTCAGTTCTTTTGGGATCAGTCCTAGTGCAGTTTGTGATTCCAAACGAATCATCCAAAATGAGAACTTGTGACAGAATATAATCAAATTCTCACCGCAATGTCCCAACATCTAATGTAAAGCATTCCAAGAAGAGAGGACTAGGTCTTTATTAATAACTTTGACTTCAGCAGAGCTGGTGCCTACAAACTTTTGAACTTTTATATCATCATATAGTCCATTTGCAGAGCAGTAAAGAGATAGATCACCTGAATGCTTCCCAAATCCTGATCTCAAGACATGTTATCTCATAACTATTTCTTAGTGGGATTAAAGCCTGTAAAAAGATCACTTATCCATGATTAAGATTAGTCTATAAAATTAAGCTAATTGCCATTTAATTACACTTGCACATATTAATTTTGTATTTTTCTGTCCAATATGAATCCACTCTCTTTTCCAATTAGGCAAATCAATGTCATATTTACATAGGTACACGGGTCATTTATAATTCATTTTAATTAAACAGTCGCACTGTACTGCACTCTTGACCACCTGTTGGATCCGCACACTAAATATTTAACATCGTTTTCTCCGTAGCTTTTGTTTTTTCCTCCTTTATGTCTCTTTGATGTTTTGTTCCACATTCTTTCCTGCTTTTTTTTGCCAAATCTCAGCGGGATAGCCAAGGAATAATCCCACTCTTCTCTTTCAAGCTCGAAACTTTGCATTTTAACAGTTGTCTGGAGATCCTTTTTCTTTTCCGTATGAAATATCATCTTTAATAAAAGTGGAAGTGGAGAGAGAGGGTGCGATAAATCCGCCGCTAAACCGCACAGAGGCCCGGGTCTCTGGGAGACTGATTAGCATCCTGCCTCAGCACTCGGCTGCTCAATAATTAGGGGATGTTCTGCTTTGCAGCCGTGGCTGCTCTGGCCTTGATGCCTTCTCCCAGGGCAGGCAGCAATTACCCGAGCCTTCGTCTTATTCCTCGGCTCTTTCTGCCTCTCCGCTGCTGAACAGCTTTTCAGTACGGAAAAAAAAGTCTGTTCATTTCCTGCAATCATGCTGTAAGGATGGACGCAGAAAAGACGTGAGCTCCAGGCCGCTCCAGCCGAAAGGCCATTACTTATCTATTAGTCTAGTGGCATCTGTGGAGCTGTGAACACAAAGATGTGGGTCAGTCTTGCATGTCTCAGTTCGTCAGATTGTCTGGTTAAGCTAAGTGCCACTATGTGTCTAAAAGACAAGTGACATCACTAGTGTTATGGAAGCATATGGAAAACCATTGGCTAAAGCTGCAACTACAGGTGTTACAGTTGGACGTATAATTAGGGAACAACAAATTATGCCACAATGTCATTGCCGGTTATCCTCTCTAGAATATAGAGTACAGGTATTTGTTTTGTATTATATTATAATAATTTGCACTCAACATTAAAAAAAATAGTTGCACATGAGTTGCGCCCAAAAAGAATCAACAGACAAGGAAAAAACTTGGTGGGTAGGTTTGACATTGTGAGACATGCGACAATGCAGACATTCAGTGATGCCCTCTATGAGTCATCCTGTTACCATTGGCAGACCATTATACCATTAGCCATTATACCATTAACACCATTGGCAGACGGCTGCATGACGCAGGACTACATGCATGCAGACTGTTACTACGACTGCCTAAGGCATGGGCTATTCTGTACTGGGGTGTGGCATAGCTGGTCCAGTGTTGGCATCCACCTTAATGTAGAGTTGTATAATTAAAAGTGGCCTGTCTGCTGTTCTGACCATTCAGGAATGCTGGGTGATTTGCTGCTGTCATGTTTAAAAGAAGAGTATTCACTAAGAGTGCAATGCGTCCTGCATCTTCTTCTTGGCAACTTAGCCTAATGGCCTTGCAAAACCCCATGCAATGGTTTAGCAGTGCCTTGCCACCCACCTGGGATACAACAGCAATGCCTTAGCAAAAGCTTAGCAGCCAACCACCTACGCGAACAAGGCAATGGTCAAGTAACACTTTAGCATCCAGCTGGGACACCATAGCATGGCCTAACAGACCTTAGCCACCACCTGGGATAACACAACAACAGCCTAGTAAAATTTTAGCAATCCCTCCTAGATAGCTTCAGCCTAGTAACACTTTAGCAGCCACATTTTCACTATATACATATTCAGGTTTTTTTTCAAGCTAGGTTCATTCACAAACATTCCCCTTCAATTTTTTTTTTCCTTTGCCTGTTTTATACCCATCAAGGTGTTCTTCACATATGGTTAAACTTACTATATATTAATTCATGATTCATCTAAGCTTTAAAGTTCATCATGTTATAAAAACATAATATACTAAAGAATAAAAATGTTTCAATATTTTAGGCTTCAGTATGCTTCATTTTTTATTCCCCAGTGTATTTGTGTCCAGCACTGACCAAACCTTGTTTTTAAACCTCCATTTATTGCTGTATTCATTTTTATACACTAAAGATGTTGGTCGAGAGTTGGAGAGGCCACAAACTGATTAGATCATTTTAGTGTTCAGGAAATTAAGGAAACCAGAATACAGGTAAAGTTGCATCATAAAAAAAAGTGTTTATTACATCTACAACTTTTACATTAGCCCAACAACGCTCATTACTTCAGGTGCATTAGATGACTGATCTTAATTGTGTGAAACATGGAGATCACAATTTATACAGACACTTTTTATAGGCTACAGTGAAAAATGTCAGACTAAGCTGGACACTCAGCCTCTCCTAAATGATTTAGGGCTCATAGATATATCTAATCATTTGTAACCTGCATACTCAGAATCAACCGTGTTTGAAAAATTGCTGTCTGCTGCCTGACGCCGTCTTGTTTTGAGAGATGTGGGTCTGTTAAAAAAAATCCTGAAACACGACTAATTCTTGCTCAGTTGCAATCACGATTCGGCAAATTTCTATCTAATTCCAGATAATAACATTGTGTTTAATTAACATTAGACAATTAAAGCAGTAATTATTCATCATAGCTAACTCCCCACGGGGATGAAACACAAAGCCATTTTTAACTCATTACTGGGGTTCCTCCAGCACTTACACTGATGATGCTGAGCCTCTTAGGCATTAAATTCAATTACATCATAACTTGGTTGTTCATGTCCCTGGTTATGGTGCTTATAGTACTCAGAGTTGAACCACATTAAACTCCAAATTGCATGTTTTTTAAATCTTCCCTCCTGGCTCAAATATTAGTGGTCTGGATTGTTTTTCAAAGGAGTAAACATGGAACCAGACAGCATTTAAATATGTCTTCTAGAAACTAGCTGATTTATGTTTTTAGCATCCTCTCTCTCTTTGATTAACTTAAAAGAGATTGCTCTCTTTCTTAGGGCAAGGCATGCTGTCTTTCATATCACAGCAACACTCGTTTGCCTGAGGGGCTATATGAGTGTCAGGTCAAGTCTTCCATAGCATGACCATTATCACAAGATCATACAGTAGGAAAGCTGGCAGCCAGTATGAATACTCTTGCTTCTATAATGCAATTATCATTGTGCTGCAAGGCTTTTGGGGAAGGCAAAAAGATTACCTCTACTCAGTATTACCTCTACTCAGTATTGAGTCATATTTGTTGTATTTATTGTACTGTCTTGCACGTTGCACTTTCTGCAGTCTGTCCTGTACTGTATTGACTGTATTGTTTTACAATACAAAGAATTTGTTGTATATGGATGTAATATTGAAATAAGTGACCCCAAACATTTCAGCAGTAGTGTACTTATATCTTGCCATGTGCAAATGGTTTCTTATTGGTTATTTCTTTTGTTTGTTCTTAAATATCCCATGTTTGTTTACCAAGTAGTACTTTGAAAAGGGAAAAAAGTTAGCTTAATTGTTTACTATATACTTAGGAATGAGTTGTACAGAAATTTATGCTGCATATCACACAAAAGTGCACCAGAAAATGCTCTATTCACTGTAGCTACTGCTTAATAAAGTAGTAGTAAGCAGGTAATTACAATGGTGACATGTTACCAAAGCAAATTGCTGGAATAAAAAATATGGTGTTTTTTGCATAATTTAAAAAATCAATATAAAGTTACCATTTCAGAGATACACAGCTGCAATGTTATATTTGCTTTGACTTTTTTTTCTTGCAGACAGTATAAACCCAAGATATTTCATGATTTGCCCAGTCAACTTAATTTTATTTGCTAAAACACATCCATTTGTGCATTTCAGGTTTGCAACACATTACCACAAAAAGTTAGGATGGGGGCAATTTAGGACTAGAAATAATAACAATAACAATGATGTGGTTTCAAATAGGTGATACCAACAGGTTATTGTAATCATGATTACATACAAAAGCAGTATTCATGAAGGGCTTTGAGGAGCAAAGATTGTGAGGAAATCTCCAGCTCGTCAAAAAATGCCTGGAAACATGACTGAAATATTGAAAAAGATGTTCCTCAAAGAAAGATTAAAGGGATTTGCATATTAAAATTTGCAGAAAGAAAAATGAATAAGAATGTTACACTTTTACATTTTGGAGTAAAATTAAATCATAATACTTTTACTCTTAATTGAGTTAATATACAATGATATTAACCAAATCATCATACTATCACCACTATGTTTCACAGATGGGATAAGGTTCTTGTGCTGGAATGCAGTGTTTTCCTTCAGACTTTTAATTTAAACCAGAAAGTTCTAATTTTGCTCTCATTCGTTCACAAAACCATGTGATTTTGTAAAGCTTTTGTCTCATTTGATCATTTGATTAATGGGTTCTGATTAAATGTGATTAAATGTCTACTTCTACTTTTAGGACTTAAAATTCTGCTCGGCTCTTAGTTCAAAGTATGGGACCTCTGTATCTATCTGATCAAGTATTAGTCAAAGTTATTAAGAAAAATGGAAAATTCTAAATGGTTCACAAACTTTCAAGCACCACTATATTACATATATTATACTATATACTATATTATACTATATTATACTATAATACAGTTAAAATACAGTTTGAAGGCAGTGAATGTGTTTACTGTCTGTAGAGGCTGACATCTATAAGTTAGTATAAGATAACATTTAGAGAGCTAGTGGATAGTATACATTTTACATTTTACATACAAGTTACATTTTACATTTTTAATATTTCGACTTTTTTAAATATAGACAAACTCTTCACAGTATAGGAAACTAGGAAGTCTCATATAATCATCTAGCATGCATGAAGTGATGTAAACCTTGTTCTTTACACAGTGTAAAGAAAGATGTGTAAAAATGGGCCACACAGCGCCTTGATCAATAGCCATGGTAACAAATGTTAACAAAATATTAGCCATGTTAATAAATACTTTCAGGTTGTGATTGTAGACATACCAAAATGTGACTAAATTACTCAAGTAATTTTACAATAAATGACTTATTTCCTGTATTAATACATAATAAATTATCAGTAAAGTAAAAGAATTTAAACAGCGATTTTCAGTACTCAGTAAAACTTAGGTAAGGGGTTTGTACAAGTGCATGCTGTGTGATATACTAATAAAAGTGTTCAAATAAAAATGAATAGAAATGCTTAATTTATTCTAGCTGTTGCTTAAAAAAGTAGTTACTAGCTTGATAATGTTTAATACAAAAGTGTTTAAACTGCATTTATTAAGTGTTATCAAACAGTTCCACATTCAGTCACAGTACCTACAAAACTCCCACGCTACTGCTGATGGCTTTATAAACAGCTTGTATCTAGTTATAGCCCATGGTCAAGTGGCCTTTTCTTGTTTAACATCCTCCATCCATTGATAATATCAGGAGAGATGATTTAGGGCAGGATGGTCTCAACAGGGCCTTTCGGTGTGACTAATGAATACGGAATATAGTGGGTCTAAAAGAAACTTTTATTTATTGTAAGCACCTGTTTGCTCCCCAGTCCTGTCACGTTTATTCCATACACCTCTGGACAGAGAACAAAAAACCCTTCTCCATCCATAAAACACAAGCACTCTTCTACAGTCTGAGTGGTACATGCCATATACTACCCACTGTCTCTCCATAACACTTCTTGTTCCATGATCCTCTCCGGAGCACGGGGAGGGAAAAAATGGGGGGGAGAAAAAAAAAGATCTGAACCTTTTTTTTCTTTTCCATGCTCAAATTTACATCTTTTGCTCATTTCTTGGTGTCGGGGCCCCCACCAGGAGGATTGTAATGAAGGAGTGTGCAGGCGCTCTGCAGGGACACACACCGCGGGACCTGAAGACAGGAGATAGAGAGAGAGAGAGGGAGAGAATGCAGCCCCAGTCATGGCACAGGCGGCCCCGCCATTTCCATACCGCTACAATCAGCGCGCAGACTTTAAAAGTGAATGTTTAAGTAGCCTAAGAGATGGGGCTTTGATTCGCCCTCTGATCAAGCCCGAGACGTCTCATTCAGAGAATAATGATTTTTTTTGCCCCCCTTCTCCTTAATTTCGCTGTTTCCTTCACATCTCAGGGCTTACAGGTATTGCAAAGCCCAGTGGTATTGTCTTGCCGGAGTTGTGCAGGAGAGGAGACCCTTTATTCTGCCAGATTAGAGCTGAGCACGAAATGGTGGGGGGGGAAATGAAGGGAAAAAAAGAGAAAAAGAATTGCAAATGTAGATTCGGGGGAGTCATTAGACGCTGGACAGCCTGTCAGCGAGCGGGGCCGAAGAATAAGAAATAAGAAAAGGAGCCGGGTCAAGATTATCAGCCTTTCTCAGTTCATCCAACTAGAATCAACAGTATGTAATCTATAACCACAGTATAATGCATTTAAGTAATGCCCCTAAAGATAAGAGTGAAGTATAATGCATATAATGCGTCTAGTATATAATCTGAGGGCATATTGTAGTGCAAAGGCAACTGCTTATGTACAGTTAAATAATGGCATATTTGTTGTGTTGTGCAAACAATAGCAAAACATTGTTATTAGATGAGCTTTATTGCAGAACTGCTCTTATAGTTGTAAACAATATTGTCTAACCTCATTGGTTCACCTTAAACCTCATTATACACAAATATATCTGAGAGTTCAGAATAATGCATACAAGCCAGAGCACTGTGTATATAATTGCAACAGTAACATAATTGAAACAATGCAATTTATGTTGTGTTGAGAAAAGAAACATTAGGCATGCTAGAAATGTATCTATGATGCAACATTGCTCTTATGGCTGGAAAATAGCTAACACTATTCAGGGAAATAGAATCCTATTTTTATAATTCTCCATTAATGACCCTTAAAATTCACCACATACAGATGTTATAATTGTTTGAATGTATATGTGCAACTTAAACCAACAGCATAACCCAACAGCACAACTTTTCTGTGCAATTTAGGTATTGCTATCCCTGTTGTGTTGCACTATGAAACCCAAAATATTCAAATTGGACTTCTTAGAAGTGCGTCTATGATACAACAGTGCACTATAACTTAAATTTAAAAAATTATGTTGTTATTCAGAGAAAGATCATTGCAGCTGTCCTTAAAATGCGCCAAAGACAAGCACTATTACGCATGCAACTTAAATCAACAGCATACAGTCTGAAAGTGCAAAGCGGTTCATGGACTAAGGGTATATCCACAGTGAAGTCATTTTTGATTGCGTTTATATGTAGTGTGTTGATTTTAGTGTTGTTTTAGCTTTTACGTGTCCTGTGATGCTAATGTGCAGGGGTGGGTTGGGGTTGAGAATGTGGGATGCTGTTCGATTTTTCTTGATACACACAAAAAAAACGAAATATAAATTTTTCCTATTAATTTTGCCTGTTGATATTTGCCATTCTGAGAAAACTGTAGTATTAATTTTTCAAGTAATTGCTCTTAGAGTACAGACACTATTACTGTTTAAATTTGTTTCTGCAACCCCACAGCACACTATAATGCTGTTTAAATAATGCCATTTGCATTGTGGTGCAAAGAAAACCAGTCAATCATCCATGCTACACATGGTGGACATGCATCTATTATGTGGCATTGTTCTTGTGTCTGTGAAATAACATTGCAATATCACAATTATTAAACCAACAATTGCCTTTAAAGTACAGACAATTCAGGTGTAGCTATTGTTCAGACTTGTTTATGATAATATTCTTATTACATGTGTTAATAGGTTTATTACATAGCAATCCTCTATTGTCCTTAAATGCACGAAAATACATGTGATGAAGTAAAGATGCACTATGCTAGAGAAGGACTTTTACCGTTATGCCTCTGAGTCTCCTCAGCCTTTATGTGAAATGAAGTTATACAGTTGATCAATTTGTATATGCTTGTAGGGAACTTTTTCCCAAACTTTTCCTTCCTTGTTGTTGGAGCTACAAAACCTCACAAAGTTTCTTGTTTTTTTTTTCCTTGTGTATCAGAGTTGAACCGGCAGCCCTGTGCAGTTTTGCTGCAAGCTATTACTCTTTCATGGCCCGCTCTTTGGCTGTGGAAAGGTGCCTCACCAATTATTTTGAGATGGATGCAGGATGCAGAATGACTAGAAGCATCAGGTTCTCTTCTCATTTTTTTCTCTCTCTCTCTCTCTCTCCCCCTCTTTTTTTTTCTTTCCAGCGGACCATGCCTAAGGTAAGGGGAGAATGGCCAGAGGCTACGGCGGCTCCCCAGGGACACGCAGGGCCCATAAACTGTGAAACTGACATCTCTCATCTATTACCTCTGCTAACTAGACCTTTAAGAACCTTGACAGGCTCTGCTACGTGCCTCCCCACCACCACCCCCCAACTCCGCACCCAACCAACCAAACCCATCTGCTATTTTTCAGTCGGTATGGACTCCGGGGAAGTTATTCTATCCTGAATATCGACTCACGTATAGTCCGAGGCCTTCTTAATCATGCACAAAATGCTGGGTATAATCTTATATCAAGGATATGCTCCGGAGAACGTGATACATCAATGTCAACAAACTCGCAAAACTTCGCGCTCATGTTCTCTCCCCTCTCGCGAGCGTGCAGTATTATCAATATTGTGACACGTGTGTGCAATTGATTGATTGCGTTTGGTTTATTATGCATGTCAGTAACAGTCATGAAAAATAGATCCGACTTGTTGGGTACGCGTGCGTGCACAGGTTTCTGTGTGTGAGGTCACTGCCAACAGTGTGTGTGTGTGTGTGCGTAGATGTGCGTGGATGCCAGTGGCAGTGCCGCGCAAGGCGCTGCGTCTCGGAGCCCGGGGTTGCTGCGGCGGCGGCTCCCCTGGCGACCGCGCTCTGAATCCATCACGCCTTGCAGGGAGCCTGCAGGAATGTTCCTTCAATCAGAGTCGGCCTCGTCAGCGCGTAGCTCAGGAGGCGCACGCACACAAACCCTGTCACCCTCACTTATTGCCACACTCAGACACGTCCCACAGCACTCTCTCTCTCTCTCACACACACACACAGTACCTGTGGAGCTTCACTGTGCACACGCACTGCAGGGGGCAAGGTTAGAGCGAACAGACCCGCATCCCAAAGTAACTGTGAGTTGTTTTGCTGTTGTGTGATGTGATGTGCAGCAAAAGCATGTTTTTAACCTCCATTGGGCCAAAAGAGCTGAGCACTGTGAAAACAGTTTTTATTGTACAGTTATTGTAAAGAAATGTATTGTGCTTTATACCCAAATATGCCATTATTGTAATTCATTTGGAGTCTATTTATTACGTCTGTGGGAGTCCATTTAACCAAAATATGTTGGAAAAATAGTCCAAAAAATAAAAAATAAAAAATATATCCAGAAATACCTAAAAAAAGTATATTTTCCAACATTATTCTTTAATAATTAAACAGATTGTTTTTCTTAGTTGGCTGTGTATTCAGTTTCATATTTTGGAAAGCTAATATTCTGCACTAATTGTAGGTAATCAATAGTCGAACTTCGGAAGAAAGTTAGATGACTCAGGGTTACAGACCATGACACAGCTTTATTTCTTTTAGTTTACTGACATCTTTGCCAAATACGGCCTCTCCAGGACTAACAGCACCAGAAAACCCACCATTCCACTCAAATCCTGGCTCTTCATTCATTCTAAAAGCCCACATACAAATAAACCTAAAACAGCCCAATATAAAATTGCTTCTCCTCAATACAACTGAACTACTCACAACACAGCCACAATGTATGCCCTTCAGTGTAAGCCCTCCATACCTCAAGTTAGAACATCCGTGTGTGGCCATAGAATGCAGGGCCTTGGGCATTATGGCCAAAGTAGCTGACTCACTCTCTTACTCATCTTCTAAACCACTTTATCCTTCTGGGTCATGGGGGGTGCTGGAGCCTACCCCAGTGCTCTTTGGGTGGAAGGCAGGAAACACCCTGGACAGACCACACACACAGACATACACATTCACACCTAGGGACAACTTAGCATCTCCAATTCACCCAACAGCTTGTTTGAAACCCACACAGACACGAGGAGAACATGCAAACTTCACACAGAAAGGCCCTGGATGCCCAAACTGGGAATCCAACCAAGGCCCTTCTTGCTGTGAGGTGACAGCACTACCCACTGTACCACTGTGTTCCTCTGCCAAAGCTGCAGTGTCACTAGTATTGGCACAAATATTTAGAAATGTGATACTCCTCTCCTGAAAACAATCTTGCAAACCTACAAAAGACAGTCTACTTTATATGAAGCTGTATTAAAAAGCAAAATGTCCTAGGGGTTGCTCAGCTAAGATAAGCGTAACTGACTTCAAACTTTACAGGATTCTACGTCATTAAGCTCCTCTTCAATGACACATGATGTTAGTGTACCCTTCAGGAAACCAGAAATAACTGTAAGGGTGGCATGGTGGTGCAGTGGGCAGTGAAAGAAGGGCCAGGGTCCTTTCTGTGCAGAGTTTGCATGTTCTCCCCGTGTCTGTGTGGGTTTCCTCTGGGTGTTCCAGTTTCCTCTAACAGTCCAAAGGCATGCACTCAGGTGACCAGGAGATGTTAAATTGCTCCTAGGTGTGAGTGTGTGTGTGTGAGTGAGTGAATGTGCATGTCTGTGTGTTTGCCCAGTGACTGGTGTGACTTGTGTGACTGTGTTTCCTGCCTTCTGCCCATTGAAAGCTGGTATAGTCTCCAACACTCCCCAAACTCAGAAGGATAAAATGGTTTAGAAGATGAGTGAGTGAAGCACTGTAGGTTAGGAGAGAAAAAAACTACAGGTTGGCCAACAGAATGTGATGTGTCCTTTCCAACAAAGTTTTTTTGCATTGCTGGGAACCAGAGAAACAGACCCCGGATCCTGACCTGTTCCTTTATCTGAGGTATTTATGTTGTTAGTGTCATAATCACATTGGTAGCGACAAGTCAACATCAAGCTTAAAGGGTAAACGCCAATGAGTTGACTAGCCCGTCCAACCCCTAAAGTGTCCCTAAACTTTTGACAGGTAGCGTGCGTATCACCTTAAAATCTGGTGGCTGGAGTGCATCATGTGCGTCTTCATGTAACAAAGTGTGTCTAATGATTTTCAGCGTTTGTTACCTGTTACAGTCACTCTGCTTTTTATTAAATATTGATGATAGCTTTGTTGAAGTGACCTGAAAACAAAATTCCAGGCCTGCATCACTGAGTTAAGAAGGATGTGTTGTCAGCATTAATTCTGCGACTGGATCCACAGCATAAAATCAATGGTCCCGAGTCAAATGAAAAGCCGAAGAATAATTGGCCCGAGATCGATGGTAGTTTGAATATAAGCCCGGCTTTAGCCATATCAAGAGTGTCCAAATGAGAGTTTATTGGGCGTCTAAGGAGATCAATGCTTACAAGGTCACGCTTTATCTGGGATGACTTTGTGTCATTAGAGGAATTTTAATAATTCATCTCACCCAGGAGGTAAAGAAAAGAGAAAGCAAATGAAGAAGCTCTAAAGCGGGACGATGCTAATCCCTCGAACGCTGCCATTGAGGCCAAACAGCTGTATGCCAGTTAATGTTGGCCTATGCTCAGCTGCTGGCAGAAAGAGTGTATCACTGTCCTATGTTTAATTGTAAGAGGTCTTTCGTTTCTGATGAAGTGTTGCGCAATGTTTTTGCTCACGAACCAGAGGGATAAATGGTAATAAGGTGAGAGGTAATAGGTTGTGGCCTCTGCAAAGCTCAATGAAGAAAGCACTTAGAGCTCGTGTGATCAATAGCAGGAGAACCAGTGCCTTAGGAAGACCCCCAGGGTCAAACAGGGATTAGTACATATGGAGAGGATTAAGTGTGCACAGAGCGTTTCTCTGCAAAGAAAGGAAAACATATAGTGTTGCCTACAGTGCAGTACATGAGTCAGTGGAGAGTGGAACAGGTTTTGCTTTTTCAGCACATTGGACCAGAAATGAAATAATGACTATGAGGTCCCGCAAAATGCCAACTTTAATTAGGGACCGAAATCTCAGTTTTATGCATAATCAAGCAATTGGGCAATCAGCATGAAAAGGAACTGTATGGAAGAGCAGAGTACGATCTAACATGGCCTAAAACAAGTATACTCAGCATCAAAAGAATAGTTGCACAAATAATTGCACCCACAAGGAATCAACCCTACAGGAATGAAACTTGGTGAGTTGGTTTGACATTGTGAAACATGCAAATGATTCAAATTTCTTACTCGGCCGAACATGTGATGTAAGCACTGGTGGGCCTTATCGCTGTACGTGACTGACCCAACAGCCATGATTGCAGACATTCAGCGAACATGCCCTCCATGAGTCATCCTGTTAGTGCCAGATGCATGACGCAGGACTACATGCACGTAGACTGTTACAATGACTGGCCTTAGCGCCATGTCATCATCAAAGACTGCAATGGTGTCGTGCCAGACTGTCATGGAGTGACTCAGAATGGCTGCGGGTCATCTTCATTCATTAACGAGGCCTGCTTTTGTCTTGCTGGAGATGACAAACGAAGTTGTGCTTGGAGGCACCATATTGCGCACCAAGATGGATGGTTTGTTGTCACACTTCACACGTCCAGAAGGCCTGGTGTCACTCCACCTCCACCACTACCGAGAAATCTGCAGGAACTGTGTGGGATATTCAAGCTGCATGGGATGGATTATCACAGGACACCATTAGGAACCTTTACAACTCTACGCTAAGGCATCTGGCATGTTGCCTCCTGGTGCCATACTGAGAGACACTACTTCTGTATGTGTAGCTCAATAAATATTGCATGTATCAGTCTAAATTTACCATCATTTATTGTTCCTGGTGACCTTTATCTTCCTTCCGAATAGCAACCCAACACTTCCTTCTGGGCGCAACTATTTTTTTCATGAGTGTAGAATGTGCTTTAGGTCACATTTTCAAATTCCTATAGTAATGTGATCTGTGAATTTAACAGTTGTTAAAACAGATGTTTAACAGATCTTCCAAGTATTCCAACTCCCAATGTAAGTCTCCCAATGTAAATAATGAGAGAAGCTCATATACCCCTAAAATAGTTCAACACTGTTTAGGTTCATCAAAATGTACCGAGCATGATGCCATAAAATTAAAGCACATTTTTAATTTCCTCATACTGATATTTACTGTTCGGTTGATGTTTTATTTGATTTAAAAAACATTAAGCTAAGATGGTGGTTTCAATTGTACGCCATGTTGCTGTGAAGTAGCAGTTGGGTTAGCTTTTGTTTTATTTGAAAGTTACTGAAATTTTCTTTGTGAAATGGTTTGCTGTTTGTCCTTATTTACCTTCACAGTTAACAGAAATAGTTGCCATGACTGCTAGCCTGTGTGTGCTTGGAAGGAGGAGCTTAGGAGGCTGGGGCTGGAGCATAGTGGAAAACATTTTTGTTTTCTAAGATTACAAAGGCGGGAGGTTATTTGTTATGCAATCTGTCTAAACCATGTTGCATTTTATAGATTGGTGTTATAATCCACTTTGAACCTAAAGAAACAAAACAAAGTAGAAAAAATGTAATTTTTTTGGAAAATGATAACTAAAAATGTTTAAAAAATTTTAACAATTGTATTTTTCGTAACGTTCATTAATAATTGGTTGCAGAGACGTTTTTGGAGTAAGCCTACTGTAAAGTTAAGATATTATTTAAAGAATTCTGCGAGAATTTTTAAGACTTTCTTGAAGAATAACGAAGAATTTGAAAAACTGAAGAACTGATCTGATCTGTTTTTCTTAAATTTCTCAGATTAATCAGGTTCAACATTCAGGTTCTTTTTACAGATCTAATTTGTGTACTACATTCAGGTTGATGGATGTGGATTATATGCTCACTGTGTGTCTATGTTTGTGTGTGTGTGTGTGTGTGTGTGTGTGTGTGTGTGTGTGTGAGAGTTACAGGAGTTTGCCTCAAGCACATCTCAAACTGACAACCTGCCAATCACAACCAAGTGACCTAAAGACAACAACGCCCCCAGCATGTGTGTGTGTATGTGTGTGTGTGTTTGCGCACCCATGTGTGTGTTTATGCCCAAAGGGCCAAGAGAAGAGACGGCCAATAGGCCAAGTTTGAAGGAAAATCAGGGTACATAGAGCAAGAAGTATGCAGAAAGAGAGAGAGAGAGAGAGAGCGAAAGACAGAGAGAGAGAGAGAGAGAGAGAGAGAGAGAGAGAGAGAGGGAGAAGATGAGGAACGGGGGGGAAACGGATGGCTGTTTCAAAGGGCTGCGCATTAGAAAATGACAAAATGACATGGGTAATGAATAAAGAAATAGGGTTACAATTGAACGAGAAGACTTAATGATAGAGTAACATTGAGCTTTATTGATAAAAGACTGAATTATTTAATAGAGCGGGGATTTATTAAAGCAGAGAACTGTGACAAGTGCTTCAGAAATGAGGACAAGTAGGACCGGATTCAAATCTCATGTTTCCATTCATTTGTAATTATAGCCACTGTGTGCAAAAGGCCTTGCGTACAATACAAATGCTGTTTAATTTGAAATTACACAGCACGCTTCATAAAATATGATGTTGGTTTGAACACTAAAAAGCTAGTCGTGCTGAGTTATTAGCTAACAGAATTAACACTGCAACACGGCCTCTTTCTGCAAGTCGTGCGAAAGGAAGGAAGGCGTAGTGTAAGGAACAAGGCTGGCAAATGCCAGGAAACTGGGGTGCGCTTTAAATATTCATTGTTAAGCAGATGTACAAAACACGTTTCCAGTCTCAGCATCGTCTCCTTTAAAAACGTTCACGGCTATTAGCAATCAAGACGTGGGCCTCATTAAAAAGAGTCACCTCAAATAAAATATTTGTGTGAGTAATGTGCTCTTTAATTGCCTCTAATCACATTAACAGTGGTTCTGATTAAGCACTGTGAATTGGGTTTTGTAATTAAAAGTCTTTTGAGGGGGAAGAAAAAGTGGAGATTACACTAGAGACCACCAAACGGAGCCTGCAGATCCCATGTGGGACACGACGAGAAGCCACGTTTTGACAGAGAACAATACACGGCAGTACGCTAGCTCAGACACCATTACTGAGGTGCGTTTCTCTTGCGTAGTGCATGGTGTGTTTGTGCATTGTTAATTTATTTGGGATGTAATTTTACTCTGTTTTTGTTTGTGTCACTTTTTTATGAGAATTTAATTTTAGTGTTTTTTTATGTATCCCAAGTCTGGGTTTCACTCCTTTTGATGGTTTTCAACATACAAATACTCAAACACACTCATCATCAAAAAAAGTTGCACCCAGAGGGAATCAGCCGACAGGAATGAAACTTGGTGGGTAGGTCTGACGTTGCGAGACATGAGACTGATTCAAGTTTCACACTACAACTACAACTACCACGCAAGGAGGGCCCTATACCTGATTAACATCATAAGGTTGTTTTTGTTGTGCTTTCTTTGTATTCTGACTCATGCTGTGGTGTTGGTAGCATCCTTTGCAAGCTAAGTACGCCTCCGAGAAGAGTTCGAAAGCAATTCGAGCAGTTGGAAGAATTCGAGAGGGGTTGCATCATAGGGCTCTGTGAAGCGGGATGGTCTTATTGACATATGCACATCATGCGGATATTACCATAGAACGCTCTTGGTGGCAGTGGACAGAAGAAGACATGCACCAGCAACATAAAGAATCTGGGCGACCTACATAAGCCTCAGCAACATCGGCAGATGGCTACACGACTCAGGACTACATGCACACCGGTACAACGACTGCCCTTAATACCACATGAGCGAGGCGAAAGACTGCAATGGTATCATGCCAGACTGTCATGGAATGATTTAGATGGCAGCAGTTCATGGTCAGCCCTGTTTTTGTCTTGGTGGAGACTACAAACGAATCCATGTGTGGAGGCACCATGGTCAGCGCCAAGATGAACGGTTTGCTGTCATCTGTCACATGTCCAGAAGGCCTGGTGTCATACCACCTCCACCCCTACCACAAAATCTGCGGAAACTGTGTGAGAATATTCAAGCTGCATGGGAGGTTCACAGGACAATAGGAACCTCTACAATTCCATGCTGAGACGTCTGGCATATGTGTGACACCATACTGAGACACTACTTCTGTTTGTGTAGCTCAATAAATATTGCCCATATTAGTCTAAATTTATTATCATTTATTGTTCCAGGTAACCTTTATCTTCCTTCGCAATAGCACTGCAATCCGACACTTTCTTCTGGGTGCAACTATTCTTTTGATGATGAGTGTATTTGACTAATTATCTGATTAAACTCATTTTGTCTTAAAGACATCAGGTTTGAGGAACAATTTTGAGCTTGCGGTTAAGGTTGGTTTAAAGTGTGTGCTAACAGGGTGGGTTTATTGATGATGGGCCTCTGGGCAAAATGCAGGAATGGGGTCCATTTTTAAATTAGTTGAGACCCCTGAGGGCTGTAACAATGTGCACTGCAAAAACGTATATCTTAGTTTGTGAAATTCTCTGAAATATAGTCCAAATGTATAACATTTCTTATTTTTGATTGTTGTAACAATTATTGTAGACATTGTGTTTTACGGTGCGGCTGCATTGGAATGAGTGAAAATTATTTCTGCTGTTGCCAAAAAAACAGCTATTTAAAAAATGTATCTATAAATCTGCTCATAAACTCTATTTTAAAATACAAACTACATATCCACCTTACAACAACTGAACTATTTTTATTTACTTAATCTTTATTTAGCCAGGTCAATCCTGTTTAGACCACAGATCTCTCTGGCAGCAACACAACACTTCAACAATTTACCCAAGAACATATTAAAACAATTACATAAAACATCTAAACAAAGACAATCCGGACTCAATCAACTTCACTATGGCCTTAAAAGTGTTCCAGGGTACAATATTTGGATTTTTGGTTCATTTTGTAGGTTGTTCCAGGCAGAAGGTGCAGAAAGCTTAAAAGCCATTTTTCCCAGTTCAGTTCGAACTTTGGGAACAACAAATCACAACACATCAAGAGAATGAAGACTGTGATTTCCAGAGTTAAAAGAGAAGACAAATAAACAGAAAGTTTACCAAGAATGGCTTTATATATAAAAACATACCAATGACTGAGACAGCATGCACCTAGAGAACACCAGTTCACTTTTGAATACTCACAATGATGACTAAGAGGACCATAATTTGTAATGAACCTGTTGTAAACTTGCTTTATTTTCTTTTTTCCCTAGTAGTTCTATGCCTTTTTTGACCTTTTGGAGGAGTTGCCACCCTGGAACAGAGCCTTTGACCTTTGGGAGGAGTTGCCTCACTACTCAAAAGTTTGTATCTGTAGACTACACTCTGGACTGCACTCTGAACTGCATTCTGGACCGCATTCTGGAACCAGAGCTCAATAAACTAAGATCTTGTCCAGAGTGGTCTTCTCTCTTCAGTTGACACCAAAAGAAGAAATTACTACAAACCTCAACGCCCTGTGACACACACTGGCACTGCATATGAGGGCACTTAGCAGAGGGATTCACGTACAACACATCTCCATAAAAGGCAAAAAGGAGACTCTATCAACTTTCATTTCACATGAAAAGAAAAGCAAGCCCTTATTTCTGTAATGAAATCCTAATAAAAGCTTCAATCTTTTTATAAAATGGCAGATATGTAATTTAAAGACATCATCAATTAAAAAATCATTTAAATATTTAAAATTAGTCACTGCGGCATGTCACAAAAAATCCTTGTACTGTTAATGGAATAATCTTAGACTCTAATGCTCCTGGTAAGTACTACCAAGTGTACTGAAGAGTCACTCAGTCATCTTCTAAATCGCTCTATCCTTCTGGGTCATAGAGGGTCCTGGAGCCTATTCCAGCACTAAATGAGCAAAAAGCAGAAAACACCCTGGACAGGCTGCCAGTCCATCTCAAGGCAGACACACAGACATACACGTTCACACACACACACACACTTCGGAGGCAATTCGACATCTCCAATTCACCTGACGGCATGTCATTGTAGGCAAGGAAACCGGAGAACCTGGGGGAAACCCACGCAGACAAACTCCATTCAGAAAGGCCCTCCACCTGGGGCTCAACCCAGGCCCTTCTTGCTCTGAGGCACCAGCACTCTCTGTAAAACTGTAGTATAAAAGTCTAAAGATTGCCACTTGTATGGATTACATGCTTCTAACTAATGTAAGTTTCAGACAGAAGTAGCATCAAACCCAGGCTGAGCCTCAAATGCCTCTATACTCCCTAAATACTGTACGATATAATGCAGTATAATACAATTTAATACAATACGTTTAAGGTTTATGTTTAGGCTTTAGGTTAAGGTTAATATAAGAGTGAGTGTAAGGTTTAGGTTTTGGTTTAGGCTTAAGGTTATTGTAAGAGTGAGTGTTAGGTTGAGGGTTAGGTTTAGGCTTAAGGTTGAAGTTAAAGTAAGGGTAAGCGTTAGGTTTATGATTTGGTTTAGGCATAAGGTTAAAGTTAATGTAAGAGTGAGTGTTAGGTTTATGGTTTCGTTTAGGCTTTAGATTAAGGTAAATGTGAAAGTGAGTGTTAGGTTTAGGTTTTGGTTTAGGCTTAAGGTTAAAGTTAATGTAAGGCTAAGTGTTAGGTTTAGGGTTTGGTTTGTTTGGTTTGTTTGAACAATAGAATTTATTTTGAACCAATAGAAATTACCCAAAATTACAATGAAATCTTGTCTCCTTAAATTACACTAAAAGTTGGAGGTATGGAGGAATATCTGTCACTGTTTTTGTTTTAACAGCAACAAAATAAGGTCCAGCTAATAAACTGTGCATGATTCCATACAAGCATACAAATATTCTTTTTGCCTGTCATATTTACAAGAAATGTTTATAGGTTTTATATTTTTATTATTATGCCCAACTTGTAAAAGCCAGGTGTCCTTTAAAATGTGTAAACATTTCATGATGAATGGACCAAAACTAGGCCTAGAATTAATTAGAATGATTTTCATTTAATTTTACTTTTGCTTTTCCTGTAATGTTATGATTATGGCGATTCTAGACTTTACTATGGCAGTCACAGTAAAGGGAACTCATCAGATGTGAAAGCTGATTTGTCCAGATCTGTCACCTAAGTTCACTAACATGCTCCGACCCGTGCAGAGCACAAGTTCTTGTCCTGCTGAGATTTTGAAAAGGCTGGTATGTGAAGCATCATCATGACAACTCCTGCTCTCGGCCAGGCCGGAGCAATGCTGTTTGTATTTCACTCTGCGCTTTGGCAACCCTATCAATATTTAGGCCTTCACCTCTCTCTCTGCACACTTGAAAGTGTGCGGCTAGCAGAAAGAGAAGTTGCCACCACTCCCAGTGTTGCTAATTACCTCGGTTTGCTTTGTGCAAAGCCCGGCTTCTATTCTGATTGGATTTGCTTGACAAATAAATAAATTATCGTCATGAAAATATAATGGCCACCCCAGTAACCTTTTCCTGAAGCTATGTCTGCGAGCAATGGGAGGCCCAGTGGACATTCCCACAATCCTTTTGTTCTCATTTTTCTTTTTTTTTTTTTCTGGTCTTTTTTTTTAGTTCATTTCGCCTCACCTCTCGTGCTCAATCCCACAATGACCTCGCCTATGCACTCTTACCTTTTACTTTTGCTCACCTGCTCGTACGTAGGGCCGTATAGCTGAAAATGAGTTACGGCGAATGCTTGGCTTGGTTCAGTTCATCTCTTAACTGGACTTGACTCATCTAGTCTCTGGTTAAGCCCTTCAGTCTCTGTCCATTGCATCGCAGTGAGTAACGTGTCCTTGGCTAAACCTGTCTTACTGAGATCTGTGCAGACATGTGGAAATTTGTTGTGAATTCATGAACTTTTTTTCATTGCCAGGGTGGAAGAGTTCATTTGGTGCCATGCTAAGGCTGTTTTCTCTGTTCTAGCTCTTTTTGTCAGCTCTCTATTCTGGAGCTTGTAATTGAACAATGCTGAAACCCATGTAAATAGTCTTTTGTGTCAATGTTGAGGTGACTGGCTAAATATAACATCCATGAAAAATGAATTTAAAAGATGAGAATAAACATTGTTATAATGCTAAATTATGCTAGATTAAAAATCTAGGCTGGTCAATGATACATCACACTGTTTGTGGACACTGGACAAAACCTTTTTCTCTTGCTATATTTTCTTGCTTTCGCTCAAGTGTAAAAGGCTGTGAGCTGCTGCTAACGCTAACCTCACTGCTCATTTTTAAAACAGGTTTCGTTTTCCTTCGTCTGAATCCTCCCATCGCTGCATCGTTGTTCTCAGAGGCCTCCCTGATTGTCATTGTCAGTTTCCTGCTGGCACTCACCCCTTTCTGTTGGCCCTGACCGCTAGCTAAGCTAGCCGGCTGGAGAGCGATGCGAGGTGAGTTAGAGAGGCACCGGGCTCATCCTTCAGCTCCTCTATGACTTTCTGGACTCGGCAGCTCTGCTAATTAGCTCTTTGGAGACTTCTCCTCATGGAAACGGGGAGGGAAAGAGAAAGAGAGAGAGGGAGAGGGAAAGAGAGTTTTGGAGGGAGGACGTGAGTTGGGGCGCTAGCCTGCTACGACGGAGGTGTCAGTGAAGAAGGAAATGGATGGAAAACTTTGAGCTGCGTCGATAAGCTTTGTTTTTTCCTCCCTCTCACACCTCGTCCACACTTCTTTCTTTTCAGTTCTGATCTTCCTCTTTGTGGTACAGAAGAAAGAGGTTCAATTATGAACGAACCAGTTCAGGCGGATGGAGCTGAACACAGCGGGTTTGGATTTGAGCTCCAAACCTATAGGCCGTGGTTTTGAGCGTGCGGGCATGGCCCGAGGAAAGTTGCGTGCTAGTCTTAAAATCAGTCTGCCGTGATCAGGTAATGAAGCAGCAGCAGCGGTGCAGATGGCTGATTAGCTCTCTCTCTTCTGGAGGGGGCGCCGGCCAGCATGAAAGATTCACCCCGGCTTTGTCTTCTGCAGTGTAAATATTGTGCTAGCGGAATATGAAAGTAGCGCAACACTAAGGTACAAAAAACACAGGGAAAAAAGATCAAGAGCGGGTCTTACATCAAGGAGGACCCCGAGGATGTCTTTGTTGTCAACTTCAGAAGGGAAGAGAGGAGCAGAGGAGGAAACTGGCAGAAGGGGAGAAGATGCCAGAGAGAGGCTCAAAGGAGCGGCCCTGGCCGAGGTGATCGGTATTCCTCGCCAGTCTGCCTCCTGGCTCTGAAGTCAGGCAAAGAAGCTGGCAGCCAAGCCAGAGGGCATAACTGCACAAACACACCTTCAGCGCAGGGTAGACTGCGCAGTCGCACACTCAATCACACATACACACACGTGTGTGTGTGTGTGTGTGTGTGTGCGCAACACACATACACAGCGTAACATCAGCACACATATATTAGAACAGAACCTCATATCTCCAAAATGATGGCTTTACAGGAGAACCAAAAAACATACTTTACTTTTAATGTAAGTCAGTGGAACCAGATTTTTTCCAAGCAATTTTGGGCCATTCATCATGGAATTTACAATGTTACAAAAGTCTCAAATTGTGTCAAAAACTGAAAAGCAAAAAGAGTTTTTGTTCTGACAGCAGCCATATTATTAGAGTCGAATCAAGTAACTAAACTTTTGCACAAAGTTACACTTCAAATTTGATTTGGGATATTTGAATGGTGGTGCTAACCATTGTTCAGAAATGCTGCAAAAAGTCATGTGTGTGAAAAAGTTTACACAAAAAGAAGCAACAGTATTGCATAACAGCAATACAGTCATGTGGTGAGCTGTCTTCCTTTAGTGATGGAAAACATTCCTTTCACAGTTTGAGCATGATGCTATTTAGAAGGGTTTACGCATCCAGACAAATGTATTATTAACAGCTTAGTTGTTTTAGAGAGTGAAAAAGATGACATCAGATTGGTATTGGTATCGGTATCGGCAGATACTCAAGGTTGCGGTATCAGTGTTGTGTTGAACTTGAAGCAGTGGTATCAGGTCACCCCTGACAAATATTCTATACAGTGTGTAATTGTACTATATAAACATTATTTCCATAAAGAATCTGAAAGGCTGACTCGTCAGAGCACAGTGTACGTTTGCAATGTGCATCAGTCCATTTCAGATGAACTTGAGCCTAGAGATGTCTGCAACATTTCTAGACCTCTGCTGGGCACAGTGGGTGGCGCAATGGGTGTGTGGGTTTCCTCCGACAGTCCAAAGACAAGGAGTCAAGTGAATTGGAGATGCTAAGTTTCCCCTAGGTGTGAATGTGTATGTCTGTGTATGTGTTCTGCGATGGACTGGTGGTCTGTCCAGGGTGTTTCCTGCCTTTCGTATAGTGAGTGCTGGGGAAGGCTCTTGCACCCCCTGTGACCCCAGAAGCATAAGTGGCTCAGAAGATGAATGAATGAATGGGTGAATGCTGCACATAGCACAGTCTTAACTGCATTTGTGGATGTAGCAAAGAACAGTGTTTACTGACAACAGTTTGTTCTCCCAAGCCAATGCGGTGATATCCATCATAAAATCATATTGGTTTTTAATGCAGTGCTGTCTGAAAGATTGAAGGTTGTGGGCATTCATGTGTGGTTCTTGGGTTTGCCCTTTACACACAGAGATTTCTCCAGATTCCCTGAATCTTTTGGTAATATTGTAGCATTGGCACAGGAGTGGAAGTGGAAAACATTGCACATGGAGGTAAACGTTATTTATTGAACAGGCACTTCAACAGCAAGTCTTTACAAAGACTAGGCATGTCTGGCCCAGTGGTACCCTAACACAAAACACTTGAAGGGGGCAATGCAGGAGGACACAACATTCGAAGAGGGTAATCACTAGTTAACTACCTTTCTGGGCCAAATACTCCAGAAACCCAGCTACCATTAAGTCGCACAACTATTCAGTTTGTCTTCAACTGGGTGCTGGTACCTCAATAGACACTAAGGCCCTCACCCAGGGTCAGCTGTAATGGTAACCCACCCAACCCGAACAAAGTCTCTGAGGCATGCAGGCTCAAATCACTTGTGTCACAGCCTCTCTTGAGTTTGCCTTCCACCATCCCAGCCATTAGGTCCAGTCTTCTATAAGGGCTGTGCCCTTGCCACATCGCTGTATATATAGTCGGTCATCCAATACAGGCCTTATCGCTGTATTGGATGACCGACTATATAAGGTCATCCACTTGCACTTAGAAGGTATGCATAAGAGAAGAGTTCAAAAGCAATTTGAGCAGTTGGAAGGAGTTTGAGTAGGGCACATCGTAGGGCTCCGGGAAGTGGGTACCATGCCAGCTGTGCGGATATTACCATAGCATGTTGTTGGCAGCAGTGTGTAGAAAAATGCACTCACCAGCTACATGAAGGATCTGGGAGACCTACACAAACCACGTAGAGAGAGAACCGACAAATTTTCCAACATGCACGGAGTGACCCAGGAGCCATGATTGCGGACATTCAGCGAGCAGTGATGCCATGAGTCATTATGTTAGTGCTGGCACCATTGGCAAATGCCTGCATGACACAAGACTGCATGTGCGCAGCTTGTTACAATGACTGCCCTTAACACCACATCATCATCACCAAAGACTGCAATGGTGTCATGTCAGACTGTCATGAAGTGACTCAGAATGGCAGCGGGTCACCTTCAGTGACGAGTCCTGCTTTTGTCCTAGTGGAGATGACCAACAAATCCGTGTGTGAAGGCATCGTGGTCAGCACCGAGATTTATTGTTTCTGGTGACCTTTAACTTCCTTTCCAAATAACATTCCTTCTGACACTTCCTTCCAGGTGCAACAATTCTTTTTGATAATGAGTGTAGGTGTCAATATGTAAAAAATAAAAGTTATCCAAAGAAATATAGGATGAAAGAATAAAATTGTTTTGACTGAAATGGGGTTATCATAGCTGGCTGCTAACTAGTTGGCATTACATTAGTTTTAGCAGCAAAAACAATTGCAACACAAATCATTTCAGTGTATAGGCATGTGCAGGTTATACAACTCGGGATTGTTAAGTCCATCCAATCTTCGCAGTCATGGTCCAATCAAAGTCAATCAAATCAATCAAAGAGGAAAATATTTAGGTGCAGCTGTGGTCAGTTATTCTCATCAGAGGTTGGTGTATGCACCTCTACATGAGTTTTTTAGGCTTCCCTTAGTCATGAGTATGAAAGCATGTGGTAGTAGTCTGAGTATGCCTCGGTTGGGTTTTGCCTGTATGGCCTTGCTTTTGGTCAATAAAACCAAGCGTATCCCACCTATTGTGCAGCAAAGCCCTCACTTTGTAGGATTAAAAGCAGGAAAATGTATCCCATCAATCTTTACTCAACCGTACAATGAAAAATGCAGGTATTTTCTTAGACTTCATGTAAAAAAAAAAAGGAAATAGAATATTCCTAACACATCATTTCAGATCCACACACCAGCAACCTTGGGTTTAGGCTTAGGCCCAAAGAAGACTAATAAGACAAATTGAAGCCACACTTAAATACATTTTTGATGCATTTAATTCAATTCCTCTTTTAATCTTACATGTAACTTGCATTACTATTCAATATCCTTGGTAATGTGATTTTGTGATTGATTAATATAATTACAGCCAGCGCCTTCCACGAACACCTTGGAGACCAAACCAGAAAAGTTGAATATATTCAAGGCTGTAGCAAAGTTCGATAAGGCGGCATCACAGAAGAAATAAAGAATCGTTAAGTCAGCTTTAATTTGGCACAAATCGGCATTCTGTTTGCCTTTTCCTCCCCTCATGAACATCACATAATGTAGGATCCTTTCTGAAAATGTGAAACGCAGGAGGGGGGAAAAAACTGGTGCTGTTTTATGTAGAATCCTAATGCGTGTTTTCCCCTGTACAGCTCTTCCTCTGCTCTAGTCCTCGCCTCAAGGTTAACACATTCGCACTGCTAGGGAACTGAGCAAAATAAATAAAGTTCAACAAACAATTAGCGATGCATCGATAGCCTGATCGATAATGATGCGTGTAATTATCACTTCAGGGAGCAGGGAGATGGCCTGTCTTTATTGATGCTGTCTAATTCGCACCCGCTGCTGTACTTGAGGAAGGACAGATTAGAAATACATGAGTGTTATTTCAATACTCGCCAACGTGGGGACCAGGTGACGTGTACCAAAACATCAATTAGCCTACAAACTGCAAAATAACTGCACGTCTGGTAAAATGAATGTTGTTGTTTGAAAATACAATATAAACAACTCAGGTGTTCTTGATCATTCTCTGAATAGGAGTATGTGGCATAAAAAATATTCTCCAACTTTGAAAGCCTTGAAAATAATGGTTCTATTTGCACTAATAGTCTGTTAATTTGTGTGAATCCATCAAAGTCTGTAGTGACTTCACGGGTGTCCTTAATTTGCAACCTAATTAGGTTCCCTGCTTTGTAAAGGATTAGCACTCATTAGAAGCATCAGGCTTAGTGTGGCTTTCAAACAAATACCTATAAATGTTCATATTGAACCTGCTTTAACAGCTTGTATACGGTCGAATCACATGATTATGATTATTATTATATCCAGAGTAACCTCTGTGCAGCATGGACAGCAGCTAGACGGACTCTGAGTGACTCAATAAGGTCTTGGTAGTTTGTCACAGGTATCTGGAGCCATGCTGACTACAGTGCATCCCACAACTGCTGGGGAAGGATCCATAGAGCGAACACAATGATCGAGCTGACCCCACAGATGTGCAGTTGGGTTCAAGTCTGGAGAATTACAGGGTCAGGGTAGTACGTGGAGGTCTTGGTCATGCTCTTCCTGTTCTTCCTTCCAAAATACTACCACCCTTGGCCCAAAAGCAAGTAATTGTCCCTTTTTCAACTCTGATAAATTGCCCCTTTTAGCCATGACAGCAATGAGGGATATATGTGCAGACAGCCTATCGCACACCTTATATAACGACCGTACCACTTGACTTCCTTCATGAGAAATAATAATGTGACTCGACTATGTATAATATCCATAGAAGAGCACTGGCAATACAATGGAAAGGCTGTACATGAGCCTAAAGTCATCATGCCATGCTCAATGCCAAGCATCTGCTAGAAAAGTGTAAAGCCCCCCAGCCCCGGGCTGTAAACTGCATTCTCTGGAACAATGAAGCTTCATCTAATACAATAAGTGGGATGAGTTCTGGAGTGATCCAGAACCAATCATCCAACATCAGTATCTGACCTCATTAATGTGACTGAACGCATTCGGCAATGCTCCAACATCAAGTGTAAAGCTTTCCTGGAAGAGCAGGCACTGTTACTGCAGCAAAGGGGGGGGGCAAACTATCTTAGTTTCAGAAGAAACCCTGGACCAGTAGGTGTCTACAAGCTATAGAACATACTACAGAAACATATTAACCATCCTGCTTAAAGCCTCTTAAATGTTCTGTCAGTTAAATAATGTGTTGTTAATAAAACTCCAAAGTTAATGTACCTCAATGTATTAGTGCACCTTGTTGTTTTATGATGGGAAACTTCATATAAGCCATCCCAAATTCTTTAAGCTTTCCCAAATTTCTTTAAGCTACTAATCTTACAGGGAATCTTATTTCAAAATCCCAACTGAAATCAAAACAGTGCTGCACTCTCCCACACAACCGCCAAACCCTTCCTGCTATTTGCTGTCTACCCAAGTTAATGTAGCTTAATGTATTAGTGCGCCTCATTGTTTTTATGATGGGAAACGTCATACAAGCTGTGCCAAAATCAATTAGGCTTCGAAAATACTTTTGAAATACCTCTTTATATCTGATACTCGAATGGTCCAGGGAATCTTATTTCAAAATCCCAATCGAAATCGAAACAGTGAGGCACTCTCCTGACCCGCCAAACCCTCCCTGTTATTTGCTGTCTGCCTACGTTAATGTACCTTAATGTATTACTGCACCTCATTGTATTTCGAGTTTACCCTTTTAGCATACTCTTAGCATACAGAAACAAGTGCCAAAAACAAGTAATAAAGGCAATAAAGTAGCCCCAGGTGACTCTTAAGGTTACATGTGTTCTGTTCCTTACTAGCTCTTTTGCTTGAAACCTGCATGAAGCAAAATGGCACTTAAGTTGCACAATGTAGAGCTCAACTCATTTGAATCATTGGATAAGACAGCCACTCACTGTGAAGTATACAGTGAAGAGTGACCACTGAAAAAATATAAGTAAATTAAATAATCAACTGTGTTGCATACAACACTGACCGTTTTAGTTGTACAAAAATTATGTTGCATGCTGCTCAAATGAAAAGTTGCATGAAAGTTTACCTTTTAAAGCATGAAAATATAAGCTTATCTGCTGGACAACATGGCATCGCTACACTAATGGTATACTAGAGTTACTAAAAGCAGTATTCTATATTCTATATTCCAAAGAGCTGTATGGGAGATCAATTTGGTGGTTTATAATATTTTAAAAGTGCCATGGAATAGACAGCTGTATTTACCTACTGAACTACACAGTTCATGGTACAGAGAACTGACATACTGCAAACCTTAAACACTCTTGTTCATCCTTCAAATACAAATCCCACATTTGCAAAAGATGGTGATAAAACAGATCAAAAGTCCCTAACTGTTATGGAACAGTCTTGAATCATTAATGTTTATGACCCTAAAAATTACATATATTGACCAGAATAAGAAGCCCACTATAGCTCCCACATCTTTAACAAGATCTTGGACACCTTTAAGTCAAAGTTGTTAGTTTGCTCTGCACATTTCACTCTGGACATCGAGCAGCTTCACTCAGCGTTTGACAATGAAGAGACTGAAAAGAGAAGCAGTTCCACCTTTATCAGCATCACAATGCCAACAGCAACCTGCAAGTAGCAGCCATGCTGTGCGATTGTATTCTATGTTTGGTTTTTGAAGCACATGATCTTAAACTGAAAGTTTTATAGTGAGTAACAACTTTAATTTACTTTGTGTTGATGTCCAAATCAAAAGCAAGTAGCTAGTACAGTTAATTTTAGCTAACAGCAAAAACCTAACATAACAACCAGGCTTATTTACACAGCGGTTCATTTTATTTTACTGCCTGTGTGTGTTACATGTTGCTCTTGTGTGATCATTGCGGTGCCTTCCTGTAAACCAGCAAATCAGAGCAGAGCTCATCACATTATTCATGGGTCAGCAAATAATACAAAACGGCTAGTTCAGAAATGGCTGTGTAAAAACGCATCGGGGCAAAGTTACATACCTTCAATGTAGAACATCAGAGAATAAATGTAAAACACTAAACTACCAGTATTTTTAGTAAAACATTCTTTACTCTGCTTGGTAACAAATGTTTGTGATAATGTTTAATAATAGGCCTGAAACCTATACAGGAGTCACAGCAGGTGTAGATTTAAATGGACCATTTCTGTATTAAAGTGTGCATTGTTTTCATAAAATTTAGCAAATATTAAAAATGTAAATGTTTTATTGACTGCCAAGCTTGATCCTTAGGTTTCATCCATCATCCACTTTTAATGTAGTCTATTTTCTAAATACTATAAAATCTATGATGTGCACCAATCAGTACTGTAATTTAGGAATTTTCTTGCTGCACACAGAGCACAACACACTCCAACATCGGCTGCACTCCCACATAACAGACGTACTGCACGATCTGTTCTCATATAGCTGTGATTGCTTTCCGGGACAGACCTTTATGTCCATTTTAAAGGATTACATGCTGTTGCGCCGGCCCTTATCAGGCTAATTGAAAAGTAATGGCCATAGAAGTTGCAAAAAAAAGGGGGGATGTAGTGGAATCCCAAAGCACTTAAGCATTCACCAGGCTGTTTTTACACAGCCTTAATTGGCAGCCTGTGTTATTGAGCTTAAATTAAACATAGCAAGGGGGATGTCCACAGGAACTGAATATTTATACTGAATCTGTCCAGTCTTCTGTACTGACACAATGTAGCTTGTTGGAATTGACAGCAGGCAGCGGTCAGGCTTGTCCAAGTGTCCGTTTGGCGATGTCCAGGTGAGCAGGCAGGGAAGGAGCTAAAGTTAAGAGGAAGTGCAGAATGTATCTGGAATGTATTTATTTATTTATTTATTTATTGAGGCTGTGAATGATAATCAATTATTTTGAAACATACATTATCACACAAATGTTATTTTATTGCAGCAAAGTAATAAAAAGAAACACTTTGTGTTAAACTAATTATAATAATTAGACTCATACTACATTGCCGGTTTGCTTCAGTTTTTCGTTCTTAGTTTTCCCACTATCAAAAAAGGACAAAATGTTTTATTGAGCATTTTAAAGGAAAGAAATATAAAAACTTTTACCTCACTAATTAAAATCTGTCTGGAAGCTTCTGAATGTTTATATTTTATTATTATTATATTATATATATATTTTGTTTGTTTGTTTGTTTTATACTTCTTTTATGTACTATATAATTCACTGGTGTCTATCATACATTGAATAGTGTACATCCATTGTATTATTGTATGTCACCCAACCTGCTTTACTCTGACTGAATGCCAAAAAAGTTATTAATTTAAAAATAAATTAAAAGCAAAAAGTTTGGATGACCTTTTCAATAATACTATACTACTATAGTACTTTGTACTTTTGCAATATGCCTATTTACAAAATGAAATTACAAAATGTAATTTTGAGTTAACATGACCATTAAGTACCAGGAAAACATGTATTTAACAGAAGGTTATATTAAAGACTCAATAACAAAATTTAATATCAAAATATGATATTTATACTTAACTTCACACTTCACTTTGCCCTTCCTTTCAGTTCTGAAATAAATCTGTATGGAAGTTCTTCCCTACCTCCAAAGTTCAGTCTTAGAAGTCAGTCGTGTTTTCTTGATTCCATATACATTCAGTGATGTTGAGGTCTGGAAACTTGTCTGTTTCCTTCTTGGCTGCTGCTCATGCTTTCAGACCCATAGTGTTGAGTGGTCTTCTGTCTGTGGGAGGATAGAAAGAAATAGCTGTGGAATTGATTTTCTCCTCTCTCTCAAAAATGAAAGTTAAATGCTGTTTTTCTTTTAATATTTGTTGAACTACAGTTTTGAAAACTCTTCCTTTTGCTATGGTGTTCACCCTTCTTATGGACATGGATTATTTTATATAACTTTATATGTCCTGAGTAATTTGTAATTTGTATTTGGCAGTTAAATAAATAAAGGGTGGTCTTTGCATGTGATAACATATTTTCGTACTCACTCACTCATTCTGTCTGTCTTTCAGCCTGACATTCCCTTTCTTTTACTGGCCACCTTCTGGATTTCGGTGTTCTGCCATGTCCTTTTGCTTTGCATGTCCTGTTGTGACTCTGCCTCTGTAAGTGTCCTCTCTCTTTGGTGAAACTCACCTCCGTGTGCTGCGTCTCTGTCTGCACTTCTGTTCCTCTCTCCCTCTATCTAAGTCTCTCTCTCTCTCTCTCTATCTATCTATCTATCTCCCTGTAGACTATAGTCTGCACCACTCCTGTTTTTTTGACAGCTTTTTTGTGTCTCTTCTTTTTTCTGCACTAATTTAAGCTCCTCTACCACGTCTGCCCTGAAATAAAATCACTCTCGTCTTTTTCTGTAAAATTCTATTCTTTCTTTTTTTTTTCCATTTCATTCTTCCATCCATTGGCTCCTGCTATCCCTTAAAACTCTCCCAGCATCTCCTGCGGTCCAGCTTGCCTCACAGGCCTGTGGACCTGATGGTGACCCACACGCAGCTCTCATCCCCAAGGTCCTTTATTAATAATGCTGTTCCATCGTTGCAGCATTTGTCAGGGCTGCTGGTAAAGGCACAGACGCATCTATCTCTGTGCCTTGTAGTCTGTCAGAGGCTGAACTTTGGCTGAAATCTGAGTCGTGCAGTGCTTTGTCAGATTTATCTGAGGCTCCTGGCTAACACACACACACGTTCACGCACACACACACACACCGGCAGACGTACTTCAGTGGCCGCTGGAGAAGTTCAGGTATTGACACGGTGTGGTCACAGCCGCCTCAGAGATTTCTATCGCTTTTTGATAGCTCCACTCCTTCCCCTCTTGTCTTCTGATGATTCATTCATGGAGGCAAAAGAGAGCTGTCCAAGGCGTTTAATATCCAAAGCCGCACACCTGCACATGCACGTCCCGGAGAAAGGGAAAGAAAGGCCTGGGCGCTGGAAGAATGAAAGGAAGCTTTTTGTTTTCATTAACAAACACCCGTCGCTGTGGTGCGCTTCACTCCAGCCTGAAAGAAACCAGACCGGACAGCTGGACCTGGCGCTTTGAAGTGGCACGAGACCATTTGAGTCCTCAAAACTCCTCCAGGCAGTCAAGACGGTGATTTCTATTGTAATCCAGGGCTCTGGTATTTCTGTTGCAGGTCTACAGTTCAGCGTTTCTATTGCAGTTCTACTCTTCAGTGTATTTATTGAAACTCTATTTTTCACTCTTTCTATTCAATTTTTTTCATGTCCAGTGTCTCTATTGTAATTCTATTGTTTAGTTCGTCCTGTTTTTATCATATTTAAACTGTCCTGTAATGCTGTCATAATTCCATTGTCCTGTATGTCTAATGAAATCTACTCTCCAGGGTTTACATTGTAACTCTATTGTCCATCATTTCAATATGATTCAACTGCCAAGTATTTCTAATGTAATTCCATTGTAATTCTGCTTTTCAATATATTTACATGCAATTTCATTTTTCACTGTTTCAACTGAACTTGTCCTTAGTTTATATTGAAATTTCACACTATGTTTATTGTAATTCTATTGTCATGTGTTTCTAATGTAATTTAACTGCCTGCTGTTACCTGGGTCCAGTGATTCCGTCATTTTTTGTACTGTCCAGTTTTCTATCATGATTCTATTTTCTACTTAATTCAACTCAATACAATTCTACTGTAATTCCATAGTTGTCTCTTTGTGATATAATTTTACTGTCCTGTGTTTGTAATGTAACATATGCTATCAGGTGTTTCTATTCTATTATTCAGTTGTCCTTTTTCATATTTAACACTTATTTTTAATTCTTTATTTGTAATTCTATTCACAGAGTTTCTTACAAAAGCCAACTGCTTAGGATTTCCATTTTAATTCTACTGTCTAGAGTTTTTAATGGAATATTACTCCCATTATTTCTACTGTAATTCTACTCTCTAGTGTCGCCCATTATTGCTAATATAATTTTACTGTCCAGTGATTATAACATATTGTATGTTGTCCAATGTTTTTATAGTAATTCTATAGTCTGATGCTTCTAATGTAATTTAACAACCCATTGATTTTACTGTTATTGTTCTATACCGTGTTTCTGTTGCAATTCTACTGTCTAATTCCACTAGCAAAAATATCACATCAATGCAACCAGAGATAGTTAAACAGTATAGACACACTCAAAATGCCTATAAAAACTGTCAATACTTGAATAAGTATAATATATAAAAAGTTTGCAAAAATCAAAACAGGAAAAGAAAAACAATATAAAAACAACTTTATAAAATGAGATAATGCCATAATTCTGTAATATTGAGTGCACCATTTATTACTATGCAATTCATGCAGTTGCTATTTGCTGGTTGTTGTTTGCAGGATCTCTAAATCAGTTGTTGTTCATTTTTTCAATATATGCAGAAAAGCACACTGTGATGAAATTGATCATAATAATGATAACATCTTCCACATACTGCCCACCCTTAATTTCACTAAACCCACTATACCGAACAGGTTAGTGTTTCTTCCTCATGCTCTTAGACACTTTTTCCTGCTCTGTCTCCCTTGGCACCATTCGTGAGGAGGCTGAACCTGCATTGTTAAAAAGCAGCTTTGGAACAACGTCTGTTGCAATAACCACACTACAAATAAAACTGAATTTAATTGATGCAAAAAGAAAATTTCCTGTCATATTACAGACAGTGACATAGAGTGAAGGCATCTTTCTTCACAGGCTCAGCTTAGTCTCATGACATGATGAAATCAAAGAGCAACAGGGTGGACGCTGAACTGGACACAGCACTAAACAAGCAGGGGCCTTGAATGGTAATTCTCTAGCAGCAGCACAAAGGTCTGGATCAGAATGGCAAATACTCAGAAACTGACCCACCACACGATTTGCAAACAAATACGTTAAACAAAACAAATGCATTACAGTTATTGTTTACTTCTGACAAGCACAGCTCATGCTGAATTCAGATATCACTAGTATAGTTGTGCAGCAATAAGTCTTGAGTCTTGAATTTTGAAATCTATTCCTTACCAGAAGTCTTCACTAGATGGAGCAAAGGCTCCTTATGATATTGTATTCTGTCTCCTGCAAATTTCTCTCCACACTCTTCCGAACAAAAATGTGACATAAAGGAATCTTTGAGCAATGTATAATATATATATATATCATAACATTTGGGCAGATAATTTGACCAGGGATGACAGATAGATAGATCATCACAGCTAAATAGAAGTATACAGACACATCACAGCAAAATAGAAGTATACA
>CM067478.1:28884749-28955797 GCA_034552555.1 Semaprochilodus insignis | reverse complement strand
CATCACAGCTAAATAGAAGTAAACACACTCATCACAGCTAAATAGAAGTATACACACACATCACAGCTAAATAGAAGTATACACACTCATCAAGGCTAAATAGAAGTATAAGCTCATCACAGCTAAATAGAAGTATACACACTCATCACAGCTAAACAGAAGTATACACACTCATCACAGCTAAATAGAGGTGTACACACACATCACAGCTAAACAGGTATACACACTCATCACAGCTAGATAGAAGTATACACACACGTCACAGCTAAATAGAAGTATACACACACATCATAGCTAAATAGAATTATACACACATATCACATCTAAATGGTTTATTCTGTTTGGTGTTTTGCGTGATGTAGACTTTTTTTGAGTGTTCCTCGTTTGCAGCCACATCGGAGACTTTTTCAAGAAGCTCATCTCCAAGATGTGCTTGGCTTTCCGGCTGGCAGAGCGCTGGACTCCCAGAGTAGTGTGAAGTGAGTGGGATTTTGTAAGAAATTATTCAATGCGTGGTGTGGGCCCCCCTCTCGGCTTGATATCCCGGCTGGATTTGTAATGTTTGTTTGTCCCTCATCATGCTGCTGTTGATTAGCAAAAAGTACATGAATGAATCATATGTACGTTTTAGATGTATCCTCATTAAAGGGCGGGAGGGGTCCTCTCTGCGTAATTAAAAAAGCAAACAAGACTGATGGGCCTTGTTTTATCTGCCGCCAACCAACCTCTGCTCGAATCGAACTCACCGCCGAATGGCCTGTACTTCAAACACACACACACACACACACACACACTTTTCCTCTCTCTCCGCATGCTCACACTTCTCTGGGATCATCCTCACTGATTTCTCCTGCGTGCTTCCTTTTTACTCTTCGGTGACTTTTTCCACTTGTTTGATATCTCCCCCCTCCAACTCCCCCATTCCTCTTCGCCCCTATCTAAGGCTTTATTTAAAATGCATGCTCCGTCTGGCCAGGCCTGGTGAACTTAAGTACACCTGTCAAAGTGCAGAAAGTTTGCATGTGGCTGCTTTTCTGCTGGGTTGAATTCACCAAGGCTTTAATTAAGAGGAATAACGTGTATGCGATTGGGGAGGTGGGGGCGGGGGGTGGAGGGTATGTGGGTGTGTACGCACCCACTGCAAAGGATCAGGGGTCTTTGCTCTGGGACCCCGCCAGTGACTTTTGATCACATCTGCTCATACCTCTCTTGAAGCTGACAGGAGAAATAAAGATGAGGAGAAGATGAGGGGAGGGGGAGTCGAGGGTTGGTGTCAGTCCCTCTTGTTCTAATGTTGCGCTTTATGTCAGAAATTAATGTTCAGAGTTGTTATGCCATGGATAGATAAATTGGACAGAACGACATGTCAGCTGAACTGTCCAGGCCGCTTTCTATGAAATACTTCCAATGTGTATTCTTGGGAAAGGGCTGATTTGATTGCAGATTTCATGCATGTTTGGAGTATTTGGGAATTTTCTATAAGGCTTCTTCTGCTCTTTTCACATTTATGTGGAATCGCAAATGCCATTAACTGTATTTGTAATGTCTAAGCGAAAACATCACATATATCGTATGTATTACAGGTATACTTTGAATATGTGCATGTATTTCCCTTCTTTCTGACTTTACAACATTTAGTTTTTTCTTTTTAACTTTTATTCAAATTGCAGATTAAATTAGCAGAATTAACCAAAGTGTGGCTCAAACACTATTCCAAAAACACAGAAAAGAACAAGAATAAAAAAGAACAATACTTATTAATGATCGTCTTGCAAAAATTGGCAAAAGGAAACAACTCTGCCACCCAGTGGTCATGCAGCTGTACTGCAAACTGAGAGAGGGAGAAAATCCTGTAATGAGAAAAAACTGAAAAAACTGAAAGTTGTTGACCCCTTAATCCTATGATTACACAGATCACATCAATATGGTTCCAGCTTTTTCACTGACCTGAGACTTGCAGTTTACAACCGCTCGGCCCACCACAGCCCAACCAACATATTTAATTCCCAACAAAGAATGCAGCTCTTGACATATCAGGCAAATTGCCAAAATGCATGAGCAGGCTTGAACCCTCCTAAAGGTTAAGGCTTTCACATGCTACCCTTCAGTATTTGGTCAACTAGCTTCCATTATTGTTAGCTGAGTGGGAACTGAGAAGACATTTATTATGCTGGCTTTTCCTAGAGACCGCAGGGCTTAAATGCTTAAACCATGTTAATGTATTTGATAAGGAAATGGTTCAATTCACATTCAGTACTGGTTCAGTTCATGATCACAACAGTTCCTGTAGTGTCAGCAAAAGAGAAATGTCAGAATCGTGTGAGTAGAGTAGATCTACTACAATTACAGCCTGATAATTGTATATAAACTGTGTAATCCAAGAATGATTGTCAAATGTTGGGTAGAACTAATTGCACTTGCTTGATTGTTATTTTCACTTTCCATGTCTCTGAAAATCACCTTTACCAGCTTGAAACCTTCGGAATGGCCCAAACATGTTTGCTTTGAATGGCGTGGAGTCTAATCTGCCTTTGTTTTGCTTTCGCAGAGACATGATTCTTTTGTTTTACTGAAGTCAAATCTCAGCTTGCCAGCTGGCACGAGAAGGCTTTCTACCATTTTACGTTATTTAACTAGCTCACCAATTAAACGCAACCATATGTAGAAGCAGTGCAATCCTAAAGCCACCAGTCTGACTGTGAGCTATAAAAAGTAGAACAAAATAACCCTTCTAGATGCAGAGAAACAGGATCAGACAACAACAGAGCGCTCAAATAATAGCCGTCTTTAAAGGGATCCTGTAATAAAATCTCTTTATGAGTTCTATTTGGAGCCTGCAAAGTCTTGAAATCGTTTTTATGCAACAGTAAAATGGCTTTAAATAAAGAAGACTAAATGAAGAAAGGCTTTTTGTTGTTGTGCCTTTTTTGGTTTGTATGGAAGAACTAATGAACAGAAAGAATAAATCAAATATTTAACCAGTATGATATGATGTCCTACAGAAAACCCTGTCACTGTGTTATACAGTGTACGAGCCCTTTGGCTTGCTTGCCTGTGTTTAATTAAGCTTATGAATATATTGTTTTTATTTTGTTTATTGTTTGCTACTATTATTAATAGAACAAACTTTTACAGGAGTACAGATGTCATCAAAAACGTACTACGTATCACCTGCTTCATGATATGCCTATTTATTTAAGCTCACCGGCCAAAAAAACGAAATGTACCTAATAGCTTGTAATACCTATTTTAGCACGAATAACAGCTGCAATTCGATTTGGCATGGACTGGACAGGTCTTTGGATGTGGGCTACATCAGTGTTCAGCCACTCTAGCATCAAAGAATTGCACAGTTGGGTCAGATTTGGTGGATGCCTTCCCTGGCACATTTCTGAGGAGAGTTTCCTGTAGACTGGGACTTTTGCCTTCTAATAGACCCACGTGACCATATGCTTCCATTCACGCCCAAATGGCCAAATGGCCAAATGTCATCACTCCTTTTTGCCAATCATTAACATCTGCTTTGCTTCTAAATCTATACATCACATCACACATTATAGCCCGATCATTCTAGTGCAGCGGCATCTGCAGGAGCCTGAAGTTACTATGACCTTAAACACACAAGGTGACTCATTTTTTGCCTAATGAGCTTATTTAGATAGATAGTTAGTGGGCTAGTTGGTTACTGGTTAATTATGTTGTGATTACAACAGCATAATGATTTCCATGTTCCTGTGTTGTACTAACATGGGAAAGTAAAGTGTTTATACTGTTAAGGTTACCCACTAGACTCACTAGACTAGCAATGCTGCTCAAAGCACTGCTCACTTTCCCAATATGTTTGTAAATTATTCTAAATTCCAAAAACTTCTTTGGCAGAAAGCTGGAGCTGTTTCTTTCAGAAAGCACCATTTTCATAGTAATCTGTTGTCTTTAAAGGAGCAATTTGTAAGACAATGCAACTTTTTGGATTCATACTCCTAACATTAGGATCAATATGTCACCAGAATATGCACAATCCCTCCACCCCCGACTATGGTTCTTACCAGCCTAGATGAAACGTTGCATCAAATTTCATCTCATTACTTGCCAATAGCGTCTCCTAAGGTGGAAAGCAGCACCAGTGCTAACTCTTGTTTTCCTTCTATTTATATCACTTCTTTTGTTTGCTGCCGAACATGGATTATTGCATGCAACAGTGGCTGTTATAATGGTCAATTTCCAAGAGCTACAGGCATCATTGTGTTTACTCTTCCTTTCATTGGCTGCCTGTCCTGAAATGATCTAACTGAGAGCAGGACCTTCAACATGACTGACAAGAGGTTAGAATACACCACCGGGGCAAGAAGTGCTACATCTTCATAATCTCATGTTGGACTGATGGAAGATGACACGATAGTGACTTACTATCACCACTTGAGGTACAAAGCAGTATTACGAGACAGGACGGGTCGGGCTAGCTGGTTAGCATGCTAACTTCAGCAGATATCTCTGCAACACCATACAAATACATCTTTGACATACTGTTAAAATGTGTGGAGTTTGCATGTTCTCGGCATGGGTTTACTTCCACAGTCCAAAGACATGCAGTCAGATGAATTATAGAAGCTAAATTGTCCCCTAGGTATGAGTGTTTGTGTGAATGTGTATGTCTATATGTCTGCCCTGTGATCGACTGGCAACCTGTCCAGGGTGTTTCCTGCCTTCCTCCCAATGATGGCTGGGATAGACTCCTGCACCCCCAGTGACCCAGAAGGATAAACCAGTTGGGAAGATGAAAGACTGAGAGCAATTACTGCATGATTTCTGCTGTACACTTATATCTTTTTCATGGTGTGACTTGCAAACAGTCAGTGTTTAAGCAATTATGAGGGTTAGTTGATCGGTCCGGGTGGTCTGTGCCAAATTAAATGCTGCTCAAATAATTTTATGGCTTCAAGAAAAGCTCCTGAGACCAAAGCAGCTAGAATCTGATAGGAAGGGTACAGTAGCGAAAGAGTGGCATGCCATGCACTCTCATCCCCTTCCCTTGTGTGGTAAGAGTTTGGAGAGAAGAGAAAACCGAGGAGCTGTAAACAAAGCAGCTCTGGGTTTGATCTTTCATCCAGATCAGAATTATATCTGCCCTTACTTTGGTTACATCTGCTGTACAATCTCTGAGGACATCTTACTATCCAGCAGACAAGAACCCCGCCTTTATGGAATCATCTACAGCTTTGTTGAACTTTGTTCTGGACACAGACAACATTTATTTCTGCCTACAACTTAGCTGAAGTTGGTTTTATAACACAGTTATAAACTACATCGTTTCCAAAAATGTGACCTTGGCTTTGGATTATATTTCCCTTTTTCTAAAGACAAAAAAGAAGAAGTGGAAAACGTTGTAATGAGGAACAGCCAGATGTACCCATCAGTTATGTTGGACCATAACAAAAGTTGTTCATGTTTTTCATCATCCTAAGAACATTTGGTCCCAGCAAAAAGCTGAAAACATACCTCCCCCTTCTTACATGCAGATAAAGTCAAATGTGAAACATTCATTCTTTACCTGTTCCTAATCTTCACCCTGTATAAAGGCCTATGCTAACCTTCCCAGGTTAATGAAAACCACATGTAAGACTCATCATCATCCACGGCAGCCTAAGGCACGGAACCCTCAACATGCAAATATACACTGACGGGAGCATTGGGCTCTCCTCTGGCTGTATTTAGTCAGTGTTTTGGTTTGTAACTCGCTTAGCTGGTGGAGGTCCCCCCAGGGTCCCTTTTGCTCTCCCTGGCTCCTCATGGGTCATAGGGGTCACTGTTTTCCTTGGATGTCATTCATGGGACCCACACTGGGAATCAGCACCATGGAAAACAACTCAGAGCCTGTGGGCCTCTTATATATGCTGAAAAACTTGATGTCCCTGAAGCTTTATAGGAGGAGGGACATAAAACACTGTGCACCCTTCATTCACTTACTAACCAGTCAAATTAGGTATTCCCTAGAAGCAGCTTTTTTGGGAGATACTTCGGAGGGCATTACATAGAAGATAATCCACTTCAATATGGAAGGAGGACGTCAAAGAACAAGAAGTGATAAACGGGAGCTTCCAAAACTGAAGTTCATAAAATTGCAAAGTAATACAGAGAAGATGGGAATAATAACCACCTGGAGGGACCTGATAGACCACCAAAACAGGACTTTTTATCTTTAAGAGATCCAAATGAAGCTCCATTGTTGCTTCCATTGTCGGAAAAATTTAAGAATTGACTGCTTGACACTATGGGTCTGAAAGGATGTGTAGCTATCAAGTAGGCTTTACCGAGAAAGGAGAACAACCATAAAAGAGCAAAGAAGTGACCACCCCAGAGCACATCACTGAATGTGATTCTTTGGTTGGTGAGAAGCAGAAATGCAACCAACTTTTAAGACTGAAAAATATTCCAGCAGAAAAACAGAAAACAAGTCAAATAATGGAAGCTGTAATAAAGGCAAAAAGTTCTTATGGAATAAATGTAATGGAGTAAATTATATTATGGAAAATAATGGATGTTGTACTAAAGGCAAAAAGTGGGCACACTGTAAAAACATGCTATAATAATAATAATAATAATAATAATAATAATAATAATAATAATAATAATGTTACACTTACATAGCACCTTTCACATACCCAAGGACACTTTACAATTTTTGAGGATTTTTTTTAAATGGCATCAGAGTAGAGGAAGATGGGAATAGTACATACTCAAAATGTTACTGGAGGGCTGAAATAATGCTTCACCAGTGCTCACTGAAACAGCCAAGATAGCAGGTAGGTCCCCTCTAAGACTGTACTAACTAACCCACAGTCCAGAACAGAACAGCATAAACAATACATGTGTTCATCTTTATGCAAACAACAACAACTTATTTACATCATTTACAAGAGTCTGTCTTACTGTGAGTCAGGCTGTGGGGCATTACAATATGACATCTAATCATTATTATTGTTGTAGTTTTATGTTAAATATACGTTAAATATATCTACATAATCCCATGGCTCGAGCTGCTGGTTCCCATATGCACTTCCTGTCACTGTTTAGTGGGAGATCCCTTATGACATACGCAGGAAGTGTAGTTAGAAGTGGTGGGAAGAAGTCGCTGATCTGTGAAGTAAATCTCTATTCAAGCTGGATTAGGCCGGGGGGGGACTCTGTAATATAAATGTAAAAGATTTTACCAGCAGATTTGTTCAGTATAATGGTTAATTGCCAGTCAAATAAACTTAAATATAAGTTATATAAGAAACAATATAAGAAAAAATAGGAACTTGTATTTAATGGCATATTTGACAGGTAATTAAATAACAAAGGATGGTCTCTGATTTTTGCATAGAGCTGTACGTAAACGCAGAAAGAGTTTATTTCTGTTGATCAAGATCAACGGCTGCTGACATTTCAGCTGCTATAAGCTAATAAAATACAAATGGTTTTGGCATGACTGGTTGACTGATTATGGTGCCCTTCCCCCCATAAGTCAAGTTGAGTGTACAGGAGGCCCTGGCAGTAGTGGGTGGCCATTTTAACGAGAACCTTTGGGTCAACAAAGCAGACCCATGCAACATGAGAGAAAAACACGAGTGCTTTGTATTTATTTCATTAAAAATGAAGCACTGACCTCTCCCAAGGGCTCGAGCATCGCTCCCATTCCTCTGACGGACTTGTTGATGTTCGTTCCTCCTTCGTTATTCCAGAAAGACAGTGTGTGTGTGTGGTGTGTGTGTGTGTGTGTTTTCATTTGTGCAGGGGTCTTGTGTGATTCGGGTGGACTGAGAGAAGGACTGCCTGATATAAATGATAAAAGGAGTGTGCAACTAAAGTAGAAAGTTTGCTTTTATTATAGGTACTGCAGTGATTCCAGACTATTCTAAAAGCTTCCCAGTTTTCAAAAAATTCCTGTTTGGTTTCTCCATCGTGGCCTGTGGCCGTGAAAGGCACCTGGATGTATTACACTGTTGGACTCTAATTAACCCTCTAGAACCCTAATTCTGCACTTTGTAGCCAGTTCGCATGGCTCTATCCTATGCATGCTTTATACACAGACATTATACACCTATAAATTATTTTTGTTAACCCTTTCAGACCAAACATGGCACTGTGCCAACATGTTGAATAACTTGAATTGCTTTATAATCATTTGAGACATGGACACTCTTTAGCATCTACTTCCAATGACAGCTGGAAAAAATATATAGGTGATACAAATGTTGCATTTGTATACTTCACAGATGACTTTAAGGCATAAACAATACAGGGTATCAAAAATACATGCTTCTATTTTAGTGAAATAATCATATAATTAATTAACATGTTTTGTGCAACTTTGATAGATTTTAAAATATCTCATGTAACTCTCACGTTGCACTGAAAATATGTTGCAGGCAATGCGACTAGTTGTGTCAGTGTTTCACTATGTAAATCCAGCCTAACAGATCATGTTATTGATTTTTCTTCCTCCTAAATGGTGTTATGTATATGACAACAGTGATTCCACAATATGCATATTGAGCTATTAACTATGTTTTATCAATCAGATTTTGGACATGACTCCAACCACACACTTTGGATGAGTTTCTGTATGTACTGTATTGATGCAGTGCATATGAAATAATGTGTGTGTTTGTGTGTGTGTGGGTGTGTGTTTGTGTGTGTGTGTGCGTGTTTGTGTGTGTGAATGGCTGTCTACATAATCCCATGGCCCGACTGAGCTGCTGGTTCCCATATGCACTTCCTGTCACAGTTCAGTGAGAGCCCCCTTATGATACACATAGGAAGTGTGGTCAGAAGAGGTGGGAAGAAGTCACTGAGACGCAAATAACAAGTAAAGACCAATTCAAGCTGGATTAGGCCAGAGGAGGTCCTGTGATGTAAATGAAAGAGATATGATCGGCCTGTTTGTGCAGGATAAAGTATCTGTGGAATTTCCTCAGTTTACCCCAGATAGCAACAAAACAACAAAAATTGCTTCAACAAACAACAAAAACTTCCAATTAATACCAGAGAGAATAGCATTAGGCTAGTAAAGAAGGCTCACTCAACATCACAGAATGCACACTTCCCTGCGACAGGTACATTTCCTTTACCATCAGCAAAAACTGTAGTGAATTTCACCAATCAAATTCAGGATAAAGGAATTGTATGGGGTCAAACTCCATTTTTGTGTGTAGCATTGTCTCAGGAACAGAGACAACTGAGGTAATGTTGTCTGTTATCAGAGTTTATTATTACATTAGCTTAAGGTCTGCTCAGACAGGATTACTATTACTAAAGGAGCTCAAACGTTCAGAAATTTATAAATATAATTTGCACCAAAAATGCTTATCAGGAAAAACTACAGACTTTGTAGATTCAAGATTAGAATGTAGATTCAAGAATAGAATAAAGTCCCAGGTCAGTACTGGAAAGTCTTAAGTCAAGTCCTCAGTCCTAAACTTACTTACTCCTAGGTAGACCAGAATGCACTTCAGTTGAATTCAATATTGAATGTCAAAAATAATGATAAAGTTTGCATAGCATTTTTAATAATGCGCTGCTGGTAGTACATAGTAGTATGTTAACACCGAAGTAATTTTTCTATTTCAAGCCCACTTTGCCCCCTCATTTCTCTTGTTGCTATGCTAAAGGATAAACTTAGCTTAGCTTGCTAGCATTTCCCAATACTGCCCGCCCTCATAAGCAATACAAACCGAGGGTCAGTTCTGTGGCTTTTAAAACAATTAAATTTATCTTTACCGCAAAAACACTGCATGTTTTTAAGGCAATGACACTATTCAATTGAACATTTGTGAGTTATTCCAGTACGAGTGAAGTTTAGGTGCTGAGTAGAGGCTGGCTGATACCCATTTAAATTTTGCTTTCTCTGGAGTTCTCATGCTCATCTCGCTTGTCTAGCTTGTATTCTTTTACAAAAGAAATAAGCAAGGCAAAACTGTACACTTATCATTTACACATTTACACTTATCCAGAGATGCACAAGAGGCATGGCCATGTGGAGCCTAACAGAAGTAAGAGAGACTTTTAATTGTATTTAAATTGTTATATGGACATTATTAGCGTGTTTTCATGTTACACTGCCTGCTATTCTGTGCTAGGCAGTGCGGAGCTAGTTCAGTGTTACCCTACATTCACACTACCAGGCGATGGAACGACATGTGACCAGTCATTTCCTATAGAAGCATGTGATTTGTAGCTGCGATTTAGTAAAAAATCACAAATGCATAATGACACAGCGAAGCAACATTTAAATGGTTGGCTTCAGTAAATTCTTCAAACGAATCAGGGTCATCGGGGGCCAAGATCCCCAGCTCCTGCTCTCTGAACTTTTAGTTCCTACCAGCTTTTCGTTCCTATTCTAAGCAGTGTGGTGTGGAGGAGTGTGGAAGAGAAGCTCATAACCGCTGTTTCTTCTTTTCCCATTTTATATGATGCATCTTTGCACATATACATTTGAAGAAAAATGAAGCATGAAAGAAAGTAGTGGATATTGTTGGTGTCTCTGGGGAGTTCAGTCTCTCAATAACAAGCCAGGTTAGGCCGGCATGCTAACTGGCCAATAAAGCAAGCCGCAAATGCAAGCAGTTAGGTTTCTATACAAATTTGTTTTCCACACCCACATGCGAAAATGCGAGCGGCATCAAACACACCCACAAGTGACAAATTTGGGGCAACATAAGCAACTTGTTGTCTGCTAGTGTGAACAATGGGTTAGTGCCGACAATCAAGGAGAGTTACATGGTTAGGAATGGTCAGGAACCCTGGCAGTGGTCCGCCACTACTGCTGTTTTCAATAAAAGGCCCTTTGCTTAAAGCTCTATGTTTCTTCCATCTAGTTCTTGTATGTTTTGCCAGGAAACCAATCTACATATATGACCAGATGTATTAAATCCCATCTGCAACCAGATGCTTTTCCGCATTTCTTCTATTTTGGTCTTTTTGAGTCACAAGGCTCCAGTCAGAGTCATTGGTCTACAAGTCAAAGTTGATTTACAAGAATTTACAAGTGATTTTATGGAGTCAAGTCATTAGTGACATTTGTCAGATTCAAATCCAAATCATGTGACTTGAGTCAACAACTTTGGTGGTCGGTGGGTATAATTCCCGTTATACCTGTACTTTAAGATCATGCCTTCACAAACTTCATGTAAACACTTCTTATTGCCTGCTGACACATTCACAGCGGTTTCCTTGACATTGCTGACCACTCCTTTCAACAACTCGGTCCGGTGTTGTTGTTTACTCTGAAAGCACTCAGAGACGCTTGACGTGTAACTTGTCGCTCTTACGCAAACGTGCAGCCCACTCACTGCTTTTTCAGTCAGCGACACTTCTGCTGGAGCGCAGTTTGAGCCTTGGGTCAGTGCTGTCTGGCTGGGCGGAGGCCAAAATAATCACCAAGTGTTGGATAGCGGCGGACAGGCACGCCAACTGATTTGGATCTCAGCATGTGAAGTCCAGAACTGTGCAAATGAACATTTGGCACGAGCACTGGGTAGAGCCGGCCGTTCAGGCCAGCCTGAGGTCAGGAGTGCAGTGCTGATAGTGATTAAGTGTTGGTTCTTCATGTCTGGAGGCTGGACAGTGTGTTCCACCTGCCAGTCAGTCTCTGCTCTGTGGAGAATGGTTTTCCTCAGGTACACTAAATCAGTTGTCTCTGCAAGCTGATAACAGGCTAAACTATTTTATTTCTGGCGTAGCTGCCTTCATGATACAAGCTAGCTGTGCTGGTGTCCCGCGCTCTAATAGGTTGCTAGGTTTGCGTGCATTGCAAATGAAATCACCCAATCATGTTTGAAGAGAAATCCCTAAAAATGAAAATATAATATAAAATCAAGTCATTTTGAGACATCTGCCTCAAGTCTAAGTCTCAAGTCATGAATACCAAGTCAAAATCAAATCGAGTCTTTTAGCAGTGTTAGTCAAGCAAGTCTCAAGTCCTTAAATTTGTGACTCGGGTCTGACTCGAGTCAAGTCATGTAACTCGAGTCCCCCAACTCTGCTGCATTGTGACTAGTTGCCCAGCTAATTGTGAACAGCTTCTAAGATCATACTTCATGTTACATTTTAGATGATGTGCAAGCAATATATATAGTCTACTTTGTGGTTACAGTGAGCAAAGTCCATTGGAGTCTCAACTTTATAAGACAAATGCGTCACAGTTTATTCAAAGGCTTCCCACATGGGGACTTTAGAACACATGCATAAAGACTGATTATAACATAAGTATTTATAGTACAATGTACTATAATTCCATCATATTTAATTATAGGGGAGCTATTATGCTCCTTTTCAGTGTTCATAATTTCATTTTTGGGGGATTACAAAAATAAATTTTCATGCTTCAATGTCCCCAAAACATGATATTTTTTCTCATACAGTACATCTGTATTCAGCCTCAGTCTGAATCGCTCTGTTAGAGCTCCAGCGTCTTTAAGTTCTGCCTTTTGATGGGCCCAATGAGCTCTGATTCTTCAGCTTACCCACTGTTTTCTGATTGGTCAACAACTAGAGTGGCTAGTAGAGAATTCAGTGGAGAGTTTCACCCTCACATCGCTGTGGCTATTCTTAGAATGGCATCAATTCTGCTCTATCAGTTTGAGACAGAATCCGATCCTGAAAGTCAGGTAGAACAAACTGATAGATCCACCTTCACAACCTTCAGGACATTTCAGAATGGTAGCTCTCTGTGTTTTGTGTGACGGCATGCCAAGTTTGCAGGCAATAAGGTTGTTACCTTCCAACAGACCTTTGAGGCACCTGAGAAAAGTGGTTTCGATGGGAGAGAGCTTCTCCCATTTACTATGGGCTTTTTAGCTTTTTACACTGTTTACATGCACAGAAAGCTACATAACACACTTAAGGAAAGAGTAAAACCAGAAAAGCACAATTATCACTGTATTGACATGAGGGGCCTTAACCTAAACTGGCTCCATTCAATTTGGGATGAGCGGAGTCTGTGATCCAGAACTAATCATGCAACATTAGTACCTGACCTCACTAATGCTCTTGTCCAACATCTAGTGTAGAGTTACTCCTGAAGAGAAGATGCTGTTTGTTACTGCAACAAATCAGCACTCTATTAATACCTATTCATACGGTTTATACAATTATACTTTTTACTGCCTTTAAACAGGTGTCTACAGACTATTTCTAGGCTTTTTACAAGTATAAGGCTTTCTAAAAGTATACAAAACTTTGATTCCTATTACAGCAACCCTTTTACCTAATCTTTAGAATTATTTAAAAGCATTATGTCCCGATTGAGACTAATTTTCTTCAAGCTTTGATAAATACGTGTCTAGATTTTTTTCAGAATTTAGGGCTGTTATCATCTAAATTGTGTTTCGGCCTATTTGATATAACTACTTTGTCTCTTACTGCTTTGGAGTTTTTTCTTTTGCTTAGCACAGAACGTAAGTAGCGATGATTCACAGCCCTTCACTTTGAAAAGACATATGTGTGGTCGGATTTGTTAATGAAGAAACCTAGAAGAAAACGTGGTTTCAGTTGGAACTTCAGTTAGAAAACATTCTACATAATTTCTACATAATTAAATCACGAAACATCAGTCATCCAATGCTTGAGTTTGATGTTCAGTACTAGAAAAACAGGGTCAGAACTGTTCACAGGGGTGGTGAATGACACATCTGAAGTTGAAGGCCTCTGAAAGTCTCACAAAAACACATTATGTGAAATGATTACAAATATGGTGCCTGATGTCTGAGACATTGAGTATGTTTACTTGCACTTATAAGAAGTTTACTTGAAGGGCAAGCACATGTAAATCCTCACTCTGATTTCTTTCATTTTTCTCAGTTTGTGCATGTATGAAGATAAGCAGACAGTATTCAACACAGCACACGCAAGAGCGCAAAAAACCTTTGGGATCCTGAGACCAAATACATGTTTGATTAAACAAAGAATTGAAATATTCTTCATCCTCTGTATGATGTATGTTCATATTTTCTGTGAAAGTGACTCGTTGTTTCAAAAGCTTTCAAAAAGTTTTACATTATGTTACATCATGACTTCATTTATTGGCCATTTGTAAAGAAGAATCCAATTGTTTCCTGACTTAGTAGATCCGGAGATTCCCATTTTCTGATTACCCAATTACCAAGTCATATTACTCACAAAATCATTTTTATTTAAACACACTCAGTGTTTTCCTTTTTTGAAATAAAGAAGTAAAATGTAAACATTGTTTTGAAACATACCAGTCACTTTTTATACTTACAGTCCATATATGGAAACTAAGCTGCAGAAATAGCCTACTTTGAATGAATTGTTTCTGTGATGTCACAGGAAACAATTTATTTACATATGTTCACCTATTCAGTCTACAGCAGTTTAGCCCTGCCCACTAATCTTGAAGAGTGTTTCAGATCTAAGAGGTTTTCTTGCACAGTAAAGTACAGCCAATCAGAACAGAGCTCATTTATATTACATGCAGGAAACTGTAAAAATACCTAAAGAACTATATTACCATTATCAACATTACATAATGGCTATATTTGCATTATAGATGGTCCAACACCCCGTTCCCATCACCATCACTGTACAGAAATCAGAGAAGGTTTTTCCACAGTGCACCACTGCATATCTGCATACCTCTGAAGAACTGTGATTATAACCACTGTAGTAAAAAGTAAGGAACCTGTCTGGCTCCAAATCTTCACTGAGCTTATAACAGAAAGTTAATAGAATGAAGATTGGCTACATTCTGTTAACTTATTATCTGAAGATTTTATAAATCAATGTAAAAGGTTTTATTGCAGTGTTCTTTACTTGTTTTTATTTTCCTCATCTGTGCTGTGGGAATGGCTTCACTGAGCACAACATGGGGATAATATATCTTGCATTTGTGTTTGCTATGACTCATGCTCTAAAGTCCCAGAGTTTATGTGGTATAAAGGATATTATTCAGGCAGTTTAACTTTTAGGAATTTTAGAGATTCTGATGGTACAACTGGTCAGAGTTCACAGTGAAGCGTGGAACACAGTTGCTGATGAAGTAGGCATTTAAAATTCACTTGCTAAATGATTCCATTTATCTGCTTGTTTATACCTCGTCTGTGTGTGTGTGTGTGCGTGTGTGTGTGTGTGTGTGTGTGTGTGTGTGTGTGTTTGGTGGTAAATATCCCAAGATAACTGGACTTTCTTCTGCTTCATTTCATCTCCAGTCCCCAAAGACCAGCCCAAGGCAGAGAGAGAGAGAAATAGAGAGAGAGAGAGAGAGAGAGAGAGAGAGAGAGAGAGAGAGAGAGAAAGAGAGAGAGAGGGAAAGAAATAGTGAAAGAGAAAGTGAGGGGAAAAAGAAGCGTGAGAATAAAGAAGAAAGAAAGTGCAAAGAGAGACAGCTAGGAAGCATGAGAGAGTGAGTGAGTGAGAAAAAGAAAAAGAAAAAAGACGTAACTAGGAGAAAGAAAAGAGGAAAGAAGAGAACGAAAAAAGAAATGGAGACAGAAAGTGGTGGAAAAAGGAATATAAAGAAAATGAACAGTAAGAGTGAAAGAAAGAAAGAAAGAAAGAAAGAAAGAAAGAAAGAAAGAAAGAAAAAGGAAGCGGAAAAAAAGATGAGAAAGACAAAGAATGAGGAAGACAAGAGAAAGAGACAGAGGGGAAGGAAGGAAAAGAGAAAGAAAAGAAAGAGAAAAGGAAAAGTAAGAAGAGAGGAAAGAAAATGGCAAGTTCATGAGTGGATTAAGAGTGGAAGAGAATTATAAGGAAGAAGAAGAGAAAAAAGAGAAATAAAGAGAAATGGAGAGAAATAAATAGAAATAAAAGAGAAAGACAGAGAAGGAAGAGAGAAGGAGAGTGAGAGCAGCTCTTCTCATGGTTTTACGTATCTCTCTGAGTGTCTATGAGGATTCAGATAAACCTGGTCTGATATTGCAGTGGGAGGTATTTATGGAGGCGCTGGACGAATTAAACAGTTTACAGCAGCAGCATCCCTCCATCCTTCATCCTTCACCCGTCACTGCTGAGAGCTTCTCTGTTGTAAACACTAACAGGAAATGATGACTGTAGCTAGACTCATAACATGAGTGTTTCTGTGCTAGCGAGTTCCTGAACTCAGTCTGGAAATGATAGAGAAAGTGTGTGTGGGTATATGCGAGGGTGTGTGTCTGCTAGGTTTATGCCATGTTGTGGGGACCATAATGTGGTCATATACTTATGTTGTGGGGACCCTGCATCCTTGTAGGGACCCCAAGCCTGTGTTCCTAATGTAAGTGATTATACATTTTAAGGTTAGGGTAAGGTTAGGGTCAGGGTTAGTTAGGCTAGTAGTAGTAAGTAAGCTATGTAGGGTAAGTCTCCAGGATATTAATGGAAGCCACAATCCCCATAATTCACTGAAACAAACACAGAAAACTGGAACACAGGGGTAAGCTACAAAATGGACTTCATAATGAAGCTGCCTGATTATTATTATTATGTTTAAGCTGAAAACGTCACGTCACGTATGCCACGTATATCAAACGAAACTGATAATGTACTGCAGTGTGTTTGGAGAAGGGCATTTATATTTTCTGGGGATTTGTTCTGCTGCAGCATTACTAGACACCATGTTTAAGACTGTTTTGCGCTTCAGCATGCGGAGCACTGGGCGTGGACATGTCGACATAGCTGACTGTTGGCATTCAGACATGTGTGGGGCAGGCTCTTGGCGAATACATTTCTAGTAATACATATATATGATGATATATAATCATACATATATATAATTGTGACTTGGTCACATACTATAAATATTTTTCAATGCTCTGGACCCTCACAGGACCACAACAGAGCAAGTATTATTTGGTTATTGGGTCATTCTCAGCACTGCAGTGACACTGATGTGGTGGTGGTGTGTTAGTGTGTGTTGTGCTGGTGTGAGTGGATCAGACACAGCAGTGCTGTTTAAACACCTCTGTGTCGCTGCTAGACTGAGTACAGTCTGCCAAACTAAAAATATCAGCCAAGAGTTCCCTGTAATCACTGATGAAGAACTAGCGTGACCGAGAGACTGTGCAGCAACAGACGAGCAATCTATCAACAATATAGGAGTGTCTAATAGAGTGGTCAGTGAGTGGACACTGCACTACACACACTAACACACCACCACCACGTCAGTGTCACTACATATAATATTTGTCTAGGACATATATATGAACCCACATCCTGACACTGTTTAAAACAAACGTCTTTGTGTGTGTGTGTGTGTGTGTGTGTGTGTGTGTGTGTGTGTGTGTGTTTGTGTGGCTGTGCGCATTTGGGAGACATCTGGCTGTCTTACTCATGAAAGCCTGCATGTTTAGAACTGTCCTCTCACGATACAGAGTAGCCACGAGCTGAACCATATCCCCTAAAACTTCAAGGATAAAGATTTTAAGACTGCTGTTATTGTTTCTGCACTGTAAATCTACCAGTACAATTTATTACAGACCCCCTCTGTACTTCCTCTCACTAAATACTTTATAAGCTGCATCTGCCTTATAGCTCCACTGCATGTTCATTCATGTGTACATATAAAACTCTCCCAATGTCAATTTAAATACAGTTTTCCATTCTATGGCACCTTGAACTAAAGAATTTTATGTGGAAATGAATGATAATAAGAGAAATCAGAAATAGAATCTGCATATTTGGGAAACCAGGGCAAATGGCCTACCCAAAATCAAAAGACACACCATATTTGTCCTTCATAATGATGACCCAGGAGGAAAAAAGTACACTGAAGTGTACTTAACGTAAGTGCACTTAGTATACTCCCACGAACGTATGATAAATGTACTGAAAGTATGCGATTTTCATATACTAACTATGTACTTAGTATGCAAAATATAATCATTATTGCTAATAAATATATACTTAAATAGAACTAATTGTACTTAACTGTACTATTTTGAGACACCTCTTAGATTGATTTAGAGATACTTGAGTGCACATTAAAGTACACTGTTGGTACATTAAATTACATTTATATATATACTTACTTAGTGTACTTCTATTAAGTACACTAAAGTACTACTGAGGTAACATGTACTTGTAATTATTACACTTGTAATATATAGATTTTGCACTTGTATTTAGCACACAAAACACTAATGTGCTTGAAATTATTACAGTGTTAACAAGTACACTGGTATTAAACTGGCACATTTCTAGTACCTGGGGAATTTCGATATATTTGCTTGTATGCCATCTGAATGTAATCCTGCTAAAAAACAGCCTATTTTTAAAGTCAACCCACTTATGCACTGTAGAGACTATTGTAGTATTTTCCTTTCCATGCTTTAACATTGCAAAACAGTGAGCTACTGAAGGCCACCCAAGAGTGACAAATTCGCCAGCACTGAAAGATCAGCATGTACAGTATAAAAGGCACGGTCAGTGACCCATGTTTCCCTGTCCCAGCCTGCATAAATGGCCAACCCTGAACTTTCTAGTGCAGCTCCAACTCCATCCTCTGCCAGACATTTTATCTCAAAGCATGTTTGATATGAAAGAGCCACTGTGTGACTGATATGAGCCATTTCAGAGATGGAACAGGAGAAAATGTGGCCCTGCATCCAGTCATTAGGAAGAGCTAAATAAACAGTGGGCTGAGCCTCAGTCTCTGAAACCAGTACTGGATTCAGAATCAGAAATGATTTCATTCTGCTTTGCATTCTGTATACTGCAAGACTGAAGTTCAAGACTTTAGTGAACCTGCTACATATAAACTGGTAAAAACAAAGAAGTCTATTTGAGTTCTATTGATGCCGTAGTAGGACTGATTTGGTGCATTTCAACTGTGTGGTTTCACCCAAGTGTTGTTCAGTTAAAAGCTTCTTTAGAGAACCAAAAAGTGGTTCTTCTATTAAAAAGCATTCTAAACCCATTTTCTTATAGTTATAGTGGCATTTGTGTGTGAATGAGACACTACAAAGCAACTTTGCAGAAAACCAAACAAACAAAAATAACTGTTTATTATCAAAATTGAAGATAATTGCAAATTTAGGAAAAAAACATTTTTATCAGGGTTGGCTTGGGAATTAGCACTGGCCAAAATAGTAAACAAAGGTAAACTAGGGATATAAAGCTCTATCTAATCTCCACCAAAACACAAACAAAAGACAAATTACTCTCTATCGTAACTCCCTGATCGACAAAATAAACAGACACAAAACCCAAAACACAGCCAATCCTTACTACTGGTAAAGTGCTATTTATGGTTCAACAAGTGGAAACGAGTAAACATATCCTCTGCAGTTAAGGATACTGGGTAAAAACCAAAAAGTAAAACATAAAACAAAATTTTATCATTTAATTTGTCATCTTAAATCTAGTCTTTTGGTCGAAATAAAACAATAGAAAATCATGATTTAGAGGTAATCTAATGGGACATTTTAGGTATTAAGGTATCACTTTATAAATGTACTTTTTGGGAATGAATTAACTGTATTGTTTTTACAGTATTTCTATACACTTATTTAAAATTTGATTCCTGCAATAAGTTCCAAAACAGTTGGGACAGGAGCCTGTTTGTTTGGGAATTGAGAATACCAATTGTTGTAGTTGTGAAAGTGGAACTGTTTTTCATTTTTGTTTGATTTAACGCTTAAAATGTTTCATAATCTAGAAGTCTTATCTTTCTGTAAATATTGCATTCCATAATGCATCACATTTTTAATGTCAGACAGTTTTGCAGGCGGGACAGTTTAACACCTGCACTCTCTTACCATGGGGCCACGCTGCTGTAATACATGCATAATGTGGTTTATCTTCCTAAAACAAGCAGCAACATCCTTGAAGAAGACATTATCTAGCCAGCAGCATATACTGCGCCAAATGTGTATGTATATTGCTTTTACCAGTGTAGAAGTTACCCACTAATGCACCCCCATACCATGTTAGTTGCAGTTACTCAGTATGGCATAGGGCCACCATGTTTGATAATGCAACATGCCAGACATCTCAGCAACAAACCGTTCATCTTGGCACTGACCACGGTGCCTCCATACACGGATTCACTGGTCGTCTCCACCAAGACAAAAGCGGGGCTCGTCACTGAAGATGACCCACTGCCATTCTGAGTCACTCCATGACAATCTGGCATGACACCACTGCAGTCGTTGGCAACGCTGAAGTGGTGTTAAGGGCAGTCGTCGTAACGGTCTGCATGCATGTAGTCCTGCGTTGTGCAGCCGTCTGTCAATGGTACTGACACTAACAAGATGACTCATGGAGGGCATCACTGCTCTCTGAATGTCCGCAATCATAAATACAGAGATAAGGCTCTTGCTTGCTTACAGAGTGTGGAAGTTTAATCATTTGCATGTCTCACAACCTGCCAAATTTCATTTCGGTTGATTCCTTCTGGGTGCAAGCATTTGGGCAACTATTCTTTTGATGATAAGTGTAATTTCACCTTGGATCAGTCCATCTCGGATGGGCATCAGCTCAGAGAAGTCAGCTGCATTTCTGGATGTTGTTGATATGGTTTCTGTGGTGTTTATTGACACAGGTATTTGAAGTATTCCCAAACCCATATAGTTTATAAGGTTCGAAGGTCATAGACTTTTAAAATTAGTTTTTGACCTTGCTCAATAGATGCAGGAGATTTCTCCTGGATTTCTGAAGCCTTTGATGATCTTCTGCACTAAAACTTTAAATTCTCTCTGAAAAAAAAAATAATAATAATAATAAATAATGCGTTTTGGGATACGTTTTCCATTTATCCTCACCTGTTTAATACGTTTTATAAACATTAGGGTCTCAGCCCTAAATTTCACTCTCTCAGTTTTTTTAAAATGTGTTGTGTCTTTCAGATTAAACGTTTATTTACCAAAAAAATTGTTTTAAAAAGTTAAAACATGAAATCTCACATCTTTAAACTGTTTTCATTTATATAAACGTCAGCAAAATTGACATTTCTTATACCTCCTGTTTTAAAATTGAGTTTGTGCTTGAGCTCATTGAACTAGGCTATTGTAACTTGTTCCTTTTTGTAACTAGTGTCTTGTGTTCTCTTTAAAAGTCTAAGAAACCTCCTGCGGCACTCCTCCAACAGGAATCCCATTTGCTGATTGGGGCCTGACAAATAGAGAGGTGTGGGGTTACAGAGCTCTCAATTAAGGGTCAAAGATCACTTTCGCTGAACCCTGATGGCTGACACCATTTCCATACCTGCAGAGCTAATGGATTAAACAGCTTGCTAGAAGATGTGGGTGGTTTTTCTTGAATCACCTTGTCTCATCAGGAGAGCACAAAAGGAAATGGAGTGTTCTGGAGACCAAATTCCAAAACAGAGATCAAAGAGGATGCTCCAGTTTTAGTGCTATGAAAGCATGTACAGCAGTAGGACTACATAGCAAAACTGCAGCATGAAGAATATGTCAGCTCCATGATGTAATGTTCCCCATGTAAAAATCCATGCGGTTGTTTTCGGTGGTGCAGTCTGGTCTGAAACAGTGGGTAAAATGTGACTTAGTAACTTAATTACGCTTAGTTAGTCAGCCAGCTTGATAAAATGTGGAGGTGAGTTTTTTCCTCGGAATATTCAGAAGTAGGTTTCAGTGTTTGCTCACTTCTTTTCACAATCATGTCAACAGTTTCACATTCAGTTGTACTAATCGCAAGAAATAAATGTGGGGATATCTGCATGATCTACACTATATTCTGTAGCTTTTATTAAAAATAAATCATTTCATGATTTATTTCATAATCACTATGAATACACTCAACACAACTCCCATCTCCTTCCTGTCTGTCTGAATTCCTGTCTGTCTGAGTTCCAGAATTGGAGGGCTTACTTCTGCACAGTAATAATAATAATAATAATAATAATTTTTATTTGTATAGCGTCTTTTATTATAATAATAATACAATTTTATGATATATATTTTTTAATTTCCATAAAATCAGATATTATAACAGAATTTCTAATATAAAGCTATAAAATAAAAAATAAAAAGTAAAGCAAAATGAAGATAAAGTAAAAATACAAATGTTTATAGCTATAAAATATTACAATAATGTGATTAAAAAGTCTTCAGCTGCTTTTGAAATTCTTGTACTGATGTTGCCTGTCTAATCTCAGTTGGTAAACGATTGCATTTTTTCTGTGAATAAAGATAAGGGACATAGGGACAGAACTAAACCAGAGCTCTTCAAATCCAGACCAGATACAATAAGGGCTGGAAGGTATGACAGTAAGTTAAAAAATCCAGTTCTGGAAAAGGATTCAAGGTCTGAAGGTCTATTTGTCCTACATGCTTGTGTTTTTATGTGTCCCAAATACTTGAGGCTGCACCCAGCACCTTAAAATGCTCATTTTGTATGTTTTGTAGGAACATATTCCTAACTACTTCACTAGACTACTGAGAGCTGAATTTAGTTTTGTTTTAAGTGGTGTTGTTTAGTATTTTAGCTGCAGCTATGCTGCCAGATTTATCTCAGCATGGCTGTCATTGTGAAGAAGTCTTTACAGAGGTTCTCACCTTTTAAAGCTCATCAGCTGCTCAACAAAGTCACAACATTTCACACACAGAGAGCCAGTAGTGTTCTAGTTACAGGGGATTTTTTTATTTGGTTATATACACTCATCATCAAAAAAATAAATAGCTGCACCCAGAAGGAAGTGCCGGATTGCAATGCTATTGGGAAGGAAGATAAAGGTTACCAAGAGCAATAAATGGTGATAAATTTATACTCATATGGGCGATATTTATTGTGCTCCACATATAGAAGTGTCTCTCAGTATGTTGTCGGGCCGCCATGTTTGCTAATGCAACATTCCAGACATCTCAGCATGGAGCTGTAGAGGTAGTCCTGCGTCGTGCAGCCATCTGCCAGTGTGATGACTCGTGGAGGGCATTACTGCTCGCCGAATTTCCTCAGTCGTGGCTGTTAGGTCGCTCCACGCATGTCGGACAGTTGGTTATCTCTCTCCATGGTTTGTGTAGGTCTCGTTGATTCTTCATGTCGCTGATGCGTGCCTTCTTCTATCCATTTCCACCAACAGCATGCTATAGTAATATCCACACAACCAGTATAGCGTGCAATACGTTGATAAGACCATCCTGCTTCCCGGAACTCTACCCCTCTCAAACTCTACCAACTGCTTGAATTGCTTTCAAGCTGTTCTCTGAGGCATACTTTGCTTACAAAGGACGCTACAAAGGACAACAGCACGAGTCAGAATGGAAAGCATGCACAACGGGATGAACTTATATAGTCAGTCAGGTACCAGGATAAGGCTCGTTCTTACTTATGTTACATGCGTGGCCAAGCCTAAAGCTTGAATCATTTGCATGTCTCATGATGTCAAACCTACTACTAAGTTTCATTCCTATTGGCTGATTCTTTCTGAGTGTAACTTCTTTTTTGATGATGAGTCTGTTTTAAAGTAGTCTTTTATTTAGCTTTTATTTATTAAAGAGTTCCCCTGATGGAATGGTCAGTAGGGGGCTTGTAGACAGAGGTTAGATCCGTTCTTCTTATGCTTAGTGACATGCCTATTAGTTGCAGCAATGAAAAGGTCATTCAAACTACTCAAATATTTCCTTTACCTTTTACTTTCTGTGCTTGTTTTGATTCTGATGTGTTTATACTGGCAGAGGGAAACTCCACAATGTCATAACTGTCCAAAGGCCCATTAATTACAGTGGAGAGTTCTGTGAGATGATATATATATTGTGTTTTCCTTGGAGTCCCGGAATTTCCTTAAATCAACAGGCAGTCAAGCTCTGCCGCCATAAAACAATAAAATAATTTTGAGTGAAAGAAGCCTTCCCGCAGTGGGCTGGGCCTCGTTTGCAGTATCGTCACTGGCTGAGGGATTTCGGGAAAAAGCCAGCTGACGCACCATGGTGAAGGAGGCCTGGGAGCAGGAGCAGAGCGGGGCCAGAAGTGTTTAACTCATAAATGTTCGGTACTCTAATAAATGTGCTGAGGGCAGATAAAGTCATAAGGAAAGCTTTCATAACGGGTCTCTAATGAGTCTGTGCTAATCACCCATGTGGTAAACATCAAAGGGTAATGCTACACTATTTGCTGTCACGAGAGAGAGAGAGAGAGAGAGAGAGAGAGAAAGAATACAGAGAATAAAACGTTCCTTGGTGAAAAGAAAAACATTCAGCAGGCTAGAGTATTCACATGGGAAGCAGCTGGGCATTACGCCTGAACGGAGCGCAGAGGGAGGAAAATGGTGGCAGAGGAATACAAGAGGCCTTCCAGTTGTTTAGTCAGGGGACCGCGCCCCACAGACTGATTACACTCATTTGGCACTTGTTTGGAGACTGCGGCAACAGCTCAAAGTACAGGAGGGGCATAATTTGTGTCTAGACACCTGCTGATTGTTAGATTAGGATACTTTGTGAACAATTTAGACTAAATGAGGTTTGGACGTTTAGGTGGCGAAAATGTTCTGCCCAAACATTAGGACCCCATCGTCATGATACATAGCTATACCCAATAAGTGGGATTTGTGTATATGCACTTCAAGAATGCACTGTGATAGACACCTGCTCACCCAATGTTTCTTTCAGTGGTGGACAGTGACTAAGTAAATGTAACTGGTTATGGTACTTGTAGTGTTTTGGTGTATCTTCAGTGAAGTGTTCCCATTCTGGCTGACTTTTTACTTTAACTCGACTACAGTTCAAAGTCAAATACACTTATAATCAAGAAAAAAAGTTGCACCCAGAAGGAATCAACCACTGGTGGGTAGGCTGGACATCAAGAGACATGCACATGATTCAAGCTGATTCATGCTCAGCCCCACATGTGACATAAGCAAGGATGGGCCTTATCGCTGTACCTGACTGACTATATAATGTTTTCCTATTGCGAGTGTATTCCATGCTGACTCATGTATGCCTCAAAGAAGAGTTCGAAAGCAGTTGTAAGAGTTTGAGAGGGGTCACATCATAGGGCTCCGGGAAGCGGGATGGTCTTATCAACATATTGTGTGCCATACCGGTCATGCGGATATTATCACAGCATGGTGTTGGCAGTAGGGGATAGAAGAAGGCACACACCAGGGACACAAAGGATCTGGGAGACCTACACAAACTACAGGGATGGTGAACCAACAGACTGTCCGACATGCCACGATTGTGGACAATTGCAAGACAAATGTCATGTTTGTTGTCAAGTGTCACATGCCCTGAAGGCCTGGTGTCACTCCACCTCCACCCCCACCGCAAAACCAGCAGGAACTGTGTGAGAATATTCAAGCTGCATGGGATGGATTATTGCAGGACACCATTAGGAACCCCTACAACTCTATGCAGAGACGTCTGGCATGTTGCATTAGCAAACAGAGTTTGTGTACTTTATCCACCACTGGTTTCTTCTGCCATCAAGAGTATTAATAGGGGGTTCCCCTTGCAGTAATAGTCACTACATTTTTGGCAGGCCTGGTGCCAGGATGAAGGGACTCACGGGACAGTTAAAAATGGCAAGGGGGCAAATCTCCCTGTATTGAAATAATAGGTTAGGAATTTTTTGTAGACTACTCATTTAATATCAAATAGTACAGGTGTGAAGTACACACATAGCAGGTATGAAACCAGTATTAAACCTGAGTGTTCTTGCATGATTTAGGGAATCAGGGGTATCAGAGCACTCGAAACATAGGTCCACAAAACGCCTGAACCGTTTTAAACACCATAAAATGACCTGCTAATGTCAAATAGAAACAAATTATTAGCCAATCAGGGTCATTAAAGACGTGATCAGCTCGACTTCTCTGTCTTTCTGCTCTAGCCATTCAGCTCTCTCCATCTCTTGCTCACTCTCTCTCTCCATCCCTTCTCCCACTCTCTCTCTCTCTCTCTCTCTCTCTCTCTCTCTCTCTCTCTCTCTCGTTAACTGAAACTTCACTTTCCTGTTGTTTCCATTCAGTGGATTGCTGCAAAGGGAAAAAAAAAGAATTTAGGCCAAAAGTTCTATTTACAAACATGAAAAGCAAACTAAGCTAAACCAGAACGATGTGTTCTGTCTATCACTGCCTCACTCCATCTGGTACTGGGGACAGGGCCACACAGTCCTATGCAAACAGCCTGAACATATCCATCTCCAAAAAGCCAAAACAATAGACCAAACTAAATTCGGACTTACCTTTGCTGAGTATAGTTGCATCCTCTGTGTTTGTGTATTAAACCTCCTGAGCTTGCACTTTCCGTTTAGCCTCTGTAATGTCATTTCTTCTGCTAGAGCTGCTGGCCTTGGCTGGAGGGAAAGCCACGTTCTGATATCCACCCTTATTCCTGAACTGCTTTTTGGCTAAGCAAACAAGCTATATAATGGTATATAATGGAGGCTAAGCATTTAGCGAGCAAACTAGCTTGAGTGTTTCGCCTACAGTGGCTTGCGATTCAAGTCTAATAAATAAATCTCTTGACATTGCACAACAAACCATGGCTCCAAAATAACAGCACTATGTTCCCAAACCTTTCCTGAATGGTGTTTGTTCAGTGGGAATAGAGACTGATCAGATAACAGGCTTCAAATATTTGTTGGGAAAAGAAGGTGTTTCATAACTGTCATCTCTAAAACTTAAACCAGTGGAAATACATCTCAGGAGGTAAAACACCCTTTTGCCCCTTTGTGGTGCCAGGTTTGAAAACATTAGATGTTGAGGCTTTATGTTAGATGTTGGATCATTTTTGTGACAATTTGACTAGGTTCAGCTGCTAGACTATTAGTGAGGACAGATGATGTTCTGAATCACAAATGCCATTCTGACAATCCCACTGCTCCAAAGAACACAGCTACACTGCTCCCTAGCCCGGTGCTGGGGGGCTTTATACTTTCGACATTGGGCATGGTGTTCTTAGGTTCATCTGCAGCTGCTCCAGGATGTCCCATTCTATTGGCAACACTGTTGTACTGAGATCATAAAAGCAGCATGCTCACAAATGAACAACTGGTTCAGCAATTGGTGCACCTTAAAGTAGATGTATTCACTTGTTAGAAGGATTACACAGTAAGTTTTGGACATATGGTGCATGTGAGGGGTTATGTCAAAGTGGTTTAGCTACGCTACCACTCTTATCGGTGTACCTGACTGACTATATAAGGTTGTCCTGTTGGGCATGCTCTCCATTCTGACTGGTGCTGTTGTGTTGGTAGCATCCTTTGCAAGTGAAGTATACCTCAGAGAAGAGTTTGAAAGCAATTCAAGAACTTGAAATAGTATGAGAGAGTTCACATCGCAGGACTCTGGGAAGCATGATGGACTTATCGATGTATTGCGTGCCTCAATGTTCAAGCAAATACTACCATAGCACACTATTGGTGGCAGTAGATAGAAGAGAGCACTACTAGTGACATGAAGGATCTGGGAGGCTTAGATGGACCACGGAGAGAGAGAACCGACAAAATGTCCGAGGTGCAGAGTGACCCAACAGCCATGATTGCGGACAATTAGCAAGCAGTGATATGCCCTCTATGAGTTATTCTGTTAGTGCCAGCACTATCACCAGATGGCTGCATGACACAAGACTACATGCACACAGGGCACTACAATGACTGTCTTTAACACCATGTCAACATAGCAAAAGACTGCAATGATTTTTTTTTTCAGACATCTCATCAGTTGGAAAGTTAAGTGTAAGCCTGTATAGTCTTTAGGATAACAAAAACATACATTTAGTTGGGTGCATCTAAACTTATGACTGGTAGTGTATATCACCACATGGTAGCTAGACAGACTTGCTAACCTGCTAATTATCTGCTACATGTGCGACCTAATAAGAATATTAGAGGGCATGACAGTATTCTGGAGACCAAATCATTCTCATGACAGTTGTTCCAAAGAAACACCAATGAATGTCACTAAATGTTCAATGCTGTTATGTGCTACAACAACATATGTAACTGCTGAAGAACTCGTCTCAACCAGATCCCTGCAAAGACAAAAAGAAGGAGAAACAAAACCAGTGGAGTGCACTGGTTACAGTTTTTATTTATCGGCCCTTTCTCCTGTTTACAAATACCTGTTGTCTGCACAGAAATGTTCCTCTTTGTTCACCAGATGGATGCAATCATAGCAGTGGGCAAAGGCCTCCTGCTTATAATCCTGCCCCTGCTCATCTCCATACCTTTCCTCTGCCCTGTGACTGAGGATGAGTCTTCTCTCAGCACTGGTGTCTAGCAGCTGTGGGGATAGCTCACACGCTGCTTTCTAATTGTCCGCAGATGTATCAGCAAGACCTAACCAGTGGAACAAGTCTCACAGCAGAGCCTGTTTGTTAAAGGAGCACTTATTCCCCTGTAGTTGACAGTGATTACCGAGGGCGCTTGAACTCATGTTACTCCAAGCAAAAGAATGAATGTGGTGAAGAAAGACGGGATGTTGAAATGCTGTCTGGGGGTCACTGGTTTGCTTGCATTTATCTACAGAGTCTGTTCGAGCTTGCAAAGAATCAAAAGCATATCTTTACAGTGCACGGTCCCACTGGGGCAAAATCTTCTTGAATGATTAAAGGTCATTGTCGTTAGCAGTGTCCCATAGAAATATCAGTGACCTTTCTACAGATATATTGCTGCTTTTCACTCCACCCATTTGTTCATCGTACCAGTTAGTAAAATCTAAGAAGAAGAGATATGGCATAATTTGAAAACCAATTATATTAAATTCATAAAATGTGAAACCCTCTGGAGGGTTATGAAAGCATGAGTACCTGAACAATCATATAAACCCAATTCTAGAAGAAAGTTGGGACAGTACATGAAATGCCACTAAAAACAGAAACCAGTGATTAGTGAATTCTGTTTGACCTGTATTAAACTGAAAACTGATGCTTGACCCAATGAATTTATTCCTTTTGCTCATTCCAAATTTGATGCCTACGACATGTTCCAAAAAAGCTGGGACAGGAACTTGTTTACCACTGTGTTACAGCATCTTTCCTTTTAACAGCAATTAATAAACGCCTTGAGACCAAAGATAAGAGACCAATTGATTCAGCATTGTTATATTCATATAGACATGGATGTCTCTAAAAAAACAGTGTCTAGAAGGCAGCATATTGTCACTGTCGAACGATATGTTGGATGATATGTTGGACAGTAACGATATGTTGCTCCAACATGTTTACTGATAACAGTTTGCTCAAGTGTTCCTGAGCCTGTGTGGTGATAGTTGTGATTTCAGGCCTCGCCTTTTACTCAGACATTTTGCCAGATTCCCAGTATGTTTTGATGACATGTTGGACCATTAAGTGTGAAATATCTACAGTCCTCACAAATACTTTTTAAGAAAGTTGTTCTTAAATAGCTGGACTATTTTCTGGTGCATTTTCTGGAAAGTGGCTCATAAAGGACTACACTTTTCTACACCCAAGCATGATTACATCATCTCTATTAAAATGCTAAATTGCCCCTATGCCAACTCTCTTGAAATGTGCTGCAAGCGTACATTTCTAAATTAGTATGTATTTGCAATAAAGCAATGAAGTTTATCAGCTAAATCATCATATATCCTGCCTTGGCACTTTTTCTTACTGTTTTCTATGTACAGGGGTTGGACAATGAAACTGAAACACCTGGTTTTAGACCACAATCATTTAATAGTATGGTGTAGGGCCTCCTTTTGCGGCCAATACAGCGTCTTGTATTCGTCTTGGGAATGACATATACAAGTCCTTTTTTGGATACAATCCGGGTTAGCACCCGAACATCCCTTTCAGACAGCCTCCTCTTACGTCCACAGTTAATCCTGTTGGATGTGGTTCGTCCTTCTTGGTGGTATGCTGACATTACCCTGGATACCGTGGCTCTTGATACATCACAAAGACTTGCTGTCTTGGTCACAGATGCGCCAGCAAGACGTGCACCAACAATTTGTCCTCTTTTGAACTCTGGTATGTCACCCATAATGTTGTGTGCATTGCAATATTTTGAGCAAAACTGTGCTCTTACCTGCTAATTGAACCTTCACACTCTGCTCTTACTGGTGCAATGTGCAATTAATGAAGTTTGGCCACCAGGCTGGTCAGGTGTTTCAGTTTCTTTGTCCAACCCCTGTATATTTTATATATTTTCTGGTAATTGTTGAATACTCTGCTGACTGTTTAACATGCACTCCTGGAAAAAAAATACAATGCTTTTTACTGATTGACTGCTTTACTGGGTCCAGGATAAAACCCTATAGAGAATATTTTGTCTCACATTAAATGCAAACTAAACTGACAATGTTTTTAAACAGTTTGAAGCCATCAGAACCGAGGGGAACAATATTGACTAGGGATGGACGACACAACTGATTTTCCATTCAGTCTGATACCCAGAAATACCAAGAACAATATCCCGATACCACTAGCGATATCAATACTTTAAATTATGTTATTTTTAACAATGACTAATGGTAAACTCACAACAGAATGTCTGACATTAATATTAAATACACTTTCAGATATCAGAGTTTTCACTTCTTTTTAATCATATAATTTAATTTATATTTTAATTCAATCAATCTGTAAAGAGTTACATTTACACGTTCATTGTATATCTAATGAAAGGTAAACCTCACCAAAAGTTATGGCAGATAAAAAAGAAAGAAATATGTATATTCTAATATTCTGCTGGGTGAAGTAGTCTCGCTCTGTAGGACAGGTGTACTATGATTTTTGCTTGTGAGTTTGATCATTTGCTCTAGCAGTTAAAAATGCACATTTCATTGTCACTTCTGCAACTTTACCTTTAAAGCGGCTTCTTATTTGCCAGCTTTATTCAGGAGGCAGAGCGAAAAGTAGTACCTATACTACACCATTATTTACGGAAGCTTTTTTTGGTCATTTTTGTATTTTCATTGGGAAATGGGATTCACACCCATCTCACTAAATACATAAAAAAATTACATCAATATATGTGTGCCAGAACCGATTCTTTAAAGTCACTGCCAGGATGGAAAGTGTTGATATTTAGATATTGATTTACCCATCCCTAAAATTGACTCTTCTTTCTGTGAAAGACTGTCTGTTTATTTACTCACAGAACTATTTACTATCTGAAGAAAATGAAGGGGAAAAACTTCCCATTCTAGGTCACTTTATCTGTTAAATAATTTGTTGTCTAAGTCTAATGTTGAGCCATTTTGAGTTTGGCTTATTTATTTATTTTTATCTATTTATTTTTTTTGCCCCGTAGTGTACACAATGGTAGGTTGATGTGCTTGACGTTGATAATATGTCCTGTCCGGCTGTTTTGTCATGTGTTGTCATATTTTCCAATCGGTCTGCTGATTTGTCTGTCATTTTACTTGCACAGCTTTCAGAAAACATTTGTGAGACACACCACTTTCAAAAAGCTATTCAGGCTGAAGTGTGGAACAAACCGTTACGTCTGGACTGGAATCTTCAGGGACATCAGAAAAAATAAACTTCAGCTGCTCCTTTCATGTGTGTGGCTTCTTTAGAAGGCTGTAATGATGTGTTTGCTTCCTGACAACCAGTAACAGCACAGCATTTAATCATTTTCCCACATCGTCTAATCCAATAACAATCTGCAGTAACTCCACTCCCCATCACTTGACTGGAAATGAACAGCTAGAAAACCGTTAAAACCATTTCTGTTTGTTTCAGTACAGTGCTGTGAAAGTTAACCTGAGTAAATACCAAATGCAGTTAGGCTAAAAGATCTCAAAAAGCAACACATTATACCCTGATCTGAAGAAATTCAAGATTGACATTGACATCTATCAGTCTGGAAAGGTTACAAAGCCATTTCTAAGGCGTTGGGACTGCAGCGAACCACACTGAGAGCTATTATATGCAAATGGACAAAACATGAAACAGTGGTGAACCTTCCCAGGAGTGGCTGGCCTACCAAAAGAAACCTGTAAAGGGGCAAATACTTTTTCACAGCACAGTATATGGGCTGCATGGGCAGGGAGGATGAGCAGTCCATATTAGAACTTACGTAGTTAAAAACTTTCTATCATATGAGCCATTTAATTACACTTCCTGGCGCTTACAGTATGGATATCATTTATCTGCAGTGAAAGCTGATCTGAACAATGCGTTCACAAGGCTTTTCCCTGGGAATGTGTTAGCTGCCAGAGGCCGGACTAAACCAACTATGCAGTTTCACTTATGAGACACAGTTTACCGCAAATGTGAATTAGTGAGAAAAAAAAAAGTGAGTCACAATTTCAGAACCAATTGCCTGGATGATGCGCAGTTTGGGAGCTGAAGGTGTCTGCAGAGTGTTTGTACAGCAGTGACGCAGATAGTATGCTCCAGACATGGACATGCGCTCAGTCCTATCAGGGCCAGCACACATCTGAGGAGGGGATGGAATGTGCATTCCCACTATGAGTCAGACTATTTTTAAGGGGCTGACAAGGCTCTGACAGATGTAGGGTCACAAAGAATTATTGTTGGACGTTGAACAATTTGTGTGGCGTTTGTATTTCTTTGAGTATTTAGTTTTTATCTAAGCACTTTATAAGTCTATGAAAATGCTTATTTCAAGAGCTCATATCATGGAAAACCACATGTATAAAATTTCAATGTATAAGTGTCTCATAGCAAGAAGGACCCGGGTGCGATTCCCGGGCAGGGTGTCCAAGATAGTTTCTGTGTGGAGTTTTTTCCTGGGTCTGCGTGGGTTTCTTCTGGGTGCTCTGGTTTCCATCCATAGTCCAAAGAAATCCAGTCAGGTGAACTACAGATGCTAAATTGCCCCCTAGGTGTGAGTGTGTATGTGAATGGGTGTGTCTGTGTGTCTGCCCTCCAATTAACTGGTGGCCTGTCCAGGGTGTTTCCTACCTTCCTCCCAGTGAGTGCTAGGATGGGCTCTGGCACCTCCCATGACTCAATAAAAAGAACTCTGTAGATGATGATGAGTGAGATGATTCAGAGGTGGGTAGCAACTATTTACATTTACTAAAGTAGATGTACTTAAATGCAGAGCTGGTCCTGACATCCCTGGTGCCTTTTTACAACTGCCACACAGTCACACCTGACACCCCAGTGCTCCCACTACAATCCTCTCTCCTTTAAAACAGTTCCATCTGCGGGTCTAAGAATGAGTAGACCTGCACAGAACAGAACGAACAATATTTAGCACTTAAACCTTTCATCATTGAGAGAGAGGAGAAAATCAAGCTCCATTCTTTCATCAGATCTGAAAAAAATCCACAGCTGTTTCTGTCCCTCCTTCCACTGTGAGAAGACAACTCAACTTTATGGGTCTGAAAGGATGAGCAGCTGTCAAGAAGCCCTTACTGAGAAAAGGAGATACATCAAACAAAGAAGCTGCTGGTGTTCTCAGGACAACGGACTGACCACCTCAGAGTCCAGATCTCAACATCACTGACTGTGTTCGGGATTACATGGATCCAGAGAAGCAGAACATCCAGCTAACTTCTAAGACTGAACATTGCAGGGGTGGAAAATAACTGCAGATTTTGTTGAAAAACTGAAAGCAAGTCTCCAAAAAAGAATGGAAGCTAAGAGTGGACACACTAAATTCTGAATAATTCAGTTGTTGAGGCTTCTGTGTAATTTGTACTTAATGGTTATTTTGAGGAAAATTAAATAAAAGAAGGCTAGTCTCTGACTTTGGCATAGTGCAAGTTGTGTACGTTGAAATACAAGACGTTATGGATACTCACTGTATTATAACTTCATGCAGTCATTTTAGAATCATCTACTTCTCCATTCATCATTCTCTAAATCTCTAAAATTGTCATATTTCTTTCTGCTTTTTAACAATGTCCTGGTAATTATTTCTAAAAATTGAGTCCCTTATAGGACAAGTTTTTATATTAACGAAAACATTGAGTGCAAACTATTAAACTGCATTATATTTATTTTAAGCTACCCCAGTAAGCTGCAAGCTGCCTTCAGAATAATCGCTTGCCTGCATTGTAAAAGAGATAACACTTCTCATGACCTTTGACCCTCTTGGCCTCACAGTAAGATAAATGGACACTGGTGCTTTCCTTGAACCCACACTAATGGAACATACATCATGCATCGTGTCTGGCTGTCTGCCCTGGACTTTAGGAGGTGAAGCTGACTAATTGTTGGAGAGTTTGAGGAGGTAGTAATGTGGCTGATGCTTTGTCTTTACATCAGCCAGCTGTTTTCTCTTCTACCTCCAGGCTGTTTTAAAGGAACTTTGAGCAGTTTTAAGGAATCTTTGTTTAAGTCATATAACACAGACTTTATTAGTGTTATTTTGCTATATATTTGACTTACATGACAGAATTATTGTAGATGAGTAAAAGTCAACACTTTAATAATGTGTTAATAACATGGTAATATAGTAAATTAGTAACAATGCACATTTTCACTAATGTATTTTCCTTGGTTTGGCATTTTAAGCCATCCATTTTCCACCCTGAAGCCCAGCTGCTTATTGTATGTTTCTGTGATGGAAGCTGCCTAATAATGAGTGAGCTCCATTGATAAAACCAAAGTTATTTTCAGTCACCATCCTTAGTTATTATTTTATTCTCTTATTAATGATCTGAAGAAAGTATGCGGATGAACTGATGAATTATGGTTTGTAATTGTAGAACTACAAGGTGTGCCTATAAGGTAGGAGGATCTGATAAAATGGGCTAGTAACTAGATACAAGGAGGTGTACTTAATGAAGTGGCTGGTGTCTCATATATACATGTACTGCTACTGTTAGTATGCACTTACAGAATAAGGTACATTTATCACATAATGAACTACATTTACATTTGATATATATTCTTTATAAGCAGAGTCATAATAAATCTGCTCTTTCACTCTGAAACACAAATGCATGGATTCTAAGCTCATTACTTGCACTTCCTATCACTACTGTTTTAGTGCCAAAAAAAATTTGATCAAATTACAACGTGCTTTTGTTATTACCAGCACTAATAGAGACTGTGGATTTTAAATATTCTGAGAAGCCCAAAAAACAATCAATCGAAGTTAAAAGTGGAGTTTCATATCATCACTGTCTAAAGAAAAACATGTATCTCCATTTTTGTCAGTTTTTATTTTTATGCATCATATGAACACAGCATCTGCCGTTTTCATTGTGTGAAGATTAGATGATGAACAGGCCAACAGAACTGACTTACAATAAAATTAAATTAGGTTTTTTCCCTCTTCTGTAAAGTTACCATTTTGTATAGTTGTTATGAGTTTTGGAGATACTTATATATAACTGTTAGGAAAAAATGCAATACCTTAAAACAAATAACTTCAGTTTTTATGTTTTTATGTTTTCAAAGCATGAAGGGTCGTGTAGCAATGGTATTGTTCTATGCTTTCCAAACACTGAGGAGTTATTCTTTTAACTGTTGCTTTGAGAAAATATTTACTGCAGTACTCTTATACTAAACACTCACAGTGATTAATGTATTATTAAAATTAACGGAAAAAACTAATACTGAAACATATTTTAAAGGTATCAGAGAATCATTTCATTCAGTATTTTAATTACATTCACTAGAAGACTTTTTGTGAATGAGTCAAAACTGTTACGATTTTGGAATGGGCCCATTTTAGGCGTTAATGCCTCATTTGTAAATGAAGAATCTGTGATTGAAGGAGGAGAGAACATGCTTTGAGGTTCCCGGTATGTCAGCTCTATGTTATGAACTCTTGATATACAGTTTTCCATTCTATGGAACTTTTAAGAACTAGATTTGCTAGGTAGTTGTACATTTAGCTCCTTTAACCTTCAACTTTTCTTGAATTCTTTCAACTTTAGCAAATTTTTATATCTTGATGTTGATACACTTGAGGTATTTGCTTTAGGCCACTTTAAATCTGCCACAGAATAGTTGGACCACATGAGGGTCCACCTTGGCCAAAGTATTATTTATCAGTGCATGGAATCAGAGCTCTGTGTGCTTTAATTGTTTCTTTCACTGTATAACAGAAGCTCTATACTGCCTTTATTGTTGGATGCATTGCAGTGTTTTTCGAAATCAGACTTCTCAGTCAGGTCTCAATAGGAATTGTGAATAAAGGTAAAGCATATTAATATAAAATCTACAATATGTTGTTTGAACATCAAATAAATGTAACATCAGCACTGAAAAGTTATGTTATTAACATAGAAGTGTAGATTTAACAGCAAAAATAGACACATATTTGCATCTACCTGAAAGGCTGACCTGCTTAACTGGAGCTGTAGTCGTTTTAGTAGCNGGTAAAGGTTTCATCATTTTATATATTAATGGCTTGATTAACAAAGACTCCGAACTCAACCACCACCAGCGAGCAGCCCCCCCCCCACTTTCAACCCTGCAAAAGTTGTGACACCACTCTGCAACTGCTGGCGGAGTTGAGGGACTTTGCAGAGAGAGCTCGCGCGCAAGAGAAAGAGAGAGAGGAAAAAAGATCCAGTCAGCAAATCACATCCCGATTAATAAAAGATATGCCACTGTTGACCATGACTTATTCAAGAGCCATTACATATTCATGCCTACAATTAAAGAAAACACAATCGTTTTAAAATTAAATGGCTGTAAATATTAGCATTACCCAATTAAGTCACAATTCGTATATTAAGAAGGCAGATTAGCTGCTGAAGTGCATTCCAGCGAAATGGTTTGAGTTACTGTGCTATGGGAGAGAATGCGTTTGTGACGATGTGTTGGGTGGGTAATTTTTTCTATCAAACTGGATTCTGTTCAGCAAAACACAAACGTAAAATGCTTAAGCGACCATATATCACTTCTTAAGTGTCAATTTTGTTTTTGTATTTAACATTATTACAACTGAATAGTTCTCTTACCCTACTTACCCTTTATTGGCAGGTTACCATGCTGGCTAACCCATCTAGCTATCGAGTGATATAACTCCCCAGAGACACCAACAATATCAACTACTTTCTGCAAATGTATATGTACAAAGACGCATCATATAAAATAGGAAATTAAACAGAGCTTATGAGCTTATCTTCCATGTTTACCACCACACTGCTGAGAACTGGAATGAAATGCTGGTAGGAACAAAAAGTTCTGAGAGCAGACTCTGGGGACCTCAGTCTACGATTGATCCGAAGAATTTGTTGGAGCCAATTGTTCACAATGTTTTGACTTTCGACTTCCGCAACACCTGGATGCAATAGCACTGCATGCATCTTGTAATCATTACGGTATTAGAAGATGCGATTGGATTAATAAGACAATGGCAAGAGACCCACAAGAAACAGAAAACCTTCTCTCCAGGCACGGCAACACATGCAGTGCAGAAATCAGGAAATTAGGCAAAATAGAGAATGGAACAAATTAAGTCCAGCAGGAAGTTGGGCTTATTCTGGCGTGTGTTTGAAGAATACACACGCTTCAAACCTCCAGAAGCTGGCTTTGGAGAAGAGCATACATCCTCTGCAGATGAAGATTATATTCAGTACATATGCCCACATTCAGTACTTATACCCACATGCCCCATTTCCACCTGGTCACTTCATGCATCATGAGTATCAGAATGATGTCTGGATAAGGCCAAGACACATAACAATGCAAGTGTAAAGGAACCAATAGCGCAATTAAAACAGATATAAATCCGATCCCTCTAACCACTTCAGGAGGTGGTTTGAGACACATTTGAACCACATGTTACAGCAGTGTCAATTCATCCATCTCTGCAAGACACATCTCATAACCAAAACCACTCCTAGTACAAGCAAAACCACTCCTAGTACAACCAAAACCCCTCCCAGTACAACCAGAACTACTCCTAGTACAACCAAAACCACTCCCAGTACAATCAAACCTCCTCCCAGTACAACAAACCCCCTCCCAGTACAACAAACCCCCTCCAAGCACAGCCAACCCCCTCCAAGCACAGCCAAAACCCCTGTGAGTTCAACCACAACTTCTCCCAGTACAACAAAAAACCTTCCAGTACAACCAGAACCCCTCACAGTACAACCAAAACTCCTCCCAGTACAGCCAGAACGCTTACCAGTTCAACCAAACTTCAAACCCCTCCCCAAACAATATGTCACTCAGCACATGATCTGTGTCTGCGAGGAAGATAATTATGGAAGAAAGAAACATATTTTAAAAAGACGTTTGTGACTAGGAAGAACCTTCTCACAAAGGTTCTATACCAGTTTAAAGAATGTGAACATGTAACGATTGATTGTACCCTAAAAGAACAGCTTCAAAATCCTTTTAACGGCACACTGATTAAAATAGGGAGAGTAGTGTCTCTGTCATTGCCACAATAGGCCGGTAAGAAGAAGCTTGCTCGGTATTCCCAGAATGGGGAGAGGCAGAAGATGACTTTGTCAGAGGAAGCAAGAGACTGGACAAGAGTAAATCTCAGACTGGCTGTTACTCATTGGTGAGAGCTAAAAGAGATAAAAGGATGTCAGACAGTCTCACAGCTAACAGGACAACCAAGAATATCTGATGGCGGAGTCTGCATCTCTGACAATGCTACTTATGACAGACTGTGATTCGTATCTGTGCCATGCTTGTTTCATGGTGTTATGTAGTTTTTCCAGAAGCCAAAATTCAGCCCCTCAACCCCAGTTTTAGGCTTGCATGCAAAGAAAACACTGCACGCCAGAAAGTTTACTCAGTCTTTGTCCAACGCCAAATAAGCCATTTATGTTTACAACCTCCTGTAATAAAATCCTGTAATATTACTCTGCCTTGTAAATGAACAGGTTTTTTTATCTTCTGATGTCGGCTTTGCTGGTGCTGTGCTGTGTTCCGACTCTCCTTGACGTGCACATAAAAGTAACTGAAATCTCAAGTGTAATCTGTAGAGCCCATATACCTACATGCCTCACGCATACATAAAGGGGAGTCGGATTACAACAGCGGTGGAAAATTAAATCACACTTCACAATTATGTGTAGGTTCTTTAAACTCTCAAATATTTATTTTTCTTTTCTATATATTCACATATCTTCTTTACAAAAAATGGTTCTCTAAAGAACTCTTCATGAATTTGATGCACATATGGTTCTACTCTCAGGTCATGCAAAAAATTTGGCAAATGTATTTCAAAAATTATTGTCAAAATTTTAAATATTGGAACTAAAAATGTAATGTGTCTAAAAGTTTTTACTGTTTTTTTTTCAGTCAAATACACTCATCATCAAAAGAATAGTTGCACCCAGACAGAAGGGTCAGATTGCAATGCTTTTGGGAAGCAGGATAAAGGTTACCAGGAACAATAAATGATAATTAATTTAGACTGATATGTGCAATATTTATTGAGCTACACATACAGAAGTAGTGTCTCGCAGTATGGCGTCGGGCTGCCATATTTGCTAATGCAACATGCCAGACGTCTCGGCATGGAGTTGTAGAGGTTCCTAATGGTGTCCTGTGATAATCCATCCCATGGAGCTTGAATATTCTCACGCAGTGCCTGCAGATTTTGTGGTAGGGGTGGAGGTGGAGTGACAGCAGGCCTTCTGGACGTGTGAGACGTGATAACAAACCGTTCATCTTGGCGCTGAGCATGGTGCCTCCGGATTTGTTGGTCGTCTCCACCAAGACAAAAGCAGGACTCGTCACTGAAGATGACCTGCTGCCATTCTGAGTCACTCCATGACAGTTTAGCACGACACCATTGCAGTCTTTGGTGACACTGACGTGGTGTTAAGGGCAGTTATTGTAACGGTCTGTGTGCATGTATTCCTGCATCTTGCAGTCAAACCTCATCAACCTCTTTTCCATTGGTTAGAGATAAACAGACCCCGCAATATAATGGCGGTATGATTTTTTGCAGACCTCGCATGTGCACTGAAATGCTGTGCCTTTGTTAACATTGTTAACAAAGCTAACATTGTTATGTTATAGAATGAGTGTTGCACCTTATTTTCTATTGGGGAAGACTCAGCAGGGCTCTGTTTACATTGACGTGAGCGAATAAAACAAGCCTCGTCTCTGCCTGATAATGTAATTTCTGAAACAAACCCTTATAAATAAATAACAGCTAATGGAGCATCGTCCATATACAAGGAGATGCCTCCCCCCACCTCAAACCTGTAGCGAAGTGTTTGGAAGGCATGTCCTGTTACAGCAAAGTGAATAGTGATGTAGTGATAAACAGGCCTTAGTGCTGTCTCAGCTGCTCAGCGTGCGTCTGATAGCTGCCTTCCTGCACTTAGCCTCCTTATTGATAATAGGCCATGCCGCTGAGGATTAATGCACAGGTCGTGTAATGGACAACGCTGCAGTCATGAAGTTGCCGAACTTTCCATGATCCGTGTTTGCTACGATCGGCTTGTCATTGGAGGAGACAGATTGAAAACAAAAACAACAACAAAAACAGCCCCTGTTAAAAATGCTCTGAAGAAGTTTTCTGGAATGTGTGGAATGTTTTCAGTGCCTATCGAGTGTTGTGCAAAAGTCAGAGACCACCTTTCATTTATTTCCTATAAAAGCTTTCAAGTGAAAGTCATTTGTTTCACAGGAGACATTTCTGAGGGGATTGGCTGAAGTTCCAAAAATTGTTTGGAATATAGCAAAAAAAAAAAAAACGGGACAACTAACAACCATGCAAGACCTGGAGGACCATCAGATCTGCAACATCAGAGAAACAGCATTTAAAGCTGTCTTATATGAGATAGAGAGGAGAAAATCAAGCTTGCTTCAGATCTGAAAGAAACCACAACCGTTTCTGTCCATCCTTCAAGTGTGAGAAGACCCATGTGGTGGACACATGTGTACTTAATAAAAACTATATTATATTTAGTTTTTGAGGTTTCTACATTTTGTTTTTTTCCAGACACTGAAAAATTAATAAATATAGGAATAATTTTAACTTGAAAATGTCAGACTGAATGTAAATAATGTTACTCTGTTTAAATAATTGTGCCACATGAATGTGATCTATATTATTCCGCTTTCTCAGTGATAGCCTACCCATTTATAGCTTTTCCCATCATTCTGGACAAATCTAATCATCCCTTTTTACTACTTCCTAGTGGAAACATAGGGGTGGTGTGGTGGCATAGTGGGTAGCGTTGCTGTCTCAAAGCAAGAAGAGCCTGGGTTTGATTCCTGGCTGGGGCATCCAAAGACCTCTTTGTGTGGAGTTTGTATGTTCTTCCTGTCTCTACATGTGTTTCCTCCCACAGTTTGAAGACATGCTGTCAGGTGAATTGGAGATGCTAAATTGCTGCCAGGTGTGAATGTGTATGTCTGCCCTGCAATGGACTGGTGGCCTGTTCCCTGCCTTATGCTCACTGAATGCTGGGATAGGCGCCAGCACCCTCTGCTACCCATAAGGATGAAGCAAGTAGTTGAAACCTACAGTGCTGTAGCACGATGTCTGAACAGTTTTATTAATGTATTTGCAGCAAAATTGGTTTTATACAATTACAAAAACAAATATTTCAAGCTTTTGAGAGGTACTAAGTCCCACGTTCACATAATATAGCAGGGTACATGGACGGGACTTTCCACTGAATTTGACCACCCACAGTTCAATATTTTATACAGTGGTTAAAGAGGAAGGTACTGGGCTTATTTGCTTTTCATTGTCTGAGGACAAACAGACAGTAGAGGTTTGTAGGAGTGGACCTGAGAATTAACCTCTTATTATTATCATTATTATTATTAGTAGTAGTAGTAGTAGTAGTATAAAGCTCTCACTCAACTGCTATGCAACTAATATGTAAGTACACTGAAAATACCTACTTTAATGTAATATTGTAAGGTTACAGATGTGTGTTATGTTTAATGTGTACTCCCACAAACTTGGCTTGTCACAATTCAAAACAAGTCAACAGTTTCTGATGGCTTTCCAGGGAACTCTTACCTATAATCACTTTTCTCATCCCTGTTTGCTAAACTCTCCAGAAGTCATCTTTCCTTCCAAAAGATACTGGTTGCTTTAAATTGTAGTGTTAATGTAATATCAAGCAGGTCAGGTTTTTTAACAGTTCAGATGAAGAAAAAAGCTGCATTTTCATCAGTATTAATCTCATAAGCACAAAACAACATATTTTTCAACAACACTGCATGAGTTTCAGTTGCATTTGAATCAGTTTAGCATTTTCTCTTTTTTCTAGAAAAATCCATACTGTAAAAGAGCTGCCCATATCTGCTTTCAACCTCTGTGAGCTTTTAAACTGCATTCTTTGCGTACTGGATATTAATCTTAAGCATTATTAATCAGTAATTCATCTAAAGCCCTCAAAATAGTTTGAAACTAGTTTGTTATTTATGGACACTGAAATTGGAGATTAAATATACTTTTAAATGATTTGTGAATATTATTATATTATATTGTATATTGAATTCCACACATTCAGCTCTTCTTGTTCAGTGTAGTCATGAAAGTCAGGAGATCCACTTGATTCTTGGTTTGGTTGTATGGTCCTAGGAGAAGCCTACAGTGCATGGAGACATCTGCTCAGGAACTTTTGTTTATGTTGTTTAATACACCTCCAGTGAAAATACTGACTTTATGAGCAACAATATTTATGAAATTTGTTCTGTGGCCATTATTGGCAATTACATTTTTGAGATAAGAAGTAATCAGATTTTGGCAGTCTTGTAGTTTGATATTTGCTTGTACATGTGCCATGTACACTTGACACTGTGCAAATCATGACGTGAGTGTGCCAAAAGTTGACCAATTGTTTAATATTGTAGCGAATTCCTTCAAGAAAAAATTAAATACTGTTTGGGTAAGTTATCTATTAATTTTCAGAAATAAAGCCAGTTTAGACATGATAAGCTGGTTTGTAAAATGGTAAAATGGACTTGCTGCTGTACGATGTGACTATATGCACATATGTAAGTGATCTGTGTGCATTTAAGCTATTTAACTGTGATTGACTTCTACAGTGCTAGGCTACTCTGAGACTATGCTTTCTGCCTTCGATTACATTTAAAGAGTGAAAAAAACAGTATGTTTACTGTTGTACATAATTTGGATTATTGAAAACACCACTGGAAATCATTTTTTAATAGAGGATTTTAAGATCCCACCCAAATTATGTGTTAGTTCATTTTTGTGTCAATATCCCATAAAGTTTGACAACAATAATTTTATCCTAGAAGATGATATATTGTCCAGATATATAGTCCAGATAGTAGCCCAGGAACTGGAACTGTAGCTAGGAGGTGTATGAAACTTATTATATGTTATTACAATGTTATTATTGTTATAATTCCAAATGACTATTGAAATTTCATTGTTGTAAATGTTGGGTTTTGCTTTCAATAAAATAATGTTTTAGAGAAAAATGTTATTTTCTGGTACTGTCCACGAATGTGCATTGTTGCCATATGGCAAAAAATTACCAAACGCCTCCCTTCATTTTTTTTAGATATATTCATTATTTAAGCAATTTTAAATACTGACAACACATTAAAAATCCCATTAACATTTAAATAACAATTAATGCAACTGAGCGTTAGAAATTCAAAGAGTTCTATTTTAAATGTGTCTAACTGCTCATGTGCAAATTGTTTATGTGCATCTCCATGCTTCTTTTTTAACAGAGACGTTTTGGTGTGGGGTATAGGCCTGGAGATGGTTGGGGTGCAGTTCATTACTTTCCCTCTTTGATACTGTTGTTACTGCTGCTTTCAGGTTGTCCTGATATATATACTGAAACGACATATATGTCTGAAAACTTTTACCTCCTAACTGTAAAAATCCAGACCCTTTATTTTAGGTTCTGAGAACTTTGAAAAGGTTCTTCACACACACACATGTCATTTAGGGTCCTTTAAGGAACCCTTTCACTCAAATGTTTAAAAGTGGCCACTTTAGTTTTAAGAATGTAGCTATGAGAGTGAAGTGCAGGCCCACATACAGGCCGTTGGGCTTTTAAAAGGATTAAAAGGAAAAAGGAGGAGGGGGGATGTCTGATGAGGGGCAGCGTAGTTCCCCCCCTACACGCCCCGTCCCGTACACACCATACACACAACACAAATCTCCAATGATCCTCATCAGCAGTAGACAGGCGAGGCGGGCTGTGAACCGCTGCTGTTTCCTCTGGGGCCCCCCTCCTGGCTGGGGTTGGGGTGGGGGTGAGTGGAGTGGGGGGGTGGAGAAATGCAATCCCACCCAGTCAAAGTGCTCTCTCAGACACACGCACACACAGAGCAACTCTCCACAGGAAAAGCTGGAGACAGAATGCAGAGCAGCACCTCACAGCAGCCTCGTCGAGCAGCGGCAGCCCAAAAGGGATCCTCCTCTACTTTGATAGTTGCTTAATTACTCATGTGATGCCACCCAGATGTCTAGGAGGGGGGCTCCAGCCGAAAGTTCGCCCCACTCGCTCGCTGACTGACTGACTGAGTGACAGGATCCAAGGGAAGGCAGACATTTAAGGAGCGGTAGGTGAAAAACCAGGAGACATTCATAATTCATCAGCGGAGCAGTTTACAGGCTGTCACGGATCCCTGTAGTGCCTGGCTGATGCTAAACTGTGATGCTACTTGAAGGGCTGTCTGCTAAATAGTTCTTTGTGTACCAGGTGGCGGCAGGGACTTTGAACAGGAAATGCATCTCGCCTCTGAAGTGTTTCTCTGCTGTCACCATTATGAAAAGAGGCTCCAAAGTAGTCTGAAGGAGATGGGACCTGATTAACTTTTGCTTTTAGTGAACGTTCATGTTGCTTTTATTCATGTGATGGGAGAGCTAAGAAGAAGCTTAGACAAGAAATGTGGTTTTCGCATGCTCTGAAGGCTCCGCTACTTGGTTTTAGCCCTTAAATGGCAGGAACCATCGGCAGGTCCAAACTTTTATTACACACATCCATAACTTGAGGACAACGCAGCCAATTTGGACTGCAGTTGCTGTATAAGAAGCCTTTTGAGGGACTTTAAGGGGCTGATTCCCATGTTTATACTGGCCTGTGAATAGAAACAGCTGGTAACTGGTTAGAAAGCCTTGCAGGTAATACTTTCTTGAACTTCATAAGCTTCATAAAAGGCTGGAAAAAAATTCAGGTTCGGAGATTCTCACAGAAAACTATACCTGAAAGTTTCTTTTAAATTTAAAATATTTTTTTTAATTCCTAAATTGTATTGCTTAATTTAAAAAAAATGTTGTAATTATATTGAATTAAAAATTGAAATTACATCAAAAAATTACACTTAAAATTGAAATCAGATCCCATTTTTAAAATTCCTAAATTGTATTGCTCAGTAAAACAAAAGGCTGATGTAATTGTATTGCTCATCACATTGTTTATAGACTGAGACGGACAAATCATTGATCTTCTTCACAGCCTTGTTTTCTTGAGTGCTGTCAGTCATTGGAGTGTGTTGTGATTGGCCTGCCATGTCTAAATTCACAAACATTTTCACCCCCCTCCACACAAATCCTTCTGTTGTGTAACCGTCTGTGAAGGAACCCAAAAAGTTTGCCTCTTTCAAGCTCAAGTGGCCCTTTGTTTGGGAAACCGCCAATCCGAAACCTCAAATCAGAACCAGAGGGAGAAGAAGCTGCAGAAAAGGGGAAGAGGGAGGAGGCATAATGCAATAGGCCTGGCACGGCGCTTTGTGCCATTAGCACCATGCCAGCCCTGATGGGTACTTGCAGGGGATGATGGGAGAGGCGACATCTCGTCCCGTAGCAGTCAGAGTAACTCATGCTGGCACGCTCCATCTGTGCTCCTTCACTAAATCCCTTTTGAAGTTGCGAGGAAGTTTCACTGATCCGTTGTTGTACTTTTAAACAATTCTCTTTGATTTCTGCCACATTCTGAAGCCCTTTCACAGCAGTGCTGCCATTTGTCTTCGTGCATATTGTTCCAACAGCAGACAGAGTCAAATTATGCTAATACATAAGATATAAAATGTCTCAAAGTAGGATTCGCTCTAAATGAAGCCTTTCTTATGTTCTTCTTTGTCTCTCCTGTCTCTCCTCAGCCTCAGCGTGTGTATTATTGGACACTTATCTCCTTATCTACGAATCAGAGAGTGGAATGTGTTCAGCTATGGCCCCTACGACACTACACATGTTGTTGCTAATGGCCACCATGGCTGCTGGTGGAATGGCGCAGATAAACAGCACGGAGGAGCTTCGCGGATCTCCCTGGACTTTTTCTACCACCATTCAGCCCATGGGCACCCACAGCGGGCCAGAGAAAGTCCCAGGTCCAGGGCCTACGTTCAGAGAAGCTATGACAGGCAATGGCACCACAGGTCCAAAGGGCAAGAAACTCCCTCCAGCCTGTGTGACTCAGACCTCCGTTAAGGCCACTTTCAAGGTCATCAACACAATCATTTCTTGTTTGGTGTTTGTGGTGGGCATGGTGGGCAATGCCACCTTGCTAAGGATTATCTACCAGCATAAATGCATGAGGAATGGGCCTAACGCTCTCATCGCCAGCCTGGCTCTTGGTGACCTCATCTACATCACCATAGATATTCCCATAAACGTCTACAAGGTAGGCACCTGGATTCTGCATCAACTCAGTGTAGCCCTAAGCACTCAAGACAACTCAAAATCGCCTCTCACTGTATTCAACCAGCCAAGACATGTTTGGTGTCTGAAGTAATGCAAGCTTGTAGGGTCTGATTAGCTTCACCATGTCCCTAAATGATTAAAGAATTGACTCAAACCAGTTGAACTGTTAAGAATTCTCAATTTAAATTGCTTTCTGATGCTGTACGACATTATATGGTTACCAGATGATTTTGGCTATGTTGCATACTTTTAGCCATACAGTCCAGGAACTGTTAAACTAAATCTTTGTTTGCCAAATTAGCAACAGTTAAATTACTATGTGGTTAAATTACAGGCTGCCTTAATTCAGTGGTGTTTACACCTATAATGGGTGAAGCAAATAGCACTCATGCAAATGTCAGAGACCACCTTTTGTTTCCAATCCAAATGGCCATTAAGTACTTGATTACTTCATTAACATGTTACTTTAATGAAGAAAAAATGGAAACACATATTTAAACATTTAAACAGAACCCTCAGTGCACACTTTGCCTTTGCCAAATACAGCATACATGCATTTCAAGAGACTTGTTTTCAGTTCTTCAAAGAAATCTGCAGGGACATTTTTCCCAGACCTCCAAAGTTCAGTCTTAGAAGTTGGTTGCATTTTCTGCTTCTCACAATCCAAATAATAATCAATAATTTATTGATGTTGAGGTCTGGACTCATCAGTGGTCATCAGTTCTGAGAACACCAGCAGCTTCTTTGTTTGACGTGGCTGTCTTATTTTCCCAGTAAGAGCTTTTTGGCAGCTACCCATCCTTATAGTCCCATAGCGTTGAGTTGTCTTCTCACAGTGGAAGTATGGACAGAAAAACATCTGTGGTGTTTTCAGATCTGAACTGAGAGTGGAACTTGATTTTCTCTCTCAAATATGAAAGATTTAAGTGCTGTTTATCTGACGGCGACAGTTCTGGTGGTCCACAAGGTCTTGTCTGGTTGTTAGGAGGTTTTCTCTCAATCTAATTATTTTTGGAACTCCAGTTTAGGTAACTGAGTTTCCTTTGACTTGCCCCTTTCTTATTCAAGTGGATTACCTTCTAATTTCTTCAGAAAGGTCTTCTAAACAATGAATAACTGATGAATGTACTTAATGGTTGTGATTGAATTTAAGGTGGTCTCTGACTATACTGTTGATCTCACATTTCAGGAGACCATAATTAATTAAACAAATTAACATCTCAATCTGTTTAAATCTATTCAATCTGTTCAAGTATGCTAGTTTTTTGCAGTCAGAGAGTTCCTTATTTATGAGACCCATTTTCAGACTTGCCTGATTTTGAAAGTTCTTATTTTCCCCTCTTGTCTTCAGTAAGTGAAATGCTTCTTTGGGTTGAGGTTGCCTGATTGACTTGGCCAGCCAGAAACATGAAAGTTCATTTAGCAGTATGTTGCTTAAGCAGTATGTCAACAGCTGTGAAGATATTTGTGGCTCATCCACTACATTGGTTATCTTTGTGTTCTTCCATCTTATCAGTTTTGGCTCAGCCTCTGATTTATTCTTGTACTGCCTCATGATGAGCTTCTTTACTGGCATTGATGCTTCTTCTGTCTTTATGTTGATGGAGAAAGTAGAAGCAGACTGCAACACTACTTATAGAACTAGTCCCCTTTATCAGCTTTTATTATGCGCTAAAACAGGAGAACACCAACTGTTGTTGAAAAATGATCAAACAGTGTAAATGTATAGATGTACTCAAGGGTTCAACAGCATCATTAGGGTCATTTAAAAGTATCTTCTCTTTCCCAGATGAATTGTGCGTGTTTGAACTACATGTAATAATCCCAAATTTATTTGAAAAAGTTCCCCAGCAAGTATCTTCTTCAGTCCTGCTAGAAAACCTCTCAAGTAGCTCCTCAGTTAGCTGCTTGGGAATAATCAAGAGTGTGTCAAACTGCATTAAGGCAAAAGGGGAAAAAGTTCTGCCTTATTCTAAAATGTAGAATGTAATAAAACATTGTGGTTTTATAGGGATAAACATTTGTTTGATAATCCTAACAGAAAGTTCACCAGCTACAGGTGTCTTGGTGTTGCTAGCTAAGATTACATTGTTACTGTAGCACCGTGCAGTTTACAACTGTTATAAGAATATAAACAATGCTTCACAAGCACAAATATGCCTTGATACACTGACATAAAGCGCCACTGCTACTTGAAAAACAAAAGAAGACTACTCAACAAGAGGTTAATCACATGACTCACATGACACACATGCATATAAAATGTACAAAAGGATTTTTTACCAAAACTTCGACTGCACCAGCTGAGCATGGGTGGACGGACAGAACTGTGCAAAAGTCTTAGGCACCCGAGCACATAGTTTAAAACTAATTATTTTAGGATTACATGCGTTTAACTTTAAAAATACACCATAAAACACTAAATGTAACTCTGGTAACTCTTTTTTTTAATACTCCACTGTAGGTGCTATGTAGAAGCTTAGTCTGCCTTTATGTTAATGTTCAACTAAATATTTATTAAGCTTAATTGAGTTGATTGTGATAGATTGTAATAATTAAAACCCTATATCTAACCCTAACCCAAACCCTAAATCCACTCTTACTGCTAAGCCTTACCCTTAACACTTACCCGTATGGTGTTGATAATCAACCAATATCAACTGAAAGTACGTTAACTAGAAATGTGCATTTCCTGAAGAGGTGGTTGCTAAGTTGTTGCTAGGAGGTTGCCATGGTGTATGGTGTGTTTTTTAAGTGGGGGGGGGGTTGCTAACTGTTTGCTAAGTATTGTTGTGGGTCATTATGGCTGTGGCTTATACACATAGAGACATGAGGGTCAGTATGGCTGTGGATTAGACACATAGAGGAGTGAGGGTCAGTATGGCTGGGTTAATTAATTAAACAAATGAACATCTAAATCTGTTTAAATCTATTCAATCTGTTCAAGTATGCTAGTTTTTTGCAGTCAGAGAATTCCTTATTTATGGGACCCTTGAACAGTCTCTAGCACAGCCATTTTCAGACTTGCCTGATTTTGAAAGTTCTTATTTTCCCCTTCTTTGGGTTGAGGTTGCCTGATTGACTTGGCCAGCCAGAAACATGAAAAAATGGAAAGTTAATTTAGCAGTATGTTGCTTAAGCAGTATGTCGACAGCTGTGAAGATATTCGTGGCTCATCCACTACATCGGTTATCTGTGTGTTCTTCCATCATATCAGTTTTGGCTCAGTCTCTGATTTATTCTTGTACTGCCTCATGATGAGCTTCTTTACTGGCATTGATGCTTCTTCGGTCTTTATGTTGATGGAGAAGCAGACTGCAACATTACTTATAGAACTAGTCCCCTTTATCAGCTTTTATGATGCGCTAAAACAGGAGAACACCAACTGTTGTTGAAAAATGATCAAACAGTGTAAATGTATAGATGTACTCAAGGGTTCAACAGCATCATTAGGGTCATTTAGGATTTGACACCTAGAGGAGTGAGGTTCAGTATGGCTGTTGATTAGACACATGGAGGACTGCAGGTCAGTATGACTGTGAATTAGACACATAGAGGAGTGAGGGTCAGTATGGCTGTGGATTTGACACCTAGAGGAGTGAGGGTCAGTATGGCTGTGGATTTGACACCTAGAGGAGTGAGGGTCAGTATGACTGTGGATTAGATACATAGAAGAGTGCAGGTCAGTATGACTGTGAATTAGACACATAGGGGAGTGAGGGTCAGTATGAATGTGGATTAGACACATAGAGGAGTGAGGTTCAGTATGGCTGTTGATTAGACACATGGAGGAGTGTGTGTCAGTATGAATATGGATTAGACACACAGAGTGAGGGTCTGTGGATTAGATCTTGCGGATCTTCCCTGTGGGAGTACATGCCGTTTGGTGGTTATCAAGCAAAGGAAAGAATGGGGCTTAGGTAGGGGCTAAAATGAATGCGAAGAAAGTCAATGGGAGGAAAGACAGATGAGAAAAAATGACAAACAGATGACTGTGGGTCGGAAAAACATTGCATTCATGCTTGGGGGTCTGCAGTGGTACAGCAGATGGGCGTGCACTTTTGCGCCTTATCCTTTCTTGTGGGGAAAAAATTGTAATTGTATAAAAAACATATGTCGGATCAAAAGCTGTTTACAAGCACACCATTCCCGATCAAGACTGAACATTCCGGAGTTGGAACAGTGTTGATATCTCAAAAACTGTGGGTTAAGTTACCAAAAATGTGTGTTGAGAAGAAGAGGAAAAAGAAGAAGAAGAAGGAGGAGAAGAAAAAACATGATATACCACTGGATAACAGTGGTATATTATCCAAACAGGGCTGCGCATTGTTTTGCATTGCGTAATCACTAATAATTTAAGCATCTGTAGATAATCAGTTGGCATCCTGTGAGTTAGTTTGAAGTCCAGATTTCTTCTGAATACCTGCTGCTCTCACAAAGATGGGTTGAATTATATAACCAGCTCATCATATCATCACTGTCCAATGAAAAACTCTGGTTCCATTGACTTACATAAAAATTAAATGAGGTTTTTGCCCTCTCCTGTAAAGTTATCATTTTGGAGAAACTTGTTTGTCTTTGGACAGCGACAAAATATTTATCATAAAAAAGCATTGATTAGCCAAATCAAGTGATGGACCATGACCACAATTAATGCTTGGTTTCCATGAGGACAACTGAGAAATGTTTAAATGTAGACATTTAGACATACAGAAAATCTTTCATGGCATTAAATATAATTTGTAATGACCGTAATATTAATGTTTTTGGACAAAATGAATGCTTACTAATAAATGCTCACCAGCTTTTTTAATTCCAATTTTCCTAGGTTTCCTAAAGCTAAGTAAACAATACTTTATTTATGCCATACATAATGAAGAGAGGAATAAAGAAAGGGTTATAGGACAGAACTCTAGAGAAATATTAAGCAGGAGGACATAGTGTGAAGTTAAACAGCTACTCAGAGTCTATCTCCAGGCACACTGTGTTGTGGTCACAGAGTGTGTAGTGATGAGGGCAGCAAGGATAGGGCCAGCTAAAATAAACACAGAGGTTTGGACAGAGTGCGCCGGCCTTACACGGCCTGGTGTGTTATCGCTCGTTAAACTAGGCTCTTATCTCCGTTCATCCTTCAGTGCAGCGTTCAGCAATATCCGCTGAGCAAACCTGCACTGTAAAAAAATCGCTCAGGGTTAAGAATCTGCTTACACAGGCTGCGAGCCTTTTCTGAATCAGAGTGGACTCCAATGTGCTTCAAAGGTCACGTCTTATACATGGAGATCAATATATACTCATAGTCTGTGAGACTGGGTAGTACAGATTTAGGCATGGAGCAGAAGGGTTAAGTCTCATGCCATTGTTTTGGTTGGAATGTCATTGTTTTGTGTCTGATAACAAAGAGCCACATAAAGATCATTTCCATGAGTAGTGAAATGGGATATAACAAGATAATAACAAGATAATAAGCCTGCATTTTTCCGATTTACGGCTTTACAAACAAAGTGATTGACTCGTTCTGTTGAAATGAAGCCCCTCTCACTATGTTGAGCAATCTGATTCAGATTTCAGCCAGTCCATTTGTGGTGATGCACACAAAAGCTGCTTGGGTGCTGATAGCTTGATCCCCTTTGTAGAGCATCTTCAGTAAAAGTAACAAAGTTATCTTATGTTCAGTGTTTCAGAGATAAATTCAAAGCTTGTGTTGATATTCATACTTAGCTAAGTTTTGCAATTAAAAACTGAAATGCCAAAGCTTACTTACCTAAAGTCTAAGTTTCAACTTACAATTACGTGTTTTCACTTTCCAATGGCCTTTACCTGTTATTTACTGTACATAGATGTCTATTAAATTATTTGAAATATACATTATTTTTAAGTTTAAAATATTACAAAATTAACTAGAATTCTCCAAAAATGCCACAGTTTTGACAGTGTGTCTACGATGTCTATGTATTGTGTTGCAAAGACGTCTACTGAAGTTATCATGCTCACCAGCTAACCGTGCCCTGCCCAACAATTGGTTGAAGCTCTTGGCAAGGAAGCAGTATCACCACTGAAGGTGGCAAGAAACCACATTCGACAGCAAACAAAAGAAGTGATATAGAATAGAAGCAAAACAAGGCTTAAAGTTAAAGACTCTTTTCATTAAGGCGTGGGGTTTTACCCTGAACTTACAAGGTTTCTTGTAGACTGGAAAGTTGTAAACAGGGAGGAGAATGGAGTATGCTTTTCCTTGTTTCTTATGATAGCAGCAGATACACTAGCTTTCTTGGTTGTCCCCTATTTGTATGAATTTGAGGTTGCAGCATCTTACAAGTTGCTACTTTAACCTTATACTCTTCCTAGCACTAATCCTAAACGCAACCCAAAACCTATGATAACACTTTCTTTATAGTCTCCTAGGTTCTAGGCACTGATCAGGTAAGTGTGAGGAACAAATTTCAAAGTACTAGGCAATCCAAGATCCAAGACAGTCCAGCAAAATTACATTAAAATGGCCAGTAGGTTCTAGACAGTTACTGGGTAAAAATGTGTTTCCAATTCACTTTTCTACTTAAAGTCCGAATACCTATAATATTTGATACGATATTTAGTTACTTTATTATATCCTTTATTACTGCAATTAATCCTTACCATAACCCTGGTCCTAATCCTAATCCAAACCCTGCTGATAGTGAACAGAGTTTTATCATATGGTTTGTCAGCAATCTGAATAGGCACATGAGTGATTAGTTAGTTAGTTACTTTCGTCTGTGTTTAGAAGTTGTAAGTCCATTAGTTGCTGCGCATCTCACAATGCTGTAAAACTGTGGAAGTGGTGAGCGTGACCTGTTTTGGATTAACAATGACTCAGTAGTCCTTCAGACACTACTCATGCACGCACGCGGCGCTCTCCTGCTATGACGCATCCTTTTGGGATGAAGGGTGTCCGCGGGGCTGTGTATAAACACATTTAGTCAGGATGCACCCGAGTTTCCTCTCCAAACTTCAGGATAATTCCTCTTTTCCTCCTATTTAACAAAATCCGGTTTCTATTCACATAGTGCTGCTAAGACCGTTAGGCAAGCAGGTCGCAGGAAGATGCTTTTGTTCCTCTTAGGCTCTGCAGGAGCCTGAGGATAAAGGATGTGATGCGGGTCCAGCGAGTGGATTTCACTTCTTCTTTAACAAACAGCTAATGGCATGTTCTGTGGTGAATCTGGATCTGATTAGTGGACATATGGAGCATGGAACTATGGAAGTCATTAAGTTCAGAGAGAAGCCTGCATCTTATTCTGATTTAAACTGATTCCCAAAAATGAAGATATTGCACAACACATGCTTGTGCTTCGTTTTACATGTGTATGTATTAACATGAATACGTTTTAGAGACGTATGCAATTTTCACCTTACCGAAAATATAATTGATCAGGAGAGATTGCGTGTCTGTTAGTTTTGCACTGGCGTTGTGAAGGCAACATAGCTAAAAAGTGACTTGGCATTGTTGCCTATGGCATTGTGCAAGCTGCATGCCTACATCATCACCTGGCTGAACATTGATGCAGCCTACATCCAGAAACTTGTTCAGTCCATGCCAAATCACAGCTGTTATTCATGTTAATGGAGGTATTACTTGCTATTAGATACGTTTCAGTCACAGGTGGTTAGTTTTTGTCCAGTAATCTTAAAATGCGTTTTTTGAATATGCAAGGTGTACTCCTTTCAACCAATCTCAAGCTCTGTTTTATCTTCCCAGCCCTCCAGTCACTTTGTAGTTTCAGTTGCTATCCGTCATTGCTGCAAACCTTCAGTTCTTTATGCTGGTGTTTGAATTTGAAGCTGTGGTTAAAACATATGGGAGTAGGCGTGTAAAAGTGAGAACCTTTCCCTTTGTCTGTTATTTTAGTCCTGATTTATTATTTTGAAAAACATTTCATTTTCAGTGAAATGCCTATTCTAGACAGGTAAAATACAAATGACCTGGCTTTACCCCTTCTTACAGAAAGTGCTTTGACACTTTGCCACTTAATTTTAATGTTCAGATTTTCAACTTAATTTTAAGTATTTGATTTTTAAAGCATTTGTATTTTGCACTTGTATTTTGCTGTTTTTCTCCTTTTTACTTTGTGTTAACCTCTGTAAAAATATTGTGGCAGAGGGTTAATTTAACAGTCTATACACTGTTGTATAAAATGTTATTAAGTTATTAATTATACATGCACAGAAGAATTATACATGCGCTTTCTCTAATACCATAATGGAGGAAGAACATCTCTAGACACACAAAAGGATGGGCATTTAACCCCAACAGACTTGAATTTGGGATGAATGTGTGAAGATTTAATTGTGCATTTTGTACAGTGCTAATTGGTGGGGTATAAGCATTCATTGTAAGAGCTAAGAAGCTAACTTCAGACAAAGCAAACATTCCTTTACTTACATTTGGAGTAAGGGCAAAACTGTGTTGGTTAAACTCACTCTATTGATACATATGTCTGATTGAGATATTATTCAGTAGTGGTAGAAAGTGAAAGAAAATAAATCAGTTTTGTGCTTCTTTTTTCCTTTCAGCTCCTGATGGGTGAATTCCCTTTGGCTGACACCTCATTTGGTCAGTTCCTGTGTAAGCTGGTGCCCTTCCTGCAGAAAGCATCCATAGGCATCACAGTGCTCAACCTGTGTGCTCTCAGTGTGGACAGGTATGTGATTGGAAGGAGTCTTATCACTTATCACTTATCACTTCATAATACACTGTGAGTATTAGAGTGTATATGGGTTGTAACCCTAGTAATGAAGATACAGTGGCCTATATTATTCAGTTATTAACAATGCCAAAAATGTATTTAGATTGGGATATTTGAATGAGGAGATTGGTACATAGAACTCACATACTGCCAGGGTTAGATGTAACAGCATTACAGTATGGTGTTATTTAATTAGGATACAGAAAAAGAATGTTACAGTTCGAGTACAGTTAAAGTAAAATGGATAGTAATCAGACTACAGGTACATTATAAAAAACAGGTATAGAGTACCAGCAGGATTACATTCAAACCACATATACACAGACAAAATTCACTCAATCGTGCATATTTGATGAGGTTTGTCAACAGAACTTTTAGTAAGCATTTGATTTTTATTGTCAATTCTGTAATCTGCAGAATTTTCAAGAAGATATCTGAACCAGTTGCTTAACTGTGCTTTTATGTACCGCATAACAGTGGACCAAAGGGAATTAAAGTGGACTTTAGAAGAAAAAAAATAAAGTACAGTAAAACTAGACCATTTGGAGTTATTATTGGAGTTATTACTAAGTTATTTGTGGAGTTATTATTGGAGTTATTGTTGAGCTATTATTGAATTATTATTGGAGTTATTATTGCTTCTTGCTTTAATGAAAGAAGGATCATTTGTGTAAATTGCAAATGAAGATTCTGACTGGAACAGGTGACGACTTGCTTGACAATGGCCAGCCTATTGATCATTTGCAAAATATTGACTGACAAGTCTCGACCAATCATTGTATATGCACATCTGAGCACTACTTACACAAGTTTCTATTAAGGTAAGAAAAAACTCCTCAGAGCAAACGTCCAGTGAGAATGGTAGGAGCAATAAATAACTCTGAAATAGTATGCTAAGAAAGCTGAAAAAGTATAACAAGGAAATTTTCATTCAAACACACCATATAACGACCGTCTGCATTGTGGTGCTGTTTTTATTTCATTCCTGAAGCTGAAAATATATGCAAATGACAGGAATGAATATCAAATTATGAATATCATGGAATTATGATATACAAGTATACTAGAAAAATGACTCCTAACCTCAGAATGTTCAAATAGGTGACTGATATTTAATATTTGGAATAGAGAGCTGCAATTTATTCTTTTTGCCTTCTTCAGTTTCACCCATTGAACTTTCCCTCATTTGACCTTTAACCCTGAGGCCAGGCTGAGGTAAAGGAGCAGGTTTTCGGTATGGGGTCGGTTTTGGGGTCAGACTCAGGGCAAATGATGGAAGGAGTAGTGCTGGTTTCAAACTGAGGTTTATATTATGCCCTTTCACTCTACACAAGAACCATGAACAAAAACTGTGAAGGCCTACATATAACCCTATACATCTAGAAACAGGCACCCCATTCACTTCGTGCAGTCCACAGCCATATGTATCTTGCACTTTCTTGTTTGCCCACAGAGTCCGCCCCAAATCAGGAACATATGGAGCTCACTGAACTGAAGGTTGTTTTCTCGACCTAGCCAAATGGAATGCATGCCCTCTGACTTCATATATTTTCACTGCGACATCAAGCGTATGCTGTGCTGACATTTACATTGACTGCAAATGTTCACACAGAAGCGACGTAGAGGAGTCTTGCACAGTAAGCAGTTCATTAGCTCCTATGTTACGTTTGGTACAAGCTCACAAAACTTGAGGTATCCCAAGTCAAGTGAAGTTAGAAGAGGAAGGTTTCCTGCTATTTGACTATACTATTTAAATAGAATGACTATGTACTTATATGTAATTACTGTAATAGAATACAATACGAGATATAGTAATAATACACACAATACAACACAAAAGTTTAGTTTAGGTTTATTTTTAGCTTAATGCTTTACTTTACAATAAAAGTAAAGACATTACATTATAAAACCACACTCATGGGATTATGCAGTCCCCTTAAAAACCTCCAAAACTGAACTTTAAAGAAGGATAAAACAGCTTTCTTAAACTGCAATGGGGGTTGCAGATTTTTTTTTTCTAAGCAATTTTAAGGCAGTTGAAAAACTGAAAGGCTAACTAGAGTTTTTAAGTTGTGCAAAAAAAAAAAAAAGGTTTTTTTGCACAACAAAATATTCAGTATATTAGAGGTGGCGATATGGCAAACATATAATACTGTGATAACACAAGAGTATATGTGGTATATCAGGATATGTATTGTTTCAGACATCTCATCAGTTGGGACTGTTAAGCGTAAGCCTGTAGAGTCTTTAAAAACGTCCATTTAGTTGGTGTGTCCAAACTTTTGGTAGTGTACATTATGAAAGTAATGCATAGTCAATTACATGAAGAATTACATAATAAATTTGTGTCTTTTCACAACTTACAACAACCATGTTTAAATCAACAACTCTCCTTCTCTATGTACAAATACAAATGTGATACAGAACTTTCCAACATAAACTCTCAGACATAATAAAAATGCATATTGTCTTATTTTCTATTTGACATGTTCAACGACACAATACCACTTAATCTCAAGCTTTCCATGCCGTGGCTTTGTAAGAGCAGTTCCCATGAAATGCTCCCAAGATTAATGGATTTGCTCATTTGGGGTGGGGTTTGGGGTGGGGGGGAAGGGGGCAGGATGTTGGGTAGTCAGGCCTCTGATTCAGTCGGAGTAGTCCCACAAGTTTGTAAGGTCAGCTGTAATGGCCACATCTTCCTCTTTGGGGACCAAATCTGCCCTGCACGAGTTTGTGTGCACACGTTCAGTAAAACTTTCACCTTCACTCTTAAATCTAGTATTTAGATAAACATATAAAATAGTACAACTGACTTTTTAATGGTTTAAAAGCCTTGTTGGCCTTGCTGCTTCAAGAGGTTCGATTTATTGGCGAATCGCTCACTGCAGACATTTCTGTTACAATGGACTCCATCCAAAACCACACACTATAACGTTAAACAGCATGTCAAAGTAATACGCCTCCAATAGTAGTGTCGTAAGTATAGCCTGGTACTATGTGGTTTTGGATACAATTCTGTCACTACTTTCTGTTTCAAATTTTTTATAAATGCATTATTACTTGCATTAGAACTCTCAAATTCTGTCGCACACTCACAAAAATCACAAGGCCAGACTGATAAAGGCAGAAACACAGAGAATGCAATGGGCTGACCATGTGCTGGTTCTGCAGAGTGAGTTGTCCCATAGATTTTGACACATGAGTAAGTGCTCCTTGCCTTTGAGAAGGAAATGAAAGACATGCTTAACGTCATCAGAGCACAGCTGTTTTTGATTTGTTTCCAGCCAGCAATGAGGAAATGTTGAGCATATCTCGTCTGATTCACGTCCCCGAGTAGTGTTAGTCTAGCTGCCCCCCCCGACCGCCACCCCCGCTGTTCGAGCGTCTAAAAGGTAGATACAATGCCACTTAGTAAAATAGTAATGCCCCATTGTTGTTAAGCAGGAATATTCGAGTGTGTCATGAAAAATATATACTTACACATAAAATCTTCATGCACCGTTTTACGGAAACATACACTTGAGAGGAGTTATTAATGAAGTAGACAAGCAAACATGAGTTCCAGCAAAGGAAAAACAAGCAGACTCCTAAACCAGCCAGTAAGCGGCTTTACCCGAACAATCAGAACAAGTGAGCGTCACCGTGATATTAGCATGCAAGACGCTCTTTTCATTAAACTTAAATTAACCTTTTCTGCAATCGCTAACTTGTTGCTTTGAGTCAAAGTCAACAACTGAGCTGTGCTGGATGAAGAAGTTGAAACAGCAGTGATATCATTATTGAGGGTATATCAGCTCCCGTGATATACTTAAATAAATATGTACTGTGATATGATTTATCATAACGATAATAACATAGCTTGACAAAGAAGGAGACACAGAAAAGCTTACAGAACCATCTCAGCAGTAAGTTAGTGGCTGATTATATATAGCACGCGATTTACTGAAGTTTGAGCAAGTCATAGCAAACAGTTTGGTGTTGATTTCACCCACCTCCTAAAACCAGACACACATAACCTTTAGCATCTCAAGGTACATGTTGTTGAGAGATTTCCTTATACAACAGCAGCTGCCATTACAGTTAGACAGAAGAATGAGATTCCAATGTGTACTAAAAGAAAGTTTACCATCTGAAAAGACACTGTTAAACTCTCTAGATATACGTATGCGAGAAGACATGATGCAAAATATGACATACTTTTCCCAACACCACTGTAGAATGTTTGTTGTTGTTGTTGTTATGGTTGTTAGAAAAAAGCTTCATTTATTATCTCAGCTATCTCGCCAACACTGAGCTTCCAGGTTCTGTATGGTCCTGAACTTGTTGACGTCATCATTTCACTGCTTCTTTTCAACCCTGCAACCTCATGAGCAAGCAGTTGGTGGGTGGGGCTACTGATAGTTTGCATGATAAGCTGCAGCCTTAGGGCCACCTTACACCTCCATAGTGTCCAGTGTCCACATGCTCACAATCCGAATCCAAGCTTTGTTCAGTTTCTCATCCATTCAGCATTTTGCCATTACAACATCAAAGTAAACGTTTTTGTCCAAAAACTGTAAAGGAAACTGCACATGGTTTTGGCTTGCACTAACATGCCACCACCACATGAGTGTCACTGCAGTGTTGAGAATGATCCACCATCCAAATAATATCTGCTCTGTGGGGGTCCTGACCATGAAAGGACAGGGTAAAAGGGGATAACTAAAGTATGCAGCAAATCTACAAAGAGCTCCTATATGGTAAGTGGAGCTGATAAAATAGATGAGTGTAGATACAAGAAGTGTACCTAATAAAGTGGCTGGTGGGTGATAGGGAAGTAGCACTGCAGCCCCAATGGCACTTTGTAAAGAGTGAGCAAGAGCAAGAGTCTGCTGCCACCAGCTCGCATCAAGAATCAACATTCCATGAAGTGATATAAGTAGAAGTAAAACTACCGTTAAAATAAGAACTCAAAGGGTTTCTTCTAGACTGGTAAGAACTGAAGAGAGGAGGAGGAGGGACTGTGCATTTTCTGGTGGTATGTTGCCCCCTATTGTTGGGAGTGTGCATTTGACAGGATGCGTCCTCTTACAAATTCCTCCTTTAATTACCACTTTACACACACACAAAACACAGACAAGACAACTCAAAACATTTTAATGGGGAAGCAACTATGTAAAAGGACATTAAGAATGCTTCCCTTAAATCCTCATTTTAGATTCTTTCCATCACACTTACCTACAAACACACACCTACGCACCACATAGCACCATTTAAATTAAGCTTATATGCAAATATTTCAAGCATAAATATTCGAAATGTGTACAATGTAAATGTGGCTCAGAGCTTTAGTTTTAGCATAACGCAACAGTGAAGCCTATTGCTAGTTCAGTGTGTGTGTTCATGCTGTAGGTGCATCTGTTCAAAGTGCATCTTGCTCTCTGTTGCAGGTACAGGGCTGTAGCCTCATGGAGCCGTGTGCAAGGCGTTGGGATCCCCTTACTGACTGCTGTGGAAATTGTGGTCATCTGGGTGCTGTCCATCATCTTGGCTGTGCCGGAAGCCATAGTGTTCAACACGATATCCTTCAACTACAGCAACACAGAGATTCACACCTGCATGCTTGTACCCACATCCATGTTCATGCAGGTAAGACTTCAGCTAGTATACGCTCTTCATACGGTGGATATGACAGACTGTAAACGTCATCTCGACGTCAAACATTAGTATATATTAGTATATATAAAATACTAATCTATGACATTGCTGATGATGTTGACAGTCTATATGTATGTATGAACATATATATTTACATATATATGCAAACCACTGAACACCCTGGCCCCCTCAAGATAAACTTTTCTGAGTCAGCTCCACTTAAAGAGTATTGCTGATATTCAGTAACTGTGATTCAGTAAAGCAAGTGTTAGTTCACTTTAGACTAAACTAAGCTAGATTAACCCAGCAAAAAAGTTGCCCAGCGAGTTGCCTTGTAATGTTAGGCAGACTTGAGTTTACATTTTTACAGTTTAAAAAACAGAACGAAAACTTGTTTAGGACAAAAGGAAGACAAGGAGACAAGAACAATGTGTGAAAGCTCACAGAGAGTATCTGGAGCTGAGCTTCTTTGTTCGCGAGCCGGGAGAAGTTAATGGATAGCAGACCACATGCGCAATTACAAGCAGCTATCTGCTCCAAAGCACAGCCATATGTGTGGATCAGAAACACATAGCCCTTTCCCCACGCAACGTCCACCATAGTCAGTCATTACGGCCACTTACAGCCGGAGCATTCATAATTTTTACAGGATGTAAATATTTCCACATAGCCATCACAATCAAAATCTTATCATCTACTGAAGTCCAGCTTCTCCGGTGGCTTTATGTAGGGTCCTGGTTGTATGGAAGCAATTGTTAGTCAGTGCAGTATATGTTAATTTATGTTTATCAGACTTCTTTTGCTTTATCATAATTCATATCTTTCCAAGGGCAATTTCAGGAGTTCACATGTCTTTTGGTTCAAAGTCTAATGTACAGCACATACATAATTGTTTCCATGCACATATAATGCATTTTTCTATTTGTGTTATTCATTGTATTGTTCAAACAAAGTTAGCAGCTGAATATACACTCACTGGCCACTTTATTGGAAACCCCCAAACTGTTAATGGACATTCTTCAGTTTCTGACTCAGAGCCACTCGGTGGTGGATATGTTTGGGTGTGGGACCATTCTCTCTAGCAGTGGCACTGACATATGCCTTCCAGCACCAAAATGATCCACCACCCAAGTAACATCTGGCTTTGTGGTCAGCAACTATCAAATGATGAATTTCTTAGAGGGCGACTTACAAACTGTGCATCTTACAAACTCTGCATACTGTTTTAGTCCCCTTTCATGGTCAGGAACCTCAAAGGACCCCCTCAGAGCAGTTATGATATGGGTGGTGGATCATTCTCAGATTTCCAGTGACACTGATGTGGTGGTGATGTGTTAGTGTGTGCTGTGCTGGTGTGAGTGAATCAGACACAGCAGTGCTGCTGGAGTTTTTCAGCACCTCAGTGTCACTGCTGGACTCGAAGCAGTGTCCACCAACCAAAACTATCCAGCCAACAGCGTCATGTGGGCAGCGTCCTGTGACCACTGATGAAGGACTAGAGGATGACCAGCACTAACTGTGCAGCAACAATGAACTATCATCTCTGACTATACATCTACAAGGTGGACAGCAAGGTAGGAGTGAACACGGTGTTTAAACACTCCAGCAGCACTGCTGTATCTGATCCATTCACACCAGAACAACGCACACAAACACACCACCACCATGTCAATGCAGTGCTGAGAATTATCCACCACCCCCAAAATACCTGCTCTGTGTTGGTCCTGTGGTGGCCCTGAGCATTGATAAACAGGGCAAAAGCAGCAAAGACTAACAATGTATGCAATGAATCAGATGGACTACAGTCTGTGATTGTAGAATTACAAAGTGCTACGTGGTGTAATGAAGTTCTTGCTGGAAGATTCTTTGCACTGAAATCTGTCCTCTCTCTGCAGCTTTATATTGAGTGGAAGGACTGGTGGCTCTTCGGCTTCTATTTTTGCTTGCCTGTTGCCTGCACAGGCATTTTCTACACTCTAATGGCATTCGAGATGCTCAACCACCGGAAAGGAAGCCTCCGGATTGCTCTAAGTGACCACCTCAAACAGGTAAGGCACACTGATTTGGGCATTCTTCTTTTCAAGAACTGTAGACTTTGCAATGTATTTTTGGTCCAGCTGTCCCTGGTCAAATGACATGGTGTTGGGTTTCTAAGTGAAGATAACACATCCTGTATGGAGAAGACATGTCCTCACAATTCAGTGTCCTGGGCTATATTTTGTGGCATATTTTGGATATCATGCTTTATTTTGCAGTATTTTAAACAAAAACAAAAAACTGAATTTGTGCAGTAAAATTTGGGGGAAAATAATATTTAAGTTTTGAGAATACATTTTCTTTATTTTATATCATTTTTTATTTACATTTGTATGATTGTGTAGTGTTTATTTTAATGTTAGTTTACTCATTTTCTATAACTTTGCTATTTTTTAAAAGTGATAAACAAAAGAGAAACTACAGAAAAAGTATTTTTTTACTGCTGTTAAGCAAATTCGGATTCTTAGAGAAGGCTAAGTATTGTCCTGTACAAGCCTGATGACTTTTCATGTTGTTTTCGTTGTTGTTTACAATAAGTGGGAGTGCTATCTTTATGATGTTGTTGAAAGATTACAGAGATTTCCTGTTTAAAGATTACTAGGTTTCCTGTAAAATCTGTGCGGCTCTAGATTTTTCGACAGTCACACCCACAGATAAGACCAGCGATGTGACAAATGATGCTTAAAATGTCTTGAGAATCATTTAAGCAGCCAGTTCTGACTGGGGCCAGGACGGTACAGTGGACCTAGTAGGTTATTAATTACTGCTGCACTACTTCGTCAGTCCGATTATACTATGACATTATTATATTATTAGGGGAAAATGACAGAAGAATCTATATGTAAGGTCATTTTGATATCTATTTTTGGTAATCTAATTGATGACAGAGTTCTGGGTTTTGTGTCCTGCAGAGGCGGGAGGTGGCCAAGGCCGTTTTCTGTCTGGTGCTGATCTTCGCTCTCTGCTGGTTTCCCCTGCACCTCAGCAGACTTCTGAAGAAGCTGATATACGACGAGGGGGACAAAAACCGTTGTGAACTATTGAAGTGAGTGAATCAACTCCTTTATTCACAGGTGATACATTTCCTGCTTCTGGTGCTGTTTTTGTGTCCAAGCTTGACCTAGACTACATCATGTTTTGTGTCTGAACCCAACCCATGCCCAAATAAATTCTTTCACATCATTAAAAATCACATCATTAAAAAGGTTTGGGTCCAAAACTGACCCAAGAACAAAATTACGTAACACTTCAGTGTAGGGTACTGTTCATAAAACTACATGACACCTACATAAGCTTGTCATGGTAACTGGCATAACTCTACAAAAATGTTTATTAATGTTTATTCCAGTAGGCGTCATCTATCGTAAAGGCTACTTTCTCATCAAAATTGGCAAGTGTACAAACATTTATGTAGGGTTGTGTCAGTTGTCATGAGCCCATCACCACTCTGCCCATCCACTACCCAAAGTGAAAGTGCAGTGCAGTTACCATATAGTGGCAGTCATAGCTGTCTGTAGAACACAGATGTTAAATCGGTATGAAACAATATCATCACTTTCAGAACAAAATAACTTAACAAGAGTAGTAAAAACATTCTTAACTTTTAATGGAAGTTCATGGACAAATAATTTATTTCAAATAGTTTTTGGTCTGATTCTGTTGTTCTATTAATCATAAGATGTTGTCTCATCTTAAAGGGCAGCAGGCAGAGTTCAAATTATTATGCTAAAAAATGGAAAAAAACAAACGTCATGATAATATGGTGAGGTTTTGTCCCAGCAGCACCAGTATGTAATTATAAAAAAGTAAGTTGTCCAAAATTAGGTTTTTAAAATAAGCTTTATTCACCAACAAATGTATCCAAACGAAATCCTGAAAATCCTGAGCCTGGGTAAACTTTCCATACTGTGTTTTCACAAGGTGCAATGCTTACCAAGATATTAACTTCACCGGTTTCATCCAAAGACTCTGTTTCTGTACATAGAACTTAAAAATATTTTTGGACAAACATGTCAATGTTCTTTTGGTTGCACAACGCCGTACTTTCCTGCATCGTTTTATTGTGTATGTCCTGTTTTCTCAAGAGCATGGGACTGGTGGAGTTTAATTCTCCAGTGTGTTAGATTAACAGTGACTGTGAAAGTAGTGAAGAATAAAGTAAAGAGAAAGTGGACGGACATCTTGGTAAAATCTGTTTATAGATAGAAATCTGTGAGAACCAGAACCATAAATTTGAAAGAATGAGCAGTCAGGCCCTGCTTAGAGTCGACGGTAAACGAACTGATGTTTTTGTTTTTCAGCTTCATGTTGATCATGAATCATTTTGGCATGAACCTGGCCACTGTCAACTCCTGCATCAACCCCATCATCCTTTACCTCGTCAGCAAGAAGTTCAAGAACTGCTTTAACGTGAGTCGCACCCTTCAGCCATTCGCTAACATGCTAATGCTAACTTGCTAACACATGCTAAACATTATTGTTGCTCCCTCTCAACGGGCCCCTCCAACCTGCAAAATGCTGATCTCAAACATTCTTACGGTAAAAAGTAAACCAGTGCTTGATTTACGGAGTCATTTGGAGAGCAGGGTGGATCGCGTCATACATTTTGCCAGAAGAGCTAAGAGATAAGCCATGTCTGATACTAAACCCCACATGTGCCTCAAACCATCACAGGCATACACAGAGATTAGAGTGAGCAGGACTAACAGTGGAAAAGATGCTAATCGTAAACCTTGTGTTATCAAGCCTATTGTATTTTGAAGCTGCCATCAGATTTCAGAACAAAGCTGGAGGCACATCACTGAACTTTCCGAAACCTGATGGGTGTGTGTGAGCGGAGTAGGGGAAGAAGAAGTCCACATTCAGCTGGAATCATAAACCGATACTAAGTACTTTAACACAGTCATATGCAAAAGTCTGGACACTCCCTGTCCAGTTTCAGTTGAACATATTGAGAGAAAAATATAAGGTAAAATATGAAATGTGCCCGTGTGTTTTTGCACAACCCACAGTTTTGTTTCTTATGTCACATTTGGCATCTAAACAGGTCTTGGATATTAAAATGCTTACTGTAGAGGATGTGTTAACTTTGACTAAAGCCCTCTTCAGACGGGATTAGTTTTATATGGGGAGGTGGAGTGATGGAGCGTCGCTCCTCTGAGTAGTCCTTTGGCTCATCTGGATTTGAGTGTTGTACAACACCTGAGGTTAGTTACAGACTAGAAAGACCCGAGCTATCTGTGCCATGCATGACGGAAGTAAATGCCTTCTTGAGCACCTCCATACTTGAGAAAAACACATAGGATAGATATTTTCACATGATAGGACAGAATATTTACCTACATGTCAATTTACACAAGATTACTATACAGTTGAGTCATATCATTATGACCACCAATATAAAATGTGAAATGTGTCCATGTGTTTTTGCACAACCCATAGTTTGTGTTTCTTATGTCACATTTGCATTTGCTATCTAAACAGCTCTTGCATATTAAAATGCTTACTGTAGAGGATGTGTTAGCTTTGACTAAAACCGTATTCAGACAGGATTAGTTTACATGGGGAGGTGGAGTGATGTAATTTTACTACAGTATGTCTGCAAAATTAAGGACTGATTTACACAAAAGTGACTGGGATGGGAGTGACTACTTGATTCATGCACTGCCGTCATTCAAAAAATGTACACCCGCCAACCAAACCAGTCCACCAACCAAAATTGTCCCGCCAACAGGGTCCTATGGGCAGCGTCCTGTGACCACTGATAAAGTAGACGATGCTAACTGTCTTATAATCCACATTATAAGACAGTAATAATAACACTTCAGTTAAAATTAGCATGTTCATAACACATATGTCTGCTATAGGCTATGCTGCACAATAACTTACCTAAAGCTGCCAGAAGCGTCGCTCTTCTGATGAATCCTTTGGATTTGAGTGTTGTACAACACCTGAGGTTAGCCACAGACTTGAACGACCCGGGCTACCTGTGCCATGCATGGCAAAAGTAAATGCCTTCCATACTTGCCAAAAAACGTGAAAAACTCTTTTCCACAGGATGTGACGGAATATTTACCTACATGTCAATTCACACAGGATTACTACACAGTTGAGTCACATTATTATGACCACTTCCTACTTTCGACAGCTGGTTTAACTCATAAAGGAAGTCACGTGTGGTGAGCTGGCTTGGTGGGCATATAAGGTGTGCACTTACACATCCCTCTTTGCTGTCATGGGTAAAAGGGGCGATATATGCTGATCGTCTTCCCTGGGGCAGATCGGATCTTCCAGCAAGACAATGCAACATGTCACACAGCTAGAAATTAAACGTTGGTTGGAAGAGCATGGCCAAGACCTTCAAGTGCTACCCTGGCCCCCTAATTCCCAAGATTTGAACCCAATTGAGCATCTGTGCATGTTCGCTCTATGGTCTGTCATCCCCCACGCACCCTCCAGCAGCTGTGGGATGCTTTATAGTCAGCATGGCTCCAGATACCTGTGACAACCTACCAGGACCTTATTGAATCGCTCCAAGCCCGTCTAGCCACTGTCTGTACTTCACACAGCAGTTACTCTGGATATTAGCTGGTGGTCATAATAATGTGGCTCGACTGTTTTTAACCTGAGGTTATTTTGTGGTCTTGCTGTACAGAAGGTAAAAGGCCCTGGAATCTTTACTGACGCCCCACGTACATTACCCCACCTCCACACGTAAAACTAATCCCATCCGAACCAAATGTGTTAGATTGCACCCTGCTCTCCCCTATACCTTTGTACCACCACCTCTGCATAATCCTAAACATTTTTTATTTGTGTTTTAATCCCACCAGTCTTGTCTGTGTTGCTGGCGCCGCTCCAGGAGCCAAGGCACCAGCTCAGGTCCAATGAATGGCACAAGCATCCAGTGTAAAAACCAAGAGCCCAACAACCACACTGACCGCAGCCTGCGCAAAGACAGCGACTGATTCAGGGTCGATCTGTGGTGCATGGCACCGCCTGTGGACTGGAGGACCCCATGAGATTCATCTGTCCCAAGCTTTGTTGACAGGATGAAAGCCACCACCTAGTCCAGCTGCAAACCTTGACATGTGAAGCCTTAGAGACACAAGTGCGGAGGAAACTAGTGCTTTTCTGTGCCGGGCACAGTATGAAAAGAAGCTGCTTTTATATATTTATATATATCTATATATATATATATATACACACAACCACCAACCAGACAATGGGACTGATGTATTTAAGGTCATGTTCCCAGAAGCTCCCGGAGTGATGTTTTGCTGTGAGAGAGGAGGCAGTGGGTGGAGGAGAGGGAGCAGGATGCAGCTGAACGTCAGCTATAAATGAAGCCCAATCAGGGACTTAGCATGTTTGGCCCATGAACACACAAACACTGGGACCTACACACACACAAGTGCATGTGCAAGCTGTGCACACACTCTCTCAAGAGGCAGGAAACTACGGGAAGGAAGACTTGAGTGGTGTGTGTGACGTCAGTGCGTGTGAATTGGGGCTAAGCCAAGGAGCTCACCATCCTGTTCTTTCCTGATGCTGCTCAGAACTGAACCTCCCACCTGCTCTCTAAATATGGATCTAGAACATGTGATGGACTTTTCATTGTGCCCAGGGAGCTTGACCTCGCTCATTTGTTTATTGAGGTGGACTGAATTCAGAAGGTTAAGTCTTGTTATATATATAGTCCTCGCTCCATGGTTTTCTGCATTTTTCGTGCTGTTTCCTCTCAGATCTTCTCAGAATGAGATGGTAAGATGGACTGTTCTGTTTCTGGCTAACCAAAACGAATAACCTTTATCAATCTGTCTGATGTGTAGAACATTGTTGCAGAACTCAGCAACCATACTGGTGCTTTTTCTCAAAGCTAAAATAAGCTATTTCTTGAGTTTTCTCCTTAAGTTTAATCTTGGTCAGTTCCCACCCAGCTAGGTCCCACCATTATGACAGCATTCCACCATACTGAGAGGGAGAAAACTCACATGTGATTTCTCCAAGACATGAAGATGAACTTTTCATACTGCCAAGAACACAATGGCAACACACTCAGACTACAATTCTTCTGAATTCTTTTGGTCAGTTGACAGATTGCCAACATTGAGGCTGGCATTGAGCTAAGTGGACAGGGAAGGCCAACCCACCAAGACAAAGCAAAGCCAATTATGCTCTCTTGGCATCTCTGGGCAACCAACTCACAATCTTCTGATGATAGGACAAATATTTAGACTAGTGGTCACCAACCCTGGTTCTCTGGAAATCTGATCCAATCGATCAGAGAGTTCTGAAGAAGTTGATTAGCTGGAGCAGGTGTGGCAGATTGTGTTTGGAACTAGACACTGCATGAAGGAACATTGCATGTCTGCAATGCCTGCTGCAGCTAATTACCTTGCTCAAAAGTTCTTTATTGGCCTGATCAGATGGCTTGGTGTGGGTAAGCGTGTTATGAATTCATACTACATGATTTTAGCCCTGATTTTCCGTTTGCTGACAACAAGAAAAGCCCCTGATCAGAGGATTGTGTGATGCCATCTGAAAGATTTGCCAGACCCTTGCAGATGCCCAAAATATGCCTAGTAGGCTAAATATCTGGATCTGCCTGTAAGTCCAAATCCTGCAGTGTGAACATTGATGTGTCTGGCAGTGAATGCAACGAAGAACTACAACCAATGAGCGCTACAGACACAGAGTGAGTAAGGGGGGAGAAGTACTACAAGATCAACCATCCACTCACCCTTGTTTTTTTTCTTTTTCCTCCTTATTTTTCTGCTGCACATCAGTGCTCAAACAACGTGGATCACTCGCTTCTTGCTGTTATCCATTTTTGGAAGAAAAAAAATCCCTGTTTTGTGCATGGAATGTGTTTTCATGACAAAAAGTTGTTTGGAAAGCAGACAGGCCCTTTGGAGATTCCTCCTGGTGAAAGATCTTGTAATATGTGACCCCTTGTGAGTGCTCAGTGACGTATGCAAACCACTTCAAGATTCCTGATTACAGAAAGGAAGCTGTGAAGTGTGAACAGTACAGCTATCAGACGACTTTGAGGTTGGAACTAAACTCTACAGGAAAGTTGATCTCCTAAAGAGCAGGGTTGGGGACTACTGGTTTAGGTGACTGGACCACTCAGGAGCCTAAAGCTAATATAAGGTTCTAATGCAGCAGCTGTGCCTACCCAGCTAGAAATGATTTGTTCTAAAAACGTTCCGAGAATGTGCAATGCAATGTTTTCTTTCGCTTCCCAGAAGGTTCTTTCTGAAGGTAGGAGAACATTCTTTAAAAACATTCTGTCATCTCAGTAGGACACATAAACCATTTTCCGAATGTTGGGCTGAGAATGTTCTTCTTTTGTTACCATGTAACATAATCTGTGGCCCTGACAACAACCTCAAAACATCCTCAAAACGCTGCTGTTAAAACATTATTAGTTAGCAATTAACACTATTGTTTGAAATTATAAATATCTTAAAAACGTTCTTTGAACATTAACATCACAACATTTCTTTACAACTTTAATCAAACTCATAGGTAACGTTAGTTCTGGGAATGTTCCTTGCTAGCTGGGTATGTGCTATGAGGTTCATTTTGCATACCATTTTAAAAACAGTAGAATTATAAACACTTTTCATGAATCTGTGGTTTGCAGGTCCCTTGAAGTTGTATTTTGTTATTTTTCTCTCCCTCTGGTACCATTTGTACCCATCAACCAAATCAAGCCTGGTAACTGACAGAGGTTTTCCAGTAACTGGATCTTTTTTTATGCCTGTAATTGGAATTTCTTTGAAATTACAATTATTTTTTTTTCCTAACCCAAAGAGTTGCTGGAGTCAGCTAGAGAAAATGTACCACTCATAAGGTGAAAATTGCACAGAAATGCAGAAAATCATAACTACCATAAAACCAAAACTTTTTCTTCACCACACTCTACATCCATTCATTTTGCCACACCCCATCTCTGTACCCTGAAGTTTTGTGTTCTGTATAAACATGTTTGAATTGTGCCCATATAATTTCTTATATTCATATATTGCAGAAGGATTTCAAAACTCTGTAAACAGAACGAAAAGGTGCTTTGTTGAACCTTGATTAGTCGCAGAAGGAACACAGGCCACAGCTAATGCTTTCTGTCCCACAGTTGGGCTTGCTGACCATCAGCTCCAGTTAGCAGTACAGAGGCTAATGACTTCTGACCTTGTTTGAATTTTAGACCTAGCTCTAGGAGGCAGTCCAATTGCAACAAACCCTTGGTAATAATGTGGAAAACAAACAGAGAGAGAGAGAGAG
>CM067478.1:28867303-28884249 GCA_034552555.1 Semaprochilodus insignis | reverse complement strand
AAGTTCAGTCTTAGAAGTTGTTTGCAGTTTTGGCTGCTCATGATCCAAATAATTCCAGTCAGAGATGTCTGGACTCTGGAATCGTCAGTTCATTGATCTGCAACAACTTCTTTGTTTAAAGTTTCCTTCTCTCAGTGAGGGCTTCTTAACAGCTACACACCCTTTCAGACCCATAACGTTGAGTTGTTTTCTCACAGTGGAAGAATGGACAGAAACATCTGTGGATATTTTCACATCTGCAGTAGAGTAGAGCTTGATTTTTTAAATGTATTCTTTCTCTTTATTAAATAAGAAGGCTGTAAGTGCTGCTTAGCTGATGGTGACAGTTTAGGTGGTCTACCTGATCTTTTACGAGTCTTCTCAGACATTTTCATGACAAATGGATTAACTTAACTAGGTACTTAAAGTCTTTTTGCCTGGACATTTAAAAATTCATTATTTTACTTTCATTATCTTAGCTCAGGATACAATCCCCAACAACTGCATTTGTGTTTGCAGGGTACTGTTGCTGAGATGTAAACTGGGTGTTCTGCAGTACACAGTAGTGAGACCCGTCACCACAGTCATTGCATTGTAAGTGCCCCATTTATCTTCCGGGTTCTGCTGGTCCAGTAAGTCTTTCTTTAGACCTTGAACAAATGACCGTCTGTTTCTGTGTTTTAGATATAATTGCTGTGAACATTATGTACAGTTGTATGCGGTGTTACTGCACAATTTCTGTTTATTTGCTGAGTTTAACATAATGGAAACACAAATTGTTAGAAAGTTGATTTAAAAAAAAAGTAATTTCACCAGGATGCTCATTTCTGAATCCAATAATTATAGAACCATCACATTAGTAATTTATAGCAGATATTAAATAGTTTTAATAATAATCTTAACAAGACCTGAATGATAAGCCTGGAGTTTAAGTGATTTAGGGTTTTCGAAGCTATGTGTAAACATGCTATCTTATTCATGTGTTTTTATGCCATTAGAATCTGTCAGCTTTGCGGGGTGTATGATGAAGGAAACTTCAGTTCCAAAAATGCCTGGACCTACCTGGTGATTGTGAACAATCTCTCCCAACTTGTACGTTTCTCTCTTTACTAATCCTCACTTTTATTATGGTGACGTATGAATAATCTGCAGTTCAGCTTGAAAAATTGTTCTGTATACAGAAATACGGTTCTGTTTGAAATGAGTTCCCTTTCAAAATGCCTGTGTTAAAAATCTCCTTAAATAGATCCATCAGAGTGTTCAGTTAAGGTCAACACACTTTGTTACTTTTTACAAAAAATGTCAGAACAGATAAGAAATGTGTTGCTCAACTTCAGTAAAATAACCAGCCTTACCAATATACACCATTCTAGCACAAATCACACGTCTTATTCTTTTCAAGCATGCTGTTTTGTATAAGCTTGGCCTGTAGTGGCCCCTCCTAACTCCACGTATGAACCAGACCGTTCCTAAATAGAATGAAGCCTCTGTTGGTCTTTTCCACCAATGGGGAACGGGTTCCGTTCTGGTTTGCGTGCCTAATTTTGAACTATTTGGCGCATTTCCACCAAAAATAAATAGGTTCGGAACCCAGAAAGTTTGTTTCCAACTGGAACCAATAAATAGTAGGTTTGTAATGGAAAAAGAAGGCAACAGTGACAACACCCAGTGGTCTGCTGAAGAAACGTTTACATCTTCACATCACTAATAGTTGATCCATGCTTGCTTCTTAGATAAAACCAAACATCTGTAATAACAGCACAAATCCTCCCATGCTCCGCCAACTTGTTTGTACTGTTTACTACCGTAGTGTAATGCCCTTTGTTGACGTTAATGATGTATCCTTTAACATTCCTTGGTTCCAGTAAAAACTCTGAGTGGCACCAAGGTTCTACAGATGAATAGCACCAATGTTCTATGAACCCTGAACAGAAGTAATTTAAGAGGGCTGTCTTTGACCTCAATGTTCAGTTTGGGCATAGTACAATAAAGGTGGCTAAAGACTTATTTGATTGATGCCATTTTTAATGGATGGGTCATTAGAGAACCTCTTTCATAAATGAGTTGTGTGAGTGTGAAGTTTAAAGAATTCCCACATAATGCAAAAGTTCTAGGAGCAGCCGTTTGTATAGGTTTTTTAAAATCTTTAAAATGTTTTTCACACTCACACATCTGTAAAGTGGAGGCCAGCATGGTTCTTCTGTTGCTTTGCCTTTTTTAAAATGGGAAAAAAAACCCCAGCACATTATCATTTGATCTGCACGGGTTTGTCAGCTTAACCATTTCCAAAGATCTCCACCTAAGTTACCACCTAACCCTAGTTTATCCCATCAGTCCTTCAATAATTAATTCAGGTACTGCTGATAGAATTGAGCAAATACAGTAAGTCAGGATCCAAACCTGTGTCCTTTTGACTATATCCTTCTAAATAACAAAAACATGTCATGTTATAGCGTATGTATATTTGTATTTATTCATATATTCTATAAAGGATATATAGATAGTTTTAAGCAATGTGCTCGCCAGCCTAAGACCTTTGCACAGTGCTGGACATCTGGTTAATTAATGAAGAACATGACTAAGCAGGATAATGTAAGATGTAGGCCTTTAGTGCTGCCGGTAAAGTGGTCGTAGATGTATGCCTGTGGAGTTTGGGACCATGCTAAATTCAGCCTGCATGCAGGACTTGAAACAGCTGGAACTGACACTCAGTCTCTCCTATTATTAGCTCTAAGAGCTCTTCAAAAGCTTCAGACCTGTGCAAAGTCTGTGAGGCCAACCACAAGCTTGTGTAGAGTGTAAATACTGTCAGTTGCCTTTAACATGTCTTTGTTCAGTATGTTACAATGCAATTATTATTTTCCCCAGTTTGCCATGTACTGCTTGGTGCTGTTCTACAAGGCCTTGAGAGAAGAGTTGAGTCCTATCAAGCCTGTGGGCAAATTCCTCTGTGTCAAGCTTGTTGTGTTTGTGTCATTCTGGTAAGCCAGTTCATTATGTCATACCTGAAAAATGCCAAACCTGAGAAATACCAGATCACAACATTATTAAACATATTTACATTAGTTATTTCATGTGTGTCATATTTCCATTAGCTTTATCTACATCCCAATCGCAGACTTCTATTTCTATTTTTCAAAACATGTGTTGCATGCAGAGTATAGCAGGACCTTAACATTCCTATACATACAAGCGTGAGGACATCTGGTCAAATTACATTTTGTTGAGTTTCGAAGGGAAGATGCATCCTCCGCAGAGAATACACTTCTGCACATTTTAATTTGTGTTTCCAGCATGATGAACATCTGAGTAAACAGATAGCAATTCCTCTTCAGCGTTTTGGTTGTTTTGGTTGCTTTTTTGTGATCGTACTGTCGCCCATTCAGCCGGCTCAAGAGCCTATAGACCTCTTACAGCCATTGTATGTTTGTTTTTAATCTTTTATTACATATTACATATTACATATATTACATACAGGCAGGCTGTGGTCATCGCCTTGTTGGTGAAGGTTGGAGTGATTTCAGACTCTCATACCTGGGACTGGGCCAGCGCGGAGGCTGTGGCCACTGGACTGCAGGTGCACTTTCACCTCTCTTCTACTAATTATATATATATATAAATATATATTTGTACGTATATTTTTGGAATGAATCTTGTGTGTGGCATTTGTGCGTTCTTTGCATCTCGAACTCTGATGGTCCTTTTCATGAAAAAGCTCTGACTGGTCATATCTGAGTCTTGATTTGTGAATTGATTCTTTTACACTGTTAAACATAAATTTGCCATTCTGCCATTCGCCAATTTGCTACTTGTCCAAGTGGAGATCTCAAGACAGTTCTGGATTTTTGCTGTACTCCAGGTCCCAACACACCTAACCAACCAATTTAGAACACTCACTATCTCTGAATACTTGAAAATATCTGTTGGGAAAAGTCTGTTGGGAAGATGAAGCAAAAATGTGCGCTGGCTGGGGGTCCGCAAGGATCAAATTACAGAATGACAGGTTTACTCCTCTGAGCATATTCCACTTGCTTTGCCATTGCAGGATTTTATAATCTGTGTAGAGATGTTCCTGGCAGCTATTGCCCACCACTTCAGCTTCACCTACAAGCCTTACATCCAGGAAGCTGAGGAAGGCTCCTGCTTTGACTCTTTCCTGGCCATGTGGGATATCTCCGACATCAGGGCTGACATCTCTGAGCAAGTGCGCAACGTTGGTGAGTCCCTAGTCTTCAGGAGAGGTTCCCAGCGGTGTCACTGTTCGGTTGATTTAATCTCAGTAGGAATCGCTGTGCTGGTATGTGTTCCAGCCAGTTTCTTCATTGTAAGAATTCTCTCAGTGGATGTCTGGAATTGTTCATATACTGCACAATCCGAACACATTTTATTTACGCCTTTTAACACAGGTTAAAGGTTTGGCATGATGTGACGGGCACGATGTAAAGCAGGAAATGTTCAAGCGTTAGTGAGCTTATGAAAGCGTTTTTAATGCATGCTGTACTTTATTACATTTTCACCTGTTTTGAACACCTGTGTCATATGACTTGGATCAAGTCATCTGTGATTGTGCAATTCAGGAAACTGAATCATAGGACATCACAGTAGGTGGTGGTTTGGGTGCAACCTGATGAATCAGCTTTATTGCGCGGAAACACGTGCCTGCACATGAGTATCATGAGCCAATGGTAGGAGGAGTTTGGGGATCAAGCAGGACATGCACTGCTCCCCTTGCTGGCCAAAGGTTAAATGGCCTAGTGTAAAAATTACAATTAAACTTTAAAGGTGACAACAAAGTGTCATAGCTGATTTTTTTTCCTAGATGGTAATGTGTTTGTGTAGTATGATTATGTTCATAAAATGCTTGTCTTGTATTTTCATTAGGTAGTCACTTACTATATCAGTAGTATAAAGTCTTTAAATGGAGCTTACAGGTACAGCATTTGAATATATCAGTGTACACGTACAAAGTAAGTACATTAGTTTAACACAGGTTTTATATTTGTATTGAAATTATTGACAATACCGACAATAATTCTGATTATTTGACCAAGAGTCAGGCATTTTTAGGCAAAAGTACATTTTAAGAATCTGGGCCTCTGAGTTCTGGTCAAAGGTAATTTTAATGCTACAGCATACAATGACATGTCCTGTTTCAGCATGTCCCCATGAACAGAGTGAGCTCCACATAGATTTGCTTTGTTGAGTTTGGTGTGGAAGAACTTAATCGGCTTGCACAGAATCCTGACCTCAACCCCCATCCAACACCCTTAGGATGTACTGGAAAACCGATTGTGAGCCAAGCCTTAGCGTCCCATATCGGTCCCTGACTTCACTAACGTTCTTGCGGCTGTCTGTGATCTATCCCTCACATTATTGTCCTGTGAAATAATGGAAAATAATCTCAACAATTGCAAACAGTGACTTTCGTAATGTTTATATTTCAGAATACAGTATTTAGCCCAAACATGTAAAGTATACATAATCTGTATTTTCATTTTACACTGTTTTCATTTTATGCTGCTGACACCGACCAGAAAATAACAAAACAAACTAAATAGAGAACATATGCTGCAATAATAGAGCGTTTAAATGTATTATTTTAGGGAAATATTCACAATATCACAATCATTCTGCATTCTTCATTGTAATTGTAACATTATAAAGCCTGGTCAGGAGGGGGAGCAGTGCACTCACTGCTTTACCTCAAATTCCACCTAGGAACTCAACCATTGATTTGCTAGCTGTATATTTATTGGCTCCCTACTAAAACATCTGCGTAAATTAGGTGTGCTTCATGCAAGTGTTCTGAAAATGAGGTAGTAATAGACTGATACGTGATTTCATTCATTCATCATCACATAGTACATCATCATTACAGAGGGTCAAATCTGTGCCTTTTCTATGCAACTGGATAAATAGGCTTTAAAGAGAATCAACAATTTCACTTCAGAAAATGTGAAATTTGAAACCAACAGATTTTATTCCTTAGTAAGTGCCCTGGAAGATGAAACTTTTTTTCTTTTAAAATGTGTTACTGAAGGGCAAAAAAATAAATGCAACATGCTCCATGCCTTATTAATACCTCATGCAATGTAACACGGTAACACTAAATATCCAAAACTAGACATCTAGAAGAATTTTTAGGTGTTTTATTAAATATTTCAGATATATTTGGCAACAATACCAAATAAAACTGTACGTGTTACACTATCGAAAACATTGATTCCAAACTTCAGAACGTAAGAGAAGAGTTGACTTCTTTATGATTTTGAGATCTGTTAACGTCTCATTATCCTCTTACAGGGAGAACGGTTATGGGCCGGCCAAGGAAGCGCTATTTCGGAGAGGAGGCGGAGCAGGATGAGCATACCGGTCTGCTTTCAGATCCTGCCCCCGAGTCCTCGTCCACACCCCCATCACCAACAGGACGCTACCAGGGCCTGGGCCGCACCGTCACGCCCCACTCACGATCCGCCCCTGCTGAACTGTGCTCCACGCCGTGGGACGGAGATGTGGATGACATCACGCCCAGCGTGCTGTCCGATGACCATAACAAACAGCTGCGCACAGACTATGCTGCAATCACTTAGCCAGGCTTTCGCTTAAGCCAACGCAGGTAACTCGCATGAAGAGAGTTATCTGCTGTTTCAAATGTGCGATTATTCTGTGTCCCAGCTGCTTCTATTCACTGGTTACCTGCAGTTACAATGTTTGGGCAGAGGGGTTTGGTAGCTGGGCACATTTTTACTTTATTTTATTTTTAGGCTGCCGTTCAGGCTAGGTCATCTGTTTTATCATGCCTTTTAAGTTTTTGCTGAAAGACCTGACCAAAATAAACAGGGCAGAAGATGAAGCACATCGTAGTCATAGTGCAGCAATATCAGAATTACCCCGTAACCCATGGCCTATCCTTCTAGACAGCTGTATGAATGTCATATGGGAAAGGTAAACATGAGACGGTATAGCCATTCCCATTCTCCTCAGAAATGCTCATTTACTTTATGCTCGTTTTTTTTCTGTTTTAAATTACTCGACCATTTGACCCAATATTATGGTCACAAGTTATTTGTTGATTGAGACACTAATGATGATTTTAAACATGGCCCAGTTTGCTGTGGTTATTGCAGAGAAGACTGAAAGAGATGGAGACACACAATTAAGTTTTTCTAAAGTGTATAGCAGTTTAAAGTTACACTTGGTTTTCTAAGTGAAAATGACACATCCTCAACAGAAAACACACTAAGTCACAAATTTTATTAGCTTGCTGAGTTTAAAATAATTATTATTTTAATAATTTAAAATAATAAAACATACAAATTGCCATAACCTTTGCACAAACCGTATCGTGTGTTACTTGACCTCAGTATGTTGACTTGTTCTAATTGTGCGTTAGAATGTGTAGATCTGTAGTGTGATCTCTGTAGAGGACGTGTTGTTTCACCAGGGGCATCCAGACTTTTTGCATATACTTGCATCTTAAAAGTTTATTCCAGCATTTTTGCTGTTTGTTTTATTAGTTTCTTTTGTTACTGATGTTTTATTGGGGACTATGTTTCAGCCAGCGTAAGACGAGCATCAGTTTGCATCTAATATATGCTTGTATAGCTATGCAGTTTATCTGAACACATAAGCATTGACTGAAAGAGACCAGAAAAAAAAAAAACTTTATAATACAGAAAGCATGGACTTGTACTCTTCATCTGTTTACTTTGATCCTGACTGGTTCATGTAGGAGTTCCTTTAAAATGTCTTTGTTCTTCTCTCCTGAACTGACATTTGAAATTGATCACATAAGTTAGCATCGGAACACAGATGTAATGTTTATCAACCAAAGCACACACACTTGCTGATGTTCATGGAGTATTGCTGATGTTCATGTCTTGAGTTATTTGGTATGTTTTCGTAATGGCTGATGCAGATCAGTAACGCATCTTAATATCAGCTCTGGGTATTGCTGCAAAAGTTTAAGTACTTTTTTATTTGTTGATTTCTTTATGTCTGCTGTTAGATTCATCTTGAAGATGCTACTGTATGGGGTAGTAGTGTCTAACACTGTTCCAAATCAATAAACCTAAGAGGGGAGTCTATAAGGCTTGGTCAGTGCTTTGTTTACCCTGTTTAATGATTTGCTGGTATACGGTAATACACACACACACACACACACACACACACACACACACAGTCTACAGCTTGTAATGTTGCACTGTACTTTAGCATAAACTATTGTGTTTTCCAGAAAAGAAATACAGTTAATGTATATAATCTGCAAGGCAGTACTAAATTAATATCAATTTATACTGTACATACAGGAGTCCATGCCAACATGCACCCCCTCCCCCCTTCCCTTTAGGTCAGGGTAACCAAGCTCTGGTCAAGTGGAAACGCAGTCCAGTGCAGTCCGGCAATTTCTCTGCTCATGCGTTAGCTGTCGAACCATTAGCCACTAGATTTGGTGAGTGTGTTACAGCAGAGAAAGCACCGAGCTCTGATGGATTCCAGCTCTACAGCAGGCCCCTGTGTTTATGGCACCAGTAACAGATCCTGTTGCAGCCCTCCCATGTCAGCAGGGGCCACCTTGTGGATGGTCCATAGGCTGTTCCTCAGCAGTGGCATCATCTGCTGTGACTGCCCCCTCTCTGACCGCTGTTATAGAGATGCTGCTCTTGTGTAGCTGGACGGTGAGTTGGACCCAGTCATTCGTATTCACCACCAGGGGGCGCTGCAGGACCACAGCTGCCTGCTTCCAATGTGAGTCCTGGCTGAATGTGCTGACTGTCAGATCGGCATCCAGATAGATCTGGTACCAGAATGGGACAGCGGTGACTTTGCCAGGAGCACTGACTCGTACCTGCAAAAGGTAAGAGTGAAGAGAGAATAATAAGGGTTAGAAACACATGAGAACTTGGTCAGTATGACCTATAATGAGAACATACAAAAGAGAATTTGAAGTTGTTATATGTAGGGTGAGAATGTGGAGCCTCTCTGATGTATATGCGAATGTACAGTGAGAATGTGAAGCAGCTTTGATGTAGGGTGAGAATGTGAAGCCTGTCTGACATGTACAGTGATGATGTCTTGAATCGTTGTAGCTCAGTAACCTCCAGTAAGTTCAGCTCCACTAACTGCTCCCTCTTTCCTTGCATGGTAATGTGCGTTTGACTCAGTTCTACCATCTTTAACCTCGTTCATCACTGGTCAGTTTAACCATAGGACCACTGTTGGCTGGATAGTTTATGGTGATGTACTACTGTGAATCAGTTTAACAAACACAGTCTCTTAAACCCAGAATTCTTAGGCTATTGTGGAATGGTTTTAACTGGTGGTTAAACTGCTATTTCCTTTTTCCTTTCAGCTGGCTTCGTGTTAACTCCACACTACCACTCCTACTTAAACTGAAGAAAATGAACATGCTTTATTGGTCAGAAACGTAAGCTAACTACAGTATACCTGTAGCACATAAACAAACAAACAAAAACACACACACACACACACACACAGATAGATATAGATATCTATCTATCTATATCTATCTCTATATATCTATATCTATCTATCTATACACACATACATACACATAAGATATCTTCAAAATATTTTTTAAAATTATTTAAGTTTTAATTACAACTGAATTGCCTAAAGTATTGTGATTTTTGCCATATTGCTCACCTCTATCCTTTGGTAGTGTTTGCTACAAGTGAAAGTGTGTTTACCTGTTAAAATAATAAACCCTGATAAAGCTGAATCAAGTAAAGTGGGCTGAAGGCTGTATTTACGTTAGTGTCCACCACTGCCATAGCAATACAAAGCCAGCGAGGAGAACTTTAGCAGTGCAGGTGGTTTATTTAGGGTGGCAGGAAAATGTTTACAATTCCCCCCCACTGTGTTCTGCTTACTGGCTGGCAAATTTTCCATTGTGTCTCAGTCAAAAACACGGGAATATCTGTTTTGCTCTCATTTGTTTACTGCCAACATGTGAACACAGCATTACTGTAGCTATGTGACATCTTATGTGTTTTCAATAACTAACATAAGTACAGTTTAAGGATCCTTTAAGCCCTGTTCATGTTTCAACTTCAATTTGACTGACGATTTGCGATGGACCAAAACTATCAGAGACTCTCAGTACTATCTTGGGTCAACTCGAGTCTAGATTGCCTTACCCTGATGTCACGGCTGGTGTAGTTGGCATTGCTGTTCATGAGATCGAGGGTGAACAGCTCTACTGGATCACTGAGGTGTGTGCACTCCAGCGTGGACATGTCCAAAAATACATGAACTGGCACCTGAAAAAGTGCAGATTTAACAGCTGTTACACATTAGGATATCAGGAGAAAGAAATAAAACATTCTTCTGAAAGAAAAGAAAAGGAAAAAAAAAAAAAACCTTAAACCAAGGCACCATTTAAGGAAAATCTCAACCTCATACATCGATCCACCTTGCATACAAAAGCCAAAGTGCTGAAGTTGGAAGTGAACACCTTGTCGAGTTTTAAGCAAGTTCAGCACAAAATGTTGTGAAGCGTACAGTACCTGCTAACATTAAGCCTGGTCACATATGTGTTTTAGACCCATTACAAACCGTTTAACAGAATGCAAGCCCATTTGGAGTTAAAAGTCCATCCCATGTGGACGTAACAACACTGGGCACTGGACATCCTGAAGGCTACGTGAGGCAATGCAACACTACATCCAAATGCTGCCTTAGCATTAGGACATGGTCTTGGAAATGATCATGCTGTCTGTGTTAAATCAAGAACATAATTAACACATTAAATGGCCCAGGTCATATAAAGAGTAGCTACAGTTCCTACTAGACAGGCATGATATGGACATACTAAAAACATTGGATCTTGTGAATGCTTTGAAACATCCAAAGAGCATGGGCCTCAGCACTCCACAGCAGACAATGACTGTTTAGGGGGTTCCTTTGATATCGCAGCCCTCTGTAGTCTGATTAATGATTTCTGTGATATCATAATAAACACCTTCATCCACTAATTCAATATTTGCCCATTTTTGCCTTTTGCCTTGACAAAGTAGCACTTGAAGGAGTTCATAACTAGCTGGTTTGTGTCCTAAAGTACAGGTGCTATCCATAAGCAAAGCTGAATCCCCCCACTCCCCCTTTCTATTTGTGCTGAAAAGCACCTTCAACCGAGCGCTTCAAAGTCAAAGCTGTCCCTCGAGTGCCTGACTGAAATTGGCATGTAAACGCGACACTCACAGCCTTTTTTTTCTGCTCCTGCATAAACGGATAGAAAAATTACATTACAAAGAACAAGAAGGGAGACGGATATCTTCAGGACACACTCGGTGACACCAGTGACAAGGCATTCAGGACAAAGTTGATGAAGAAATGAGGAAAAAAAATAATAATAATGGGGTAAGTAAATTGCATAAAGAGCTGGTTATTAGCTCTTTAGGGATAAGAAACTACTGAAACTGATGTATCATGCTTTGATGCAGCATGTGTCCGGTTCTACACTTTCACAATATGCCATACAGGAGTAGATAATAATTCAAAATAATTTATGATGATCAAAATAAGCCCAAATGGTGCATTATATATTGTCAATAGCATGAATAAACTCTATTGTACTACTACTAATTTTCTTTATCAAGATAAATGTGCCCTTAAAATGTACAACAAAGGTCCAACTGTGTACCTAACTACAGTTTTAAAGGCACAGCACATTCAATTTCCAGGCAGAACTTTTCCATTTCAAAATAGAAAAATAAAATAAAAACAATGCAGAACAGGGTATATGGAGTCAATGCAACATAGAAAATACATAACTGCAATAGATTATGCTTCCTAACTGAAGATACTGAAGATTTAGGTTTAGGTAGGTCGATTTAGATTTAGGTAGGTAGATTTAGGTAGAAGATTTAAGTTTAGGTCCATCTGTTTATGGGAGTGTAGTAAAATATTCTTGCTGTCTGTCTGAGGCAGTGCTGCGTCTTACATACACTCGAATGCAAAACAACACATGGTTTATTGATTTTCCCACTGGTATACACATTATGATATTCTAACATGTTAAATTCAGCCAATAAACAGTGCATGTAAACATACAGAAGTGTATTCCTTGTAGAGGATGTGTTTAAATTCTTTTCACTTAAGGCAATCAACAAAAGATGCAAGTAATAAATTAATATATATATATATAAAGAAAAAGCTACAAAAAGCCACTTTTGTTCTTCAAACTGTTTGGGAGCCCCAGCTGTGAGCATCCTTATCAATCACAGATGTTTCTTGTCTGTTTGGATGAATCAAGGCATTCACAGATCCAACAGATGTTGACCATTTCGGTTAAATAATGAAGGGTGGGGACACTGTTGGGGTTCACTCACATGTTTTCAGTAAACTGCAAAAGCCTATCTAGAAAACAAACAACAAAAGAAAAGCTCTTCCTTCAACATCTGACTGTAAATGACTTTTCCGCACACAGTGCTGTCTTTCTCTCACTCCTACTGTGTCAGTTTGACCTAATATACCACTGTCCTACTGCAGTTGCTGATGTGCAACATTCAACTGCAAACTCTGATCAGAAAGGCAGTATATACAGTAAAGGTGTCAAACTCTGGTGGGCCACAGCTCTGAGGCTTTAGTGATTAGCAGGGGAGTTGAATGAGGAAGAACACTAGACTGTAGTGCTGCAGCCTGCTAGTACCCGAGTCTGAAATATGTGATATAAGGAAAAGCCTACCGTGAACTGGTTGATGAAGGGAGCAATGTTGAATCCTAGCGTGGGATCTGTGCCCTGCACCGCACTCTCCTGAAGCAGAGTGTCTGACTCCACCAGCAAGCCGTGAATGACTATGCGCTCTGGGAAAATACGCCCGCCGTCCTCCAAGAGACACCTGGAAGACAAAATAAGACACAGGGAAGTCAAAGAAAGGAAAAAAAGGAATACAATAATCTCCTCTGCTAAAACGTGGGGCCTCGTTCCATGAAAGGCAATGATAAGAGATGTAAACTGCTTTTTGGGAATTTCAGCTTTAGAGTAGTCTGACGTGAAATGCTTCATTCTAGAGAAAGCTCAGAATTCGTCTGTCTGTTAGGAACAGTGGTGATGGGAACCAGACATCCGAGGCATTTAATATTCTCTAATAGCTACCTCAAAGAAATGTGTAAAATGGTTGTGAACCCGCTGCCTGATGCCCGAGACAAAGTTTTAATAATCTCCTTTTAAATATGGAAAGACTAAGCGAATCTTATTTTGTGTCTGAAGTACATCTGCACTGGAGCCACAAGGCTAATGTAGCTAACAAGTAACAGAATCTTAAACCCCACCAATTAGCATTACGAAACTGCATAATCCTAAACCATCTCAAGCATACCTCAAACCGACCCATGTGTTGAAAAAACAGCCCATGTGTTATTCATACCATGTAACATATAGCAATTCTGTCTATAGAATTGGACATTTAAGGGGGCATTTTGATTGATTTTATTTTTGTTAGGCATCACTTTAATAATACCCATCTCAAGGCAAGCCTCTTCACCTAGCAAGTGTAGCTTTCTCCATCAGCCTCTGTCTGATCAGGCCACAGGTTTCAATGCAGTCCAGCACAATAGCGCTCCACAACTTCTCTGAGGTTGGCCTCTGCAGCACAGCAGAGTCGTCTTCCATGTGGCTGAGCCAAAACTCCAGTGCGTTTTCCTCCACTCCGTTACTTTGAGCCAGGAGCCGCAACAAAGCCTGGTGCTGATCCTTCTCCACAGAGCTGTATGCCTGCACCAGGCTCGATCCTGAATCCTGCCCCAGACGAGCAGCCAGCAGAGAGAGCACGGAGAATCCTTCAGAGACGTCCAACACGTAGAAGGGCTCTACGGAGGAGATGTCAGACGCCTGCAACGCCCGAGTTGACCTGAGGGCAAAAATGGGCATTTTTCTTCAAATATCAGCTTTAAAATGAACAGCAATAGAATTGACCCAATCTCTCAGATCCTTATTCAACGTGTGGATATTCTACGTAATGGATAAAGACACGCATCTGCTCATTTTCTGCATTAAACTTCATCGAATTATCAACTGCATTATGTGTAATAATTGTATAATCATAGTTTTAAAAGCAATTTGAATAAAAAAAAAACTAACCAATAAAACTACATAATTCATAAATAACAAAAGAAGTGGAGTACTACACCATTGTTGTGCTCATGAAAATGGGGTGCCACATTTGTCAACTGAACTTTTAAACAAACAAACCATCTCAAGGTCTAGGATTAGGACTAGGTCTGGGCAATAGCCAATCTGTGCAGTTCATAACCCCTGCTCACACGTCTTATTTACTGAACACTCAGTTCAGTAAACGAATGATAACCACAGCCATGCCTACCTGAGAGAGGTCAAAAGTTTGTCCACTGCCATCCTAAAGATATTGTGGTAATTGACGTTGTTGAGCAGGGAGATTTCTGAGCACTCCAGTGTAAACATGTTAGATACTGTATCGTGCTGGGTCTGGAGGCTCGCCAGTGCACTGCACAAATCCACCTCAGTGTTCGACGGCACGGGAGCTGAATAGTCTTCTTCTTCCATGCTGTCGAGATGAAATGTTTGGCCATCTCTCACTACGGCAACGCAGCACAGTCTCAGGTAAGCGTCCCTGCAGGAGACTTCCACCAACAGCTCGTCATTACGCTTCACGCTGCAGTCTGCAGGAGAGAGAGAGAAAAAGATACACATCTTAAATATCTTAAGATTTTAGCTTGAGCCCACAGTTCCCATCACGATCATCGTGCATCCCAACTAAAACGTCTGATAAATTGTGTTGTTCAAATTAAACTCTACTTGTTGTCCACTCTATCAGATACTCCTACGTTGTTTGTCCACGTTGTAGATGTAAAGTCAGAGACTTTTAGAGCTTGTCTGTGCACAGTTTGTGTTGGTCATTCTCTAGTCCTTCATCAGTGGTCACAGGACGCTGCCCACAGGACGCTGCCCACAGGACGCTGCTAGCTGGAGTTGGTTGGTGGACTATTCTCAGTCCAGCAATGACACTGCAGTGCTGAAAAACCGATCCACTCACACCAGCACAACACACACTAACACACCACTACTGCAGTGCTGAGAATGATCCACCACCCAAATAAAACCTGCTCTGTGGTGTCCCTGTGGGGGGCTTGACCATTGAAGAACAGGGTCAAAATAGACTAACAAAGTATGCAAAGTAAAAGATGAGCTACAGTCTGTAATTGTAAAACTACGAAGTGCACTTATTTGGTAAACAGACCTGAGTGTACAAGGAGACGTTTGATGAAGTGGCCAGTTGAGCAGTGCATGCTAGCTGAATCTTCCAAACATAAAGCTGCTTTGAATTATATGGGGGGTGATATGGACATGTTTATAGGGGGGGGGCAGGGGGCGGCTTGGTGCTTTCTCTAAATGAACTCTGTCGGCTCTCGCAGTGAGATATGTACATACTTCAAAATGGTGCTGTGTAACACTGCAGAGCAGATGAACAGGCAAACTAACCGACTAACTTTTTAAACCATGAATATTAATTGGTAAGGAACAAACTTTGTCTAAAAAGGAGAACTAGAAAGTAAGAAAAAGAGACTAAAAGAGCAAAAATGCCAAATGAGCTTAGGAAGCGTGTGAAGAGCAGTCCTGCAGGACCAGCATCTGAACGCATCCTATCAGAGGTGCATGTGTATATGGCTTGTGACTGGGAATTGGAAGAGCATGCATATTCATGCCCCATTAGAATTTTATGAACACTAAAGAGAGGAATCAGCGCTGGCGGGACGTCGGGGAAAGAGGATGTCAGCAATCACAGGAGGAGAAGGGGGGGAGGAGGATGAGGAGGGTGTTCCTCCCCAGACGCTGCCCCTGACAATTAGCCGTAATGCTATAGGAAGCTCTTAGCAGCACTAAGGCCTGCCTATGACTGCAGCTGTGTCATAACAGAACAGCACTGATCAAAAATAGTCAAAAATGCCATGAGTCACAGACACCAGTTGGGTAGAGTGTTTCAGGCTTCTCCAGAGATTAGAATGTGGTATAATCATTTTGGAAAAGTTTGTTGGTGAGGTAGAAGTTTGGAAACAAACTTTCTTTGAAAGTGCATTAGTGGTGGTAATAAACCTGTGCTAAGTAAATAACTTAAAGGATGTACTACATTCAGACACTAGCCTGCATCCTTAAACACAGTGATGGTGATAGGAACCACACGTCCAAAATGTTTAATACCTCTAAAAGCAATGTCTGATGACTGAGACATTATTTTATGACAGTTTACAGTTTAAATTTCGGCCCACTTGTTTTTAGACACACATATTCATGGTGCAGAGGTACATGTAGGGTGTTATACACCCACCAGCCACTTCGTTAGGTATACCTCACTGTATCTACACTCATTGTCTATTTTATCAGCTTCACCATATAGATGCACTCTGTAGTTCTACAATTGCAGACTGTAGTCCATCTGTTTCTCTGCATACTTTGATAATACCCTTTCATCCTGTTCTTCACTGGTTAGGGTCCCCACAGGACCACCACAAAGCAGGTATTATGTGGGTGGTGGGTCATTCTTGCACTGCAGTGATACTTTCTTGGTGGTGGTGTGTTAGTGTGTGTCGTGCTGGTGTGAGTAGATCAGACACAGCAGTGCTGCTGGAGTTTTAAACCCCTCAGTATCGCTGCTGCACTGAGAACACTCTACCAACCAAAACCATCCAGCCAACAGCATCCTATGAGCACTGATAAAGGACTAGAGGATGACCAACACGAACTGTACAGCAGCAGATGAGCTATCGTCTCTGACTTTACATCTACAAGGTGGACAAACAAGGTAGGAAAGTGTAATAGAGTGGACAGTGAGTGGATACAGTGTTTAAACACTCCAGCAACACTGCTGAGTCTGATCTGTACATACCACCATATCCATGTCACTGTAGTGTAGTGCTGAGAATGAATGAATGAATGAATGAATGAATGAATGAATGAATGAATGAATGAA
>CM067478.1:28838713-28866803 GCA_034552555.1 Semaprochilodus insignis | reverse complement strand
TGAGGCTCTGGGCAAAGTTCTGCTTGGAATCCCTGGGTCTGGTTTAGAGAGAGTGAGGCTCTGGGCAAAGTTCTGCTTGGAATCCCTGGGTCTGGTTGAAGAAGAGTGAGGCTCTGGGCAAAGTTCTGCTTGGAATCCCTGGGTCTGGTTTAGAGAGAGTGAGGCTCTGGGCAAAGTTCTGCTTGGAATCCCTGGGTCTGGTTTAGGGAGAGTGAGGCTCTGGGCAAAGATCTGCCGGGAAGCCTAAGGTCCTGTTGAGGGTGAGTGCTCTGGGCAATGTTCTGCAGGGTAACCCTGGGTCTAGCATCTGTGGGATGTGCTTAAGCCAGTCCAATCCATGGCTGCTCCAACTTACAGGGTTTAATGAATCTCCTGCTAATGTCTTTAAGCCAAATACCACAGGGCACCTTGTAGGGTCCATGTCTTGATAGGGTTGGTATTGTTTACGTGAAGGAGTGGCACTATATTAGGCAGGTGGTAAAAATCAGTGTAGCATTTTTATTATCTCAATTAATCATCAAAATAATCAGTAGATTGCATGGTTACTAATGTTCCGGTCTGTCTAACAGCGTCTCTAAAAATAAAGATGGGTGTGAATGCGAAATAAAGAGTGGATCAAGATTATCTTAACTAATCTCTTTTAGTGATTCCCTGAATAAAGATACCAAGGAAACAGAGATAAATCACTGAGACACTGGATGTCTGCATTGCATAGAAGAAGCAATGGCCAAGGACATAGTTGATTGTTATCACCATTTTTTTATTGGCCTTCAATTCAAGCCATAAATGTCACAAGTCAGTCAAAACATGTAAGGGGAAAAACAGCTCTATGATGATGCTAACTTCTGATAGCACTCTTATGGGATTCTTGTAGTTTGTTAATGATAAGCAATATGCATGCATATTTTTTGGCCTTTCGAAAGGACATTCCATATTTTACGTAAAACCTGTGACAGACAGGCTATCATATGTTTTACCTTGTGCAAGGTTCACAGTGACCGTATCAGTCATGAGCTTGGGTGTAGAGCTTCAATGGGTGTAGAGCTCATGATCTGTTGATTAGTATTGATACTTACGTTCACAGTCAGTGACTAGAGTGACCAATTTCACATGGGGGAAAAAAAAGTCTCGCCTTTTGGAAATCAGAACATGAATTGGTTGATTCCACTGTCGCTTCTTGTTTATGTTGATGGTCAATCTAATATGTCAGGCCTCTTCAGGTCTTGAAGTCCTAACCAATCAAAGATCTCTCTTGGCTATATCTACATGGATAACAACAGAGACAAACTATTTTTGATTGGCCAGTTTTACCTTTAGCATTTGAAGAATGTAACCCTTTTATTTCCACCCCGAATTTAACAATGAAAGAGGAGTAGTGCTGCAATGTCTGCAAAGTTTACATACAGGCATGATTCTATTGAATAAAAATTAATTTATAATCACAGACTTGTATTTTTAAGTTAGTTTTAATCATCAGACCTTCTCCGAAGCCCTAGAAGGTCCTGAGGGATCCTCTCCGGGCTTTTGTTACAATATTGGATTTGAAATATGGGCTCAAGCTTTTCAAAGTCAACAAATGATGTTGTCAATGTTGATTATGCTGTATGAATAATTAAGACATCTTCTTTATTTTGATGGTTATTCAGAGAGTTAATCATACTCCTAACAGTATGATGCTTGAAAGAAGGAAGCATTTAAGATATCATTACAATACATTACAATAATAATAAATAAAAACATGCGTCCTTCAGTCTCTGTTTCTTACTGAAATGAAGACCATTTTGAAAATTTCAACTGTGTATTATAATGCAAATTGCTGACCAACCACTGCTGATCCACCAAATGAAGTAATCGAGTAATCATATGAATTAAAGTTGATCCAGTCTTCCCTGTCTTTCACTGAGGTCCCCTGCTCTCAGGTGGTGTGAATGTCCTCTTCTCCATACTCAGCACGGTTTTGTTTTGTGCTCCAGTAATCCGCAATTTCCGTGTCCTGCTCACATGGGTTGTCGGGTGTTTTTGGCCAGACGTAAGCTGCTTAATCGGCAGCTGTGTGTCAACAGATGAAATATGGGTCATACTGCAACGCACAGCAGTCTAAACACGGCAGCTAAAACGCTGCTTCTGGAAGGAGTTCACTAATACTGAAATTCAGTCATGTAGATATAAACTACTGTTTTTATAGATGTTATCAGAAAGCTAATAGCAAGTATTTGAAGCTTTTAGTTAGCAGTCATACTAACTACATGCTGAAATCTGTTTTGGTCTCTGATACTATATGGCATTTGAAATGACTATTTTGACTATTTGAAATTTGAGTGTTCACTGCACTTTTGTCATGTTTAGATGCATGTTAAATCATATAAGTGAATATGTTTGAGATCAAAAGGGAATTCCACTGAGTTTTCACCATTTCTGTATAATTAATTCTTTGAAATGGAAACATAAAATCTAGGATGCGTTTTTATAATGCATTCTTACCAGATATGTACACACAGGGTGTTTATATATATATATATATATACAGCCAAGTCACATTATTATTATTATTATTATTATTATTATTATTATTATTATTATTACTATGACTACCAGTTAATATCCAGAGTAACCACTGTGTGCAACACGGACAGCAGCTAGAGGGGGGAACTCAGTAAAACCCTGGTAGCTATCTGGAGCCATGCTGACTGCAGTGCATCCCACATAACCGTAGCACGAACACAACAGTTGCGGTGGTCCCACAGATGTTCGATTGGCTTAAAGTATGGGGAATTAGGGGGCCAGGGTAGTACTTGGACGTCTTGCTCATGCTCTTCCAACCAATGTTGGACATTTCTAGCTGTGAGGCATGTCACATTGTCTTGTCTGGAAGATCCCGTCTGCCCCAGGGAAGACAATCAGCATGTATGAGTGTACATGATCTGCAAGGATAGATTCATACCCAACTCAGCTGTGAATGCCACATGGATGAGAGGGCCCAGGGAATGCCACGAAAATGTGACTTCCTCTATGAGATACATACCACCGCTGTCGTAATTAGGAAGTGGTCATAATATGACTCTACATACAGTATTGTGATACTATATGTGCTTTCCTGAGCATGTTGTGAATATGGTCCATACTGAATGAACACTGACCAGCTGCATGCTTCATTTAATATACTGTATAAATAGTAATGTTTGACAGGGCATACAGCAGTATGTGAAAGGTACATGTGGCAGTAGTGCATTGTGTCTGTCAAGATGCCGTGATGCATATCATATGTCAGTAAAATGTCTTGGAGGATCGCCATATGATCTGCTGTATCTGCTGTATCACCAACCTCACTGGTCATTTTGAGTGATAAATTAGTGGTATTAAGTATATTTGTGCTGTGGCCTCTGGATCCTGTTACTACGGTCACAGTAAATCAGTAAATTAATTGGAGTCAGTTTCTCTGCGTTGAACCATTTCACATTAAACCGCTCTGAGTGCCTTGGTTAAGAATCCGAGTACCTTTGTTTATAATTCAGCCTCTGAATTGCATAGAAACTCTTTTAGAATCACCTTAAACAACTCAACACAGTCTGAGCCAGTCGTGTTAATCATGCACATTACGCAGTGCTAATTTGTGCATGTTTTCTTCCATTACCTGTAGAAGACAAAACTAAAGAAGCAAACTTGTCCTTGCTGTTTGACTGCATTTCAGCTAAAGTAGGTAGAAATTAGATTGTTTGGTGGGAATATTGTTTTAAAGCTCACTTACTCTTACACAGCTTACTTACTCTGCACAGACAAGCCCAGCTGCCTAAGCTAATGATACTGCAGTGTTGGATACCGCTCATAACTCTCATCTTAAAATACCACATTACTTTCTCCCATGCACCCCCACATGGGATGCTGGCAATGGAGGGATTGGCTCTTGGGAATGGAGGACGCCTCCTCGGCGTTGATGCAGTGCTAAAAGACCCCACACACAATCATTATAGTCTTTCTACAATGAACGTACTTCATTAAACATGACATTTGCAAGGGCTCACAGCTTTTGATTTTCCCAGCTGACCACACACTTGGAGTTCTGTGTAGTAGAAGGATATTCCTGGAATGCCCATACTTAAGAGAGATGTTTTATGATGTCGAATTTCTGAACCGTTTGACGTCACGTTTGAGAATAAACACTCGTCCTGAGAATGCACAGTTAAGGAATGTTTACAGCTGATCTGAGAACTTCAAGCACACATTTTATTGTAACTGAGTTATCACTAAATGTGATATCTGGGGCTGCATCGAGTCTTTTGAAGTGATGAAACCAAGCACAGCTGTGTTAAAGCCATGATTCTGTCTGATCGTGGTTTTGCATCAGTATTGTGAACCTAGGCCTGTGCAACAGTAACAGTCCCCAGTCACTGTACAAATTTGTAAACCATAACGGCGCTATTATTCCCAAACAGAACTTTGAAACATGTTGGTTGATGTGATATCCTACATTTATTGTACCTATAATGGATGGGGATGTGTAGCTGGTGTAGAAAAAAATATATATATATATAAAAATTGAGATATTATTGTTTGATTGTAGAATAAAGGTTTAGTATTTCATCAGCTGAAACATCTTTCCTTGCAGCAAGAGGAATGCATTAACCTAGTTCAAATTTGTCAAAGTGTTCAGTTTGTGTTAACATAATTTTTTATAATTTATTATGAATTGCGATAATATTTTCAGTCTTCATTTTTGTTTAGTTCCAAATGTTGCATTTAATGTAATCTGTTTAGTCATTATTGCTAATTCTAATTTTAGAAATTAGATTTAAAATTAGAATTTAGAACCATTTGCCAATTGTGCTTACACACAGACATTTCTCTACCACATTTAACCCATCTGTGAAGTGAAACACACACACACGGACACACACAAGGGGGCAGTGAGCACACTAGCCCGGAGCGATGGACCATCGAAAGAATGCATGCATATTGTTTAACATCAGAAAGCTAAAGAATGTTGAGGGTTTTTGTTGTTTGCTTAATAGTCCTGCTCCTAACCCTAGTTACAAGCTCTAGCACTGGTCATCACTGGGCTTCCCACACAAGGTATGCAGGTATTTTTCCCCATACAGTGATGTAAAAGAAATCACGCTCTAAACATTACAGGATGTTAATTGCTTACTCAAGGAGGCAGCAGGATGTTTGCTGAGCTAAAATGGCCACTGTTGGCTTTAAGCTAGCAATTAAGCAATGTCAGCTTGAGTGATTTGTTCTTGGTGTTCCTGCTGGACGAGGTGAGTTCCCAAAGCAGGCTGTGAAAGCTTGAAGTACACAGTCAGCTTGCTTTGCAGAGCAGAGTAGCTTGGTCACAACACAGAGATGCTATTTTATGTGTTATTTTATACGTGTTTATTGTTTATTTGTTTGATTCTTAAAACCTTCCATTAACAACTAGCAGACACATTAGTAGCATTTTAATTTCTAACCATCGTAATGAGCACTTATGATTAGGGCTGGGCAGTATGACAATATGCATCATTATCGTGATAAATCATGTCACAATAAAATCCAATTATGCTGTTCCAAGCATATCATAAAACATTGATTCCAGTGTTTTCTCAAATGCGACAGGACAAATAAATATTGTGACATATCTTATGTTGTGAAGTCTATTAGTGTCTAGTCTAGTTATGTCTATGTAATGTCGAGTTAGTCTAGTTATGATGTGCAGACGTTCCAGGCTGCATATTGCAATTCACTTTTTCATTTTTAGCCAAGTGCCTCCCAGCCAAGTCAGTGTCAATTTCCCACTGCTATCAAGGTGTTTACATTAGGGGTGGGAACTGCTACAGGCCCAGTGATATGATATCATCATGAGATGTGAGTTGTGCTATGATTTTGTTGCAATATTTGAAGAGGTGTAGTTTAAGATTGAAGATTCAGAAAAGATTCAAGCATTTATTGTCATATGCACGGAGAAACAAGCGCTTGCACAGTACAATGGAATTCTTACTCTGCTCCACTTCCTGGACTACAATTACTAACAATTATAATATAAATACTGTGTACTAAGGAAGGAAGCACAAAAGGAAGAGCAGAGAAAAATGCATAAACATGATTAATTTATATAACGAAAATGTGCAATATAAATGTTATGTACTAAACAATCTGTGTGTGTTTGTATCTAATGCAAGTCTGAAGGGCATAGGAGCAGAGCATGTACAGTATGCAGTATTAGTGCAAATAACAGTACTGTGCCATAGCAGCCAATTACAGACTCAAGTATCCTAAACCGGCTGCTATTGCACAGAATGTCAGTTTGCACTAATATTGCATAGTGTGCATATGTTCTGCTCCTATGCCTTTCAGACTTGCATTAAAAACTGATATGTAATATGATATGATTTGTAAGTCTAAAACCAAAGAAACATATTTTTCACACATTGAAGAACTGATCAGCTACATTTTGCTTAAGGTTTTTCATTAATAATTTTTTTTTTTTTTTCTTCTCTTCTAGAGCTGTCTTTGGCCCAGCGCAAGTTCGCTCAGTCCCTGGGGGAGTTCCAGTTTGAATACATTGGAGATGCAAAGACACACGATGAGAAGTGCATTGGTGAGTGTGTTTAATGTCTGAACAGGTTGCTGTGTCAGCACTGCGTCTGATGCATTTTAGATAATAATAGTAGAGGCTGGGCAAACTCAGATGCTGAGCATGCCTAAACATGGATCTGTACTAACCTCATGCTTCATACACTAACTGTAACACACAGGAAGTACATTATCATACATCTTTTAGTAACAACTGCAATACAGTATCAAAGACCTGTCACAATTACTACACAATCCCCTGAGCGCAGTTCGCTGAGCTGATTGCAGTTGTTTCAGCTGGCTGCACTTATTTTATTATATATTTTTATATTATGCTTTCACAATCGTATAGGCTCACTGGACAAAAATTGAGTCACCTTGCGTGTTTAAGGTGGGAGTAACTTCAGGCTCCAGCAGATGGCGCTGCACGAGGATGATGAGGCTATAAATCCTTGCGGTATGTGTGTGTCAGGATTCACAGATTGAGCACAGTGTAGTGAAAGTCTTGTTCCATGTGTGGAAAATGGGTCCAAAGCAGATGTTAATAATTGGCTAAAAGGTGTGATTGTATTTGGGCGTGCCAAAGGCCATAGTGTGAAGGAAGTAGCTGAATTTGCAGGTGTATGGAAGCGTACAGTCATACAGGTCTACCAGCAGTGGCTAAAATCTACAGGAAATTCCCCTCAGAATTGTGCCAGGGATGGCATCCACCAAATCTGGCCCAACTGCACAATTCTTTGATGCAAGAGTGGCTGATCATTGATGTCGCCTACATGCAGAAACTTGTCCTTGTGCTCATGGAGGTATTACATGCTATTGGGTACGTTTCAGTCACAGGTGACTCATTTATTTATTTTTTTGTCTGGTGAGCTTATTTAATTGATAATAAATAAAGGCGTCCTTTGTTTTTCAAAGTTGCATAAAAGTGTGAGAGCAAGACCACCAGATTTGACCACCTTTAAAGAAGAAATCTGTGAGATTATTAGGATAAAGTTTACAAAATTAGTTAAAATGATCAACAGAATGTGAAGAGACAATAATTCTGGCAGTGTGTTAAAGACACATATGTATCATGTTGCAGAGATGTATACAAAGTTAGCATGCTAGTCAGCCAGCCTTGGCCTGTTCTGTCTCGTAATGGTACAATGGTGATAGTGAGTGACGGTAGCATCATCTTCCCTCAGTCCAACATGAAAGTAGGAAGAAGTAGCTCTGTTCGATGGTGCTTTCTGACCTCTAGTCACTCATGTTGAAGGTGCTGCTCCCTGTTAGATCATTTAAAGACAAGGTAGCCAGTGACAGGAAGAGTAAACACAACGCTGGCTGAAGCTGCTGGCAGGCAACCATAATAATGACCGCCTCCTCCTGTTTACATCAAAAATCTACGTTCATGAGCCAACAGAAGAAGTGACATAAATAAAAGCAAAACAAGGCTTAATGTTAGCATTGCATTCCCATGCTGGAGACAGTCTTGGTGAGTAAAGGGATGAAGTTTGATTCTGACTGTAGGGGCACCACAATTTCTGATGTTTTGTCCCGTATTGTTTGGGGTATGAATTTACCAGGTTGCTCCTGTCAACTTTCATATGCTGTGGAAATAAGTACAGACTTGAGGACAAATGCCGGATCAGCTTAAGTGCATGATAGTGAACACCTGACTTCCAGTACCTCATTTACATATAATTTATATGAAGTCCGGCCTTATTTATGCAGATGTTTCCGTAGGGAGCCAATAAAACAACAGTATTCAGCGGCTTGTGAGCCAATGGGACTGCTCCCCCTACAGACCAGCCTTAATAGTGTTAAAATAATGTTGCTGCATGTTATTCCACCGTGCATGTAAAAACATACATCCATCTTTGCACTGGATCACCATGTGCAAAAATGATCTGAATTATTGTTATGTCTTATTGTTGGTATTATAGATGATATTGATAATAGTTTTGATTGCTACCAGAGGTGAGTTTGACTGTACACATAGTCAGGGATGAAATTTATGAGTAACAAAGTTGAATGTCTGCAGCTCTGATGTGTTTTTTTTTTTAAAGGCTTAAAAATATATTGCAAACATTTATGTTGCAGTTACTTGTTTGTAACAGCAGTATATCATGTTTGTGACTGGTCTACAGATTTTTAAGCATGAAAAGTAAATGTTCAATATGGTTTTGAAACTATATCACCGTTTTTGCAGAAGCTACAGACAACTAGGTATGTGGTGCATCCTCTCAGAGTAAAGTGAGGGAGAGGGGCGGGGCTTATGCTGTAGACCACCGCTACGCTCAAATAAAGAGCATATTTGGAGTTTTCTTTCTGGAAGGATGGCAAAGCAGGTGCTGAAAAAGTTCTGTTTGAGCACCTGTGTTTTAGCTATCTGAGCCAAACCACTCTGTCACGTAGCATCAATCTGTATATACAGTCATGTAGAATATCTCTATAGAATCAAAACATTTTAACACTTAAAATAATTAATGATAACATTCCTGCAAGAAGATTACATTATTTGTAATGTAGAAGTTCAATATTCATTATATCAGCTAAGTCGGTGTTTCTTAGCTCTGGCCGTGGAGGCACCCTGCCCTGGACCCAGCTCATTAACACACCCTTCAGAGTTGCAGTGGGCGTGTTAAAGGGAATCCCCTAAACTGTGCAGGGCAGGGTGCCTTCAGGACCAGGCTTGAGAAACACTGAGCTAGTTACTGACTACTCATTTGCCTACGCAGATAATAGCTGATAAACCTCATTGTCAGTCCTTCAAATATCATTGTGTTCATATTGATTTGTCATTTGTGGGTTTTACCTGTGTTAACATGAGTTCAAACAAAAACAGTAACACTAAACAGAACTGGATGAGTGAGTTGCTGAGTGAGTTGCTGAGTGACTCTGTTGTTTAGCCTCAGGTTGCGTGTCATAGTTAGAATAAATACTAAACAATGAGCCCCTTTTTTCTGAAAGCATGCTGTTTAGGGGAAAAAGCTCTAATTTGAAGTTAACCCAGAGCAGGGAATGGGCGGTATGATGCTATGTCATTGTTATTGTTAATTAATCACAAGGCTTTTCTGGGTATCTCGTGAGCATCATCACTACTTCTAGAGCCCAGAAAAAACTGCAAAGGAATGCCACTTCTAGAAAGCCTGTACACAACAACCAGTGTATGGTCAAAGCATAGTTATCATTATGTCCTTATCCCATTTTAATAATGTAAGCAAAGTTAATAAATGTTCCTGTACCTTCTTAAATGGCTTAAACATTTTCAATAGTCTTTGTTTACTGCTGCATTTTGTCTTTTTTACAAACCTCAGAAAAGGTTCGCTAAGACTCTTTGTTTGTGTTGTTTTGTGTTTGTGTTTCAGATGAATCCTTACAGGAATTTTCAGCATTCCTCAGAAACCTAGAGGACCAGAGAGAGCTGATGGTAGGTGTGATCTGTCGAGACCTGCAGTAAACCCAGGGCACTGCCTAAGCTATGCAATGTACTAAAAGGGCTTCAGACCCAGTGAACATTAAAGGGTCCCCTATTATGCTTTTCTGGTTTTTCTTGTTCCTTTAGAGTGTTATGTTGTTTTTTGCACATGTAAAATGTCTGCAAAATAATAAAGTTTGAAGCACCTTTCAGAGGGAGAAACTACTGCTGAAATATTTAAGGCACATGCTATTTGCACCCGGGTATATGCAGCAGTGTGTGCTATTTGCACCCGGGTATATGCAGCAGTGTGTGCTATTTGCACCCGGGTATACGTAGCAGTGTGTACTATTTGCAGAGATTAGTAGTATTCTTTTGTGTTTTGTGACAAAACCCTCCAAAACACATTTTACTTACAAATTATTTTACAAGAGGTGAAGATACTTTTGTTTGGGGTTATGGGGTGGACCTCAGAGTTTGTTCTTATTGAATTTTGTTTTTCACTTGTGAGTCTCTTCTTTGTTTTTCTTTACCATGCTCTTAGAATTTAAATAGCAATTTAATTATCCTAAGTCGCTTGCCGCTAATGGCAGTAATCACATGCTAAATACTACATTATAATATACACTGCCAGTGTATATTCTTCCTGCCAGTACATTATTATCAGCCCCTTTAATTTAATTTAATTTCACAGAATGCAGAAGACAGATTTGACTTTTTTATTCATTTTTTCTGGATGGTTTGTACATTTTTTAAAGAAGTGAATTGGGGTTTTTATTATTTACATCATGTTTAAATAAATTTAACAAAGAAACCCAAAGAACAAGGTTTCTTAACATGCCTATACCAGGCGTGAGCAAGTGGGGTATAAAGCCCCCAGCATTGAGCTATAGAGAAGTGGAACTGTGTTCTCTGGAATGATGGTATTTTTAGGTGAGGTGGGGGGGGGGACCTCACAAGATTTACTCTTTATTAGTCCCTGCTGCTATAATCCGATCCCGAATGTATAGCCGGATCTCATTCACTTGGCTTTGCTTCATGGATGCAGGATCTCCAAATCTCAGAAGAGCTTCAGCATTCTGAAAAATCACACACACACACACACACACACACACACACACACACACACACACGCACACACAGAGTGAATACACATCCACTGCAAAACACCCCCTGAAATTCTGAAATGTCTTTTTAAGAAGCTGATTAGTTAACCCCTAGAACCCTAGATTTGTTATTCAGTTATTAATTTGCAGAAACAGTTGTGAATTATTTGGTAACAGGTTAGCGTATCTTGTGGAGCCCCACAGGGTACTAAAATCTGCAGGTCAGGTTGTCTCCAGGAGCATCAGGTTGGAAAACACTGGACTAAAGCCAGGCCTACAATTTGGTGCTTGATCAGAAGTGACAGAATTTTGAGAGAGCAAACAAGTGTACCTTTTACCCTACGATCAAGCTCCAGAATAACGAGAGAGTTTTATTTTACAACTGCTCACTCAGCACAGGGAAATACATGGCTACATAACATTTGCAACGGCTGATTTGTCAAAGCATTCTCATTTTCAAATTCACGGTTTACAGTTTTTCACAGTCGCTAACATCCTTTTGTCCGATCTGTAGTCACATTTTCAAAACTCTAAATGCACTTAACACAACATCTGTCTGTTGTGGACTATACTACTGATATAATTCATTTTGCTATCATACAATATGCATTCAATTAGCATGTTTTTACCATGCTTAAATTTTCTGTACACATGAGATTACCCAACAACAAAGTTACTGATCTTTACCTAATATTCAATATCTAATGTTCCCAAATTTAAATAAATTTAAGGTTTATAACAACAACAACAACAATTTAAGTGAAGTAATAATAATGATTTAACATTTTTCACACTGCCCATGCATGTAGTGGGACACCCCTGTACTAACGTCCAATTCTTGCCGTTTCTATGCATAAACAATATTCAGCAGTCACGCTGAATATACATTATATATAGAAATCACGCGTGCGTTACTGCCGCGGTGTCCCATTGTCACATTGGTAGAGGAGGTGTTGTGCGCCGCTCGGCGAAGTTACTGCTTCTGGTGCAACCATATACAGGGCTAAAATTACATAACAAACACATTAAGTCGTTGGCTATCATTTAACCAGAAAATAATCCAGTAATTAGCTGAGTCTGTCAGTACATTCACTGCCAATATAACTTAGAAAGCTATGAAAGTGATCTTAATACTACACATTACAAGCTTCAAAACTACCTCAGTATGGACGAAACATGATTAAAAATAGCTAGCTGACATTAGAAAACTACTAGCCAGCAATTAGCTAGCTAAATTAATCAGAATAAGCAACAAAATACAAAACTTTTAACTTATTAACTAAGATAAGGTTAGATACAAGTTACCTAACTGCCTCAAACTTTAATTCAAGCAAATAACTTAAACCAAGATCCACCAAAACATTAGCTTAGCTTATTCACTGAATTAGCTATAGCTAGTAGTTTGATGGTCGAGTAAAGCTAAACCGAAAAATATTTTTCTTGTAAGCTAATGAAAAAATATAGCTACATTTACCACAAACTGGAATTAACTTTACCTCTGAACTTCGTTTTAGAAGAGATTTCTTCATTGTCTGTGAACATAAAATAAAATAAGTAAGATGACGTTTGTTTGCAAGTTAGCTATAATGCTCCTATTAGCTCAAAAATATCAGTGTTCAGTCAACAGTGTTCGTTGGATAATAATTCTTAAAATTTCTTAAATATATATCTTAAAATGTAGAGTTAAATTGAGTGATGGACTTTTATACCTAACTATTAACCAAATTCTGCTTGCCATGTCGTACTGTCTCCGTTTCCCATCGCTTCCTTTGAATTTGCGCCTTTTCGCTCCCGCGCATTCATTGGTAGACATGCGCAGATGGGTTCGCTTTCTTTTTTTTTAATTAAGGGGTGAAAATAGCCTCGCTGTGTGGCAAATGCTACTTGTACCCGGGTGCAAATAGACACTCCGAATATTTAATTAGAATTCCAGCCCCTTTCTCTGTTAGAAGGTGACGTCATTTCATAACACGGTCCCTGTTGCCCGCCTACCAGCAAGCTTGGTTCACCCTCACACAACACACATAGAGCTAAACCAGACCACTTTGAAACATTCTGATCCAATCTAGCTTGGAAAGGAAAGGTGGGTTTACCAGTTGACCAGTCAAAAGAGATTGAGCTCATTAGGAGGCGGGGCTTAAAGACAGAAACATAGAGTTTCAGGCAGAGGGTCAATACCGATGTACAGCATGAGAGAAATATTGTGTTTTGGGCAAACGTAAATCTACTGTAGTAGACCCACAAAAACACTATTAAAACATGATGAACTTTGAAAATGTGCCTTATGAAATAACAGCTCCTTGCATTTGTCTAAGGGCTGCAGATAAACCACCCTCACACAAACACACACATGCACCGCACAAACAAATGTGTGTGTGTGTATGTATATATATACACCTGTGTTGTCTGCCAATGGTGCTGGCACTAACAGAATAACTCCTGGAGGGGATCACTGCTCGCTGAATGTCCCCAGTTGTGGCTGTTGGGTCACTCCGTGCATGTTGGACAATTCGTCGGCTCTCTCTTTCCGTGGTTCGTGTAGGTCTCCCAGATCCTTCATGTCACTGGTGCGTGCTTTCTTCTATCCACTGCCGCCAACAGCGTGCTATGGTAGTATCTGCGCAACCAGTATGGTGGACAATACATCTATAAGACCATCCCACTTCCCAGAGCCCTATGATGCAACCCCTCTCAAACTCCTTTAACTGCTCGAATTGCTTTCGAACTCTTCTCTGAGTTACACTTTGTTTGCAAAGGATGCTACCAACACAGCAGCACAAATCCAAATGGAAAGCACACACAACAGGACGACCTTATGTAGTCAGGCAGGTACAGCAGTAAGGTCCGTCCTTGCTTACGTCACATGCACGTAAGTGTGACACTTAAATCATTTGCATGTCTCATGATGTCAAACCTACCCACCCAGTTTCAATTCTGTCAGTTGATTCTTTCTGGGTGCAAAAATTTGCGGTGATTGTATGTATATATATGTATATATGTAGTTCTACAGAGGCACTGTCACTGTCACAACATCAGTGTCACTGCAGTGCTGAGTGATCTGTGGTGGTCCTAAACACTGGAGAACAGGGTGAAAGGGGGCTAACAAATGCATGCATAGAAACTGCCTGAACATAGACCACAGACTGTCATTGAAGAGCTACATATTGGAATTTGTTTTTCCTAACAACATCAAGACATTTTTCCCATAAAATAAACACACCCTTATTGATTTAGTTGTAGTGTGTAGTGTAGTCTACATGGTTAAATCCTAGGCTCAACCCCATCCTTGCCTAAAACGAGGCAAACCCCAAACTTTGCTGGTCTGCGGTGTGCTTGTTTGGCACTGAGTAACGGTGCATTGGCCATGTGCATGACTTGGCACAGTCTGATGTGACCACAGGAAGTGAGTTGTTCTGCCGTCGGTTATTCATGCCCCTTCTGTGAGAGGTGCTGCAGACTGGGGTGATTCTGTAGTTATGCAAGGGTGCAGGAGTGTTTTGTGGTGAGTCACGTCTCCCTCAGCTCTGAGTTGTACATGCAGCTTGCTTCTTTCACTCCACACAAACATTCAAAACAGACAGATCCAGCCGCTGTAATATACTTAATATATACTGTTAGATGTGACTGTTACATATGACTGTTAGATGTGCATTTCATGTGATTTGCTTCTTGCAAATGAGGTCTGTTGGACGCAAAGTATTGTTAATAAACTACAATATTTGGCATACATGTTTTTTACGAGACATTGACAATAAGCAATATGTTTAAATACAGAAATGGGTCATGCTTTACTTGAACACTGCTGCAGTAAAAATGCTCTAAACTTGTTAGGACAGATGTCGTATTCTGGAAGTAATTGTTTTGACAGATTTTGTTCAGGGATATAGTAGTGTCGTCATGTTACCATGATCCCTTAATTATCATGACAGATGTCATAAGGACAGTGAATGCCTTTACATGCACTTAACAATCCAACAACTGCAGAAAATCAGTCAGCAATTTTGTCAGTAATCTTCTCACATGCCCTTGAGATGCTCCAGACCTACATGAGACCGCACATTTCTGCATTATAACCATCCAACAATCTATCCATGCAAACGTGACATAATCACGTTATAACGTGAGATAACAATTAAAGTTAATGCTGCAGCTTTTTTACATCATATTGTCACTGTACTAGCAGTCTCGCTTATTGCTACACTGCTTGCTTGTTTCACATGTGCAGACTGTGAAATCTGAAAGAAATCAGAGTAAGCATACACATGCTAATCCGATGAGAATGAGAAATCCGGGGCAGATATCCATCGCTCTTCATTGGATTTCATAATCAGATTTCTAGGTCTTAATCCGATCTGAGAAATCGGAGTATACCTATTGAAAAAGCAGATGCAAATGCAGATGATGATCAGATTATTAAGCACATGTAAACACAGTCATAGATGTTACGACTGCTAAATGGAAACACGGCAGAAATTAGCATGTGACACAAGTAGTTATGACAACAAACATTATGATATCTGTTATTAACAGTAATGGTGACACAATAATATGATATTACTGAACTACACCTTGCATCTCATGACATGACGTAGCATGGTTATGTCAGGGTTGGGAGTTTAAGCAAAGTGTAACCCATTTCTGTGTTTTAACATGAGGGTAATAAACTGTCACTTAGGTAATTACATAGGAGCTTTCTGTGTACACTCTTCTGTGACTCGGAAGTCTATTCTAAAGCAGTTGGGATTGTGTCAGTTAAGAACTGCCAATCCTGGAAACTCCCAAGCACAACTGCCAGCCTGGTTTACTTAGCACAAAGCTTAACCAGAAATAGGCATACATTTTATGGCACTGTTTTCTTTCGTCCTTTTATAACCTCAATTAAGTCACTGTTTCCTCTGTGTTGATACTGCCTGTAATCTTGTTGTATCTTGTTTGTGTTGGTGGTGGATTCCACTACAGCACTGCTTATGGCCTTCGATGAATATGGGCCATGCTGCTCTTTAGCAAACAGATATGCTTTAGCCAGCGGTGGCTCTGCACAAAACTAAAAGCGCTCCAGCTGGCTTGTTTTTAAAGCAAGGTCCAGGCCCCCGCCCAATCACAACACAGCTGATGTCATCATCCGTGATGGAGCAATGTAGCTGACTAAGTCAGAGGAAGGCAGGCTGTGACATGCCTATAGAGAGAGAGGAAAAGAGAGATAGAAGTCATTGCTACTTTGATGTCTTGTAGTCATTTTAAAGAGAAATATTTCCAAAAAATTATTTATATGTAGATTCAGATGTAAGTAGAGATGTTTGGAGTGGTTTGATGTTTTCATATAAAATGGGTCCTTGTAGAGAAGCTTACTGATTGAGGATTCTTTACAGTGGTAGTGGTGAAAACCAGGGATCACGTGATACCCAGTATGTATCATTAATGTAATTATGAACCTTCACATGTCAACACGTGACTTTTATATGAAAAAAATGTTTTGATAGCTTTTGAGGTGAAGTTGATTTAGATTTATCATGAGTTTATTTTTAGATAAGAACAGAAATGGTACCAATATTTTCACTACAGAAACACAAACTTCGTACCTGACCCTCACATACCTGACCCTCATGGCCGCAAGTCCGAAAATCAACGCAGAACACACATACTCGTCATCAAAAAAATTGTCGCACCCGAAAGGAAGTGTTGGATTGCAATGCTATTGGGAAGGAAGATAAAGCTTACCTGGTACAATAAATGATGATACATTTAGACTGATGGGCAATATTTATTGCAATATTAATATCTTACTATGGAGTTGGGCTTCCATGTTTTCTAACCCAACATGCCATGACGTGTGTGTGTGTGTGTGTGTGTGTGTGTGTGTATATATATATATATGTGTGTGTGTGTGTGTGTGTGTGTGTGTGTGTGTGTGTGTTTCAATTTAAATGTGGTGTTAATATGTGCTGTCCTTCCCCAGATGAGGAACATCACTGAGACACTGATGAAGCCACTGGAGAAGTTTCGGAAAGAGCAGCTGGGCTCAGCCAAGGTAATGCTTTAATTTCCTTATTTCTCACATCAGGATCATTTCTGCATTATTTGTGGAAGTTATCATGGAGAAAAAATAGCCTCCAATGTCGTAATGATTTCAAACAAGACTGACTCATTATGAGCAATATGTTGAAATTATTTCAGCTAACTGAGTAATGCTCAAATTTGAGGAGTTCTTTTCATGGAGCTTTGTTTCTGGATCTGTTTCTAGGCTGAGAGAAAGAAGTACGAGAAGGAAACAGAGAAATATTACACTTCTTTGGAGAAACTTTTGAACATGTCAGCGAAGAAGAAGGAACCACAATTGCAAGAGGTAGTTGTGGCATCCATGCTTCGCACACAAACGTAAATGGTTGCACATCTGCAGGAAAAAAAAACACAGAGTTTTTGTTAATAAGCAGCATTTTTTATCATGTTACAGCATAAGTATTTTAAAGGCATAGCCTGACAGTAAGAAGATCTAGTCTTCAAAAAGCTACCCACAACACAGTGAAACGTTATGCCTCCTAATCCCTTGTCTGACAGCACTTTGGAACCCTTGTCCTTGGAAAAACACGTCCTTGTAAGGCACACCCATGTTGCCTCCATGTTGTATATACTGAACGCAGGAAGCATTTGTAGCTGTTCACGTCTTTACGATAGGCCATTCCTGAGGAGCGTATGACATGTGTATGTTTGGGGTTGAGGACAGTGATGTTATCAGCTCACTGTTATATTTAGGTTGCAGTTCAAACACATGTAAGTCTTCAACTTCTGCTGTTTTACCAAAGAGATGCCACACTGCTACACTGATCGTTACTGCCACAGTGATCATGAGATGGCCAGCTCTTTGAAAGACTCGTGATCTGCGTCCTCAGGGCTGCTACAACCTGAGACTACAGGTCCAGTGGGTCTAGTTGAAATCCAAGAAATCAGTATAGCTCAGCACGACTGATTTGGGCACATTACACCAGATTCAGTAGCCAGGAAAGAGGTAGTCACATAAATATCATCTCACAGAACACATTGCTGCCACCAGTCAGAGACTTCCTGCACTGCCACCCATTACCATTCCATTACAGGCTTTACTTGAATCTAAGAACCACTAAGACCAATAAGACCACTAAGAAACATAGATAGTCACCTTTTGAAATTGACACTGAGAAGGCAGTAAATTTAAAGCAGTGTCTCCAACCCTGAGTTTCTTCTTGTGGGTGACGATGTGCATGTTAGAGCCCAGGGAAACATGAGGGATACAGAAAAAAGCCTGCTCAATGTAACTGTCTTTTTTGGTTTAGCATGAGAGCATGTCTGTGGCTAAATCTCAAATGGCTCCATACTTTGTAGGTGGTATGTGGAATAAGTCATGAAATCATGGCTTCCACACAAATAGTGCACTAAATGTTAGATAAGATGTTGTGCATCTATGGCTGAATATAAATGTAATTGTCTGTTAAAAATAAATGTAATTGACTGTTATTCAGACATGTAATACACTGTTTATGCATAAAAGCTGCTCTATAATGAACTACATAGTACTCGGTACATAAGTAGTAGGAAGCTATTTGAGGTTTAGTCTACGCTTTTCCCAGCTGCTGTTATTGTAGCCGCATGCAAGTTATGAATCCTATCTTACACAAAGCAAAACGGCTCAGGTAGATAAGCACACCTTAAAGATCTCTGTTTTCACTAATAAACATGCGGGATCGCTTGCCCAGCTGAGCAGGGAAGAGAGAAGAATACGCCGGTAACTATTGAAGAATGTGACTTTTGTTACGGCTCAACTACAGCTTCAGACTACCGTAAAATGCTTACATATGATGTACAGATTGGGTAGTAGATTGACTAGTGCCGACTGGTGTCAGCTTGAGAAAGTCAACTTGCTGTTCTTGCTTGTTTCCTCTTATTATTATATAACGCTACCCCTCGAACAGCTTTTGAGCTAGAACCACAGAACTTATCATAGAGCGTACATGTGAATAGATTTTTTAATCAGTAAATTGCATTTATAACATTTTAATAACAGTGAGCTCACCGGACAAAACCTTAGTCACCTGTGACTGAAACGTACCGCGTGTAATACCTCCATGAGCATGAATAACAGCTGCAGTTCGATTTGGCATGGACTAGACAAGTTTCTGGATGTAGGCAACATCAATGTTTATCCACTCGCATCACTTTTTCACACTTTTATCAGGGACATTTAACGTAGCTTTTGGATCCTCACGATCCAGTAATTCATCAAGTCATTGTTGAAGGTAGGTATACCAGTCCCTGTATATTAACAGCAAACATTGCTGCCAGGGTTGAGGCTTTGTGTATACAGTATATTGCTTATACGTCAGCCTCTTATTCCACCACCATCAGGACGATATACACTCTAATGGTTTTTAAACACTCCACTTATGTCACCAACATACAAATATACTAGCAACACCTTAGCAACCTTCTATAACAAGTTCAAGTTTCAGGCTTATTTGTCATTTGCACAACATGTCAGGACATTTATGCACTGAAATGCTTTTGGTGAGGCTCAGGTTGATACTCTACAGCAGGGCAGCATTAATAGACATATTATACATACTAACTAAACATATTAAAATAAAGAGATATAAAAGAGATATATTAAATAAATACAAAATACACAACATATGCACAAAATACAGAATACAAAGACAGGAGGGGTATATAATATAAAGTATCAGAGTGCAATGGTATTGGTGAAATGCTCACAGCTTGTTCAGGAACCTGATGGCCTGTGGGTAAAAACTGTTCATTAGCCGGTTTGTTCTAGCCTGGATGCTTCTAACACCAGAGCAATAGACTAGAAATAGCATAGCAGTGACCTGGCTACCACCTGGGACAGTATAACAGTATAGCAGCGATAAGGAATTCCACAGCAGTGGCCTAGCTACACCTTAGCAGCAATCAGGAATTCCTTAGCAATGGCCTAGCAATACCTTAGCTTAGCAAGCACCTAGAACACCATAGCAGTGGCCTAGCTACACCTTAGCAGCAATCAGTAATTCCATAGTAATGGCCTAGCGATACCTTAGCAAGCACCAGGAACACCATAGCAGTGGCTTAGCTGCACCTTAGCAGCAATCAAAAATTCCATAACAATAGCAACACTTTAGCAAGCACCTGGAACACCATAGCAGTGGCCTAGCTACGCCTTAGTAGCAATCAGGAATTCTATAGCAATGGCCTAGCGATACCTCAGCAAGCACTTGGAACACCATAGCAGTGGCCTAGCTATGCCTTAGTAGCAATCAGGAAGTCTATAGCAATGGCCTAGCGATACCTCAGCAAGCACTTGGAACACCATAGCAGTGGGCTAACACAGTCTTTGGATGCCTCTGCTACTGCTTTATCTTTTATTAGTTTTATTTGGTAGCTCTTTTGCTGGTACCACTAATATCTGCTCAGAGGTAGAGTTATGGTGGTCTCTTTTAAATGATGGGTGTGGTAGGGGATGCTCATTAACAGTGAAACTGCAATTTTTAAATTACAACCTACACTATCAAAAATGTTATCTTAAGTTTTAGGTGCGGGAAATTATGGCTGAAGGACTAAACATTATAATTTGAATGGATGCACGTTTTAATTTACAAGAGCTGCAGTTGTTATAACAGCATACATAATCATCTATGTTATTGTAACAGATTTGATGTGGACAAATGAAAGATAAGAACACAGAGCTTGTGAACCGTCTATAGACGACCAACTGGAAAACAACCCATGTGCTGTTTACATGAACACAACCACAATTACCTGGCAGTCTGTCTGTTAACTGGCTATGTTCATGCCTCAAGCCAGTGAAGTGGGGACACTAGTATTCTTAGCCTAGGAAAGACCTGGACCTCAATTTATAGAAGGTGATTGCACTTTAAATCGCAATCCCAACATTTATCAGAAAAACTGCAATTACATGTTTCACCCAGATCTTTCAGCTCTATGTGTATCAGCAGATTGGCAGCAGTCAGTAACTGTAAACGGCAACATGGCCTGGTCTGGTACGAGTACACCTGAGTACTCGAGCAAAATTTAGTTACCGTTTGTGGGTACAAAGTGTACCAAACCACCAAACGTGTGGATAGAAATAGTGCAGATTGATGGGTCAAAAGCAGTCGCCTCGCATCATCACTCAAGTCAGACAACCGCAATTTCTAAAAAACACTGACTAGCCAGAATCACTATCTGTGGGGAGTCATGTCACCAGTGCACCAACTTGCCTAATGCGGCAAAGAGGTCGAAGTTTTAAATAGGCTCAGAAATGTGTCCCTTCAAGCTCTGCTGCTCTTCTGTCTATATTAAATATTATGAAATTCACAGATGACGTGGCAGTGATCTGCCTCATTGGTGATGGCAACAAGTCCGCATACAGAAAAGAGGAAGACCAGCTCTCCCTCTGGTGCAATTAGAGTTACCTACAGTTGTGAAGGAGGTTTCTGAGAGCCTTCCATCATTAGTCTGTCATTTGCACCTCCATTACTGTCTACTTTGACTGGCCACCAAACAAGACATACCCAGACTACAAAGGACGGTCAGGACTGCAGAACAGATTATTAGGTCTGACTTGCTCTGCCTCCAGGACCTGTACTTATCTCGGATCAAGAATAGGGCAATGAAAAATCATTGCAGTCTTTGAACTTCTCCCCTCTGGCCGGGGCTACGGATTGCTGAGAGCCAAAACAAGCAAACACAAGAACGGTTTCTTTTCACAGGCCGAGTTATGAACACCCCGATAAAGTGTAACGTCTAGCACTGTGCGGTATTCCACAATGCACAGTTTCTTTTTTTGATGGGTGTGCTGTGCGATGTACTGAATCAAATCCCTTATGTGTAAACTGCATGCTCCATATCCCAGTAAATACAAATTAAAATGGATTTAAATTGAAGATATGTCATTAAGAAGGTTATCATTATCATAATTATTAACATGGGTAATCATTACTAGTGAGTGCTTGCGTCACTTAAACAGCTTTCTGGCATTTAAGAAAGTTGCTAAGAAGCTGATCCCTGTTTTTGTTTTTTCATGTCTAGACTACTGCAATTAGTCACAGGATTACCTAAACCCACTGTAGACAGAATGCAGACAGACTGACAACATTCCAGATTGAGAGCATCAGGGGGAAGTTTCAGAGAAGTTGTTCTCAGTTACTATTATTATTATTATTATTATTAATCAGGTAGCATCATATTGTGTACCATCTACGGTTCTTGATCAGGAGGAGATAGTTTTGGACTTGGGTTAGTAACTGTTCTGTACTGAGCCGTACTGTCTTGTGGAAGAGTGTATGTAATGTGTGATGTATAAAAGGTTAATTGTGAGTCGTACATGAAGAGTTTCCATTCTCCAGCACTTTGTGGTTATGGATGTGAGTGTCAGCATGCTGATTAAGCGCAATACAATTCTCCGCCTGCATGCCGGATTCCCTACCTCAGTGTAGTGTCTCTGTTCTCCCACACTCCCTGCCTCAACCTCACCTTTTTGCCTTCCTGCCTCTTTCACTATCTCTCTCTCTCTCTCTCTCTCTTTTTCTCTTTCTCTATTTTAGGCAGATATGACGGTGGAGGCGATGCGGCAGCACTTTCAGGAGGAGTCGTTGGAGTATGTGTGTAAGCTACAGGAGATCCAAGAGAGGAAAAAGTTTGAGTGTGTTGAACCTGTGAGTGCACACTTACGCTCTTCACTAGAAACGAGCTTTCTAGAAGCTTTTATGGAGAAGGTCTCATAGATACCCTTTATCAGTGCATGCAGTGCAGCCAAACTGGCCGACAAACACTTTTATTTACTAAATAAACCTATGACATACGCTACTATTACATTTTATAATCCAATCATAAATGCTTCAACACAGATACCAGATTTTTTTGAAGTTAAATAGAAAAACAGTCAATTTAAATAACATGATTAAAATAAAGTGCAAATTCAAACACAGCATGGCACAAAGTCATAAAATAATCAGTCTGTCTGATGATTGCTTGCCTGCCTATTTAAAGTGTTTTGAGTGAATCTTAGTTTATTCAAATCACAGCACAACATTGAAAATCACAGTTTCAGTATGATTGACATTAAACGTTTGTACTGGTGGATGGTCGCCCATAGAAAAGGTGTATGACGTTGAGAATACAGTACTGTGCAAAAGTCTTAGGCAGTCAAAAAAATTCTGCCAAATAGGTTTACATTTTCTCAGATGCCTGATGCTTGCATATGTTTATACACAATTCTAAAGTTTGTTTTAAGTATTACACAAAATAACAAAATTGTCAAAAATAATTTTTAAATGTGTCTTTTATATGTATTTGAACAATTCTACCATTAGTTAAAACTGCAGTCAATCAATTAATTCCTTACGTATTTACAATAATTATGTTATGATTAAAGCCATTAACTGAGACTGCAATAAACTAAATATATACCGCATTATGTTTTAATCCTTAAACCTAAACTTTACTCTGAAAGTAATACCTACTTTTTTGTAATACCTAGTATCTTTATGATTTCTGAGGACTGTAGTAGGACTGTGTTCCTGTCCGTCATGGTCACATGCTGAGCAGTTAGAGCCCATTGTTGAAGTGAATGTATCTGAAAATCAGTGAGCAATATTAAGAATTGTCACTACCAAAACACATTTAATAATAACGTTTTATTATTATTTTAATGAAAAATATTATATATCTTGCTTTTTTTTGAAGTTCTGCCGCTGTAAAGTTGTTTTTTTGTAATAGAGAATGGAATGTTCAATCATTTATTTTAACAGACATAATGAAAGATCATTCAAAGTGAAAAGTGAGTTGATGTGTTCTTGAACTTGATTCTTTTATGTAAATGAACTCTGTTCTGATTGGCTGCACAGTATTGTGCCTATTCCAAGAAACAGTCTGGGCTAAAACACTGTTTATAACTTCACTGTAAATGGGAGGAGCTAAGCTGCTGTAGGTTGAATAGGTGGAGGTATTACAAAGACAGTATATGAAGAAACGGCTGATTTAGCAGCCTGTTGTCTGTGTATGGGCTGTGGTGTGAATCGTATGCTTTAAAATTTGAGCAATGTTTTTTTATTGTGTTAAACACCAACATTGTGTGCCATGTACTGTTGCCTAATCACACAAATCACACAAACATACAACATCCTCTTTTACATTCTTTTTTTTTTCCCCTATTTCATACTGTGCATATGAATGGCTAACGCTCCTGCATTTCCCTCTCTCTCTTTTCCACAGATGCTGGCTTTCTTTCAGACTGTATTCACTTTCTATCATCAGGGATTCGAGTTGGCCAATGATTTTGACCATTACAAGAGAGCTCTACAGATCAATATTCAAAATGTGAGTGCCAGCAGCAGCTCTTTACTATTTACTTAAACATCCTCACTCTCTATCCCCTGAGGTTCAGTATTTGAATAATAATGTTTGGCAGAAGGGAAGTAATCGATCTCCCTTGCGCAGGAATTAAATTAAAGCCTATAAATAAAATACTTGATGTAAATCAAAGAACGCTGCTGTTCCAGTAAATGCGAAGACATCTTTTCCTGCAGTGGAAAGCTGTTAAGCTGTTTTCTGGCCATCAGTCAGAGGAAGTATAAACTGCTTCAGAACCTCATTACAGACGTTTGCTGACATGTGTTTCTCGTTTAGATCTTTGTCACTCATCATGATAATGCTTCTGCACCACTTCTGTCCTGTTATAGATCATAACAGCAATTGACCTCTGCATGCTCTGCCCACAATTGTGTCCTTCTGTAGCAGTTGTTGATAAGTTGGAAAAGCTATGCGCTACATGGACAAAAGTTCCATTGAGCCTAATGAAAACCTGTAACTCAGTTTTTGTAGACTTGTCTTTATTTATGAATTTATTAACTTCAAATGGATTTCGTTATGTGATTTGTATGCTTTTGGTAAGTCACCGTGGTGTTCTCCTCTTTTTCTTGTCAGCAGGTTTAAACTAGCTGTAACTACATAGAGAAGTTCAAAGTCATAGCATTCCTGATCATTTAGGAATGTATGCTAACTAGGGGCAAGAAGCATGATGCCCTCCCTTCCCATTCTGTTTTAGCTCCTGACCAAATTATAGGACCAAGCATAATCCACATAACCTTATCCTGGCTCAAACTTTTTGGGAACCCAAACAGGATTTTTGTGGGAGCTCCGCACGTCTTGTTGACCGATGTGCTGTAAAATTAGAGGCTAAATAATAATGAATACAACACACTGTCTAAATTATAGACATTTATAACTGACAAATTTGTGTATTGCTGATGATTGGTTGCATTATTTTGGGTTATGATAAGTTGCATATTGAATTACAGATAATTCTCACAGTATTTCTTGTTTATCCAGCCAACTAGTTGGATCTAATCCTCATAGCAGTGATAGGAGTTACTTTTCTCTGATTTAAATGCTATACATTTCTACATATTTTGGTAGTATGACTTCTGTTTTCGTCTCTGATGACCCCTCCTCATGTTTTATGTGATTGACTGTTTGTCATAAACATCTCAATTTTATGTACATGCATGAAGATTAATCACACCCTGAGGATCTAAACCTGGGTAAACAGAGAAAGTCGTTAACCACACCTGTGATTGTACCCTTAGATAATTGTAATCTGTCCTTGTATATTTTGTACAGGTTTTTACCTGTGATTATGTGGGTTGTGGCGAGAGCAGTACATTTGTTTCTGAGCGGATGTACTGTTTTTTCTCTGAAGTGAAAATGTACAGTATGACCTTTGGGTCCAGTAATTTCCACTGAACATGAACTAAGAGGTCACGTTTAGCATCATGCCTCCAAAAATATCATTGATTCACATCAGAAAGCCTCCAACTTGGTACCCAACATTAGCATCACATGCTAGCTATAGCAATCATTAGCCAAATTTGAATTTTTGTGAGTTTTGCAGTTTGTTTTGCCATTTGCACTTATAAATTAAATATTGTTATTGATTTGTTTAAAGGTGTTATTACTATTATTATACCTCTTTTCTGTGAAACATCTGTGTGTTGGTTTACTCATATACAAATACGGTTTGTGTACAGTATCTTTTGACAACAAACAGCAAAGAGTTGTGCAATACAGTTTTGCTTTAGGTTGAAAGGCGTTTTGGGCGTTTTGCTTGTCTTATCTCTCAACAGTTGCTAAGGATGAACACCTTCGTGGATTAAGCACAGCTCCAGCAAGTATAGTTTAATGACTGTTAGTGTGGTCTCACCTGCAGTCTCGCTCACTCCTTTTTTGTTCCTGGTCAGGAACGTTGCAGTGAAGGAAGAAAGATGGTGAGATAAGAAGGAAAAACTTTTCCAGAATTCTGAGAGAGTTTCCAGGGGAAAATGAAAGGTCATTTTTCTATTGCCCTTCCATTGTGTGTCTGACATATAGACCGGAAAGTTGAGGGCTGGCTTCTTACGTGTGCGCCCACCCACATGTGTTTATGGAACACTTGGCTTTGGTTTTTATTAATTTGATTAACAGCTGAATTTATGCCACACTATTACAAACTTTATTCCACACTGTTACAGCCTGATAGCAGGTGGAAGGATATGTACTAGAACACCAGTTGTTTATTCAGGAGCAAATTTCCTTTGACTTCCTTTGGGTTTCCCTGAACTTCTACCAGACTTGATACAGTTGTATAGTTCTAAGACTGTGTGTGTGCGTGCGTGCGTGTGTGCATGTGTGTGTGTTTCAGACTCGAAGCCGGTTTGAGGGAACGCGCTCAGAGGTGTTTGAACTGATGAAGAAGATAAAGGAGGCCCCACAGGAATACAGACAGACCAGCCCCATCAGCAGTGAGGGCTACCTCTATGTCCAGGAGAAACGTACGCCCCTTCACTCACACACATGTACACTATCATCCTTACAATGGGACACCCCACTGACTTTCTGGCCCCGGTCAGATAGATAGGGACAGTGTAACTCCAACTTCACAATTGTTCTTACATGATGAATCTTTGACATATGACCTTGCCATATAATATTCTTAGTTTTATATTGCAAGTTTTACAGAAAGTTGTGTTTAGGTATGCTGTATTTAGTAATTTAGGTATTATTTAGACCTAATATTTATTACTTATTTGATTGTGAACAGACTGTTTTATTCTCATTTATTTATTTATTTATTTATTTGCATAATAAACACTAAAATGTAGCTTCTAGAAACTCACTAACAGAGTCCTATAACCTCTGCAGGGCCTCCGCCATTTGGCTCCAGCTGGGTAAAGCGGTACTGCACGTTCGTCAAAGAGCAAAAAATCCTTCACATGGTCACGTTTGATCCCAAATCTGGGGGCAAGTTTGTGAGTGATGATCTTTTCCTTGCTTTTTGATGTTATTGTAGTTAGCAGTTTGTTAGTTTGTTTTGCTTTATTGCATTCGCCGTACTGACCATTTCCCAGATTTGACAAAGTTCATTATAATATTGATTATTTTGGTGCTGTAAGCACAGTGTGAGTGCAGGCTTCAGCATCTTCACTGTCTGTTCATGGAATAATGCCTTTACAGGGTGAAACGGAATCCGTCACACTCAAATCCTGCTTGCGGAAAACCACAGACACTCTTGACCGGCGGTTCTGTCTAGATATAGAGATAACAGACAGGTATGTCATCTGTGGCTTATCAGTTTTTATGAATGTTTTTTTTGGTCATCCACCCAAACAATCTTCATCGTGTCATGGTGATCTGGTTTTCATTTCAATTGTTAATGCCTTGTGGGACTGCTCAATATATTGTTTGTAGACTGTTACCACCGTATTGGCTTTTGCAATACTAATTTTACTGTTACTCAAACAATAAAATATTTTTTTTGTACAAACTAAAACAGTTTAACTAAAGTCCATGTGATGTAAGGCTAGCTTAAGTTTCCATCAAAAATTAAGTTTGGTAGTTTTTACCAAGTGTTTAACATACAAAATAAAATGTGGGATTTTTTTTGCCTAAGCCACATTTTATGTTTTAATTATTTGTTTTTATTTTATTTTATTTTATTATTATTTCTATATATATATATATATATATATATATA
>CM067478.1:28798541-28838382 GCA_034552555.1 Semaprochilodus insignis | reverse complement strand
ACATTTTTATATATATATATATATATATATATATATATATATATATATATATATATATTTTTTTTTTTTTTTTTTTTTTTACTCCAGTAAGGTAAATTCAATAAATAAATAGTAATTGTGCATTAAAATGTGCATGCAAATGTAAATAATTTTAGACACAATAATGCAGGCAGTCTCAGTTTAATAGGACTAAAATTTCCGTGGGCTCATGTTGCAAAACATAATTAAATTACAATTAAAGTGGTCTCAGTTTTAGAGGAACTGGGAGAAAGAATGCTAATGTTTGCTAATAGCTGGGATTCATAGCCCTTTGTATAGATGCATTAGATAGTTCATTATGGATTTCCTGGAAAGGTCAGTGTATTAATGAGATGTTAATGTTACAAAAAGCCACCAAACTACAGTATGTGTACACTATCCAAAACACCATCTCGCTCAACTGGCCACCAATTTTCCCACATCTCATCATTCTCTCGGCCAGAGATGACAAATTTTGCTTACATACTAATGTAAATGTATACAGTTTAGCTAATGTAAGGCATCTGAGTAAAAGATATGTGAAACGATTCTTCTGGGCAGTAAGCCAGTGTTGATATAAGCACAAATAAAGAATGCATTATGTCAGCGTGTTACTGTTAACCATTTTTCTAAGTGTCTTCTTGAGAAAGTCCGGTGCCATTCAGTATCTAGATAATCCACCAATCCGTTCAAGTGAAATCAAGTGTGTTGCTGATGGATTTTAAACTTTTTGTGTTTTTTCTAGTTATTAAGTTGTTATATGTGTTTTACTAGCAAACGAAATACACTCGTCTTCAAAAGAATAGTTCCCAGAAGGAAGTGTCTGATTGGAGTGCTATTGGGAAGGAAGATAAAGGTTACCAGGAACAATAAATGATGATAAATATAGTCTGATATGATCAATATTTATTGAGCTACACATACAGAAGTAGTGTCTCACGGTATGGGAGTATGGCTAACACAACACGCCAAACTTCTTGGCATGGAGTTGTAGAGGTCCCTAGTGGTGTCCTGTGACAATCCATCCCCAGATTTTGCGGTAGGTGTGGAGGTGGAGTGACACCAGGCTTTCTGGACATGTGACGCGTGACAACAAACTGTTCATCTTGGCACTGACCACGGTGCCTCCACACACGGATTCATAGGTCATCTCCACAGAGACAAAAGCGGGACTTGTCGCTGAAGACGACCCGCTGCCATTCTGAGTCACTCTCCATGACAGTCTGGCACGACCCCATTGCGGTGTTTGGTGATGTTTGGTGACACGGTGTTAAGGGAAGTTGTTGTAATGGTCTGCGTGCATATAGTCCTGTGGCCGCCTCCCAATGGGGCTCTCACTATCATAATGACTCTTGGAGGACATCACTGGTCGCTGAATGTCTGCAGTCATGGCTGTTTGGTCAGCAATAAGGCCCGTCTGTGCTTACGTCACGTGAAACTTGAATCATTTGCATGTCAGACCTACCCACCAAGTTTTATTCCTGTCAGTTGATTCCTTCTGGGTGCAACTGTTTGTGCAACTATTTGACAGTGTGCTCATCTTTTCCATGAGCGAAATAAAGAGTAACAGGAGAGGATATTGTTAATTTCTGGATTATGTTGCCATAAAATGTAGAGATAGTAATAAGTTGGAGTTATTTATCGAAACTTTGTCTAGCTTTTATCGATTCTTTCTGTATTATAGTCAGGTGTATAGTCAATGCTCGATATGAGAATGTAGGCAGGAGGAAGTCATCCCCCAGTCAATAAAAATATGGGATTTACATAGTGGGAATTATATTTGATGTATGTAATGTGGAATTCACCACAGAAATCAACACAAGGTAATCACAGCATTTTCACAAGTTGTTTATACTCGTAAAGGCTGCAGCTGATAACCCTGAATAGGGCCTAATACCATGGAATTGTGAAAGGCTGATTTTTTTATGTCTAGGTGATACAATTAGAGTGTGAAGTGAGAGATGCAGTAGAAACTGCAAGGGAGAAAGGACTTTTACCACTGAAGTACCTGTGGAGAATGTTAAATAAATGTGTGGTAGAGCTACACAGTATATTGTCTTTGCATTACTGACATTGCAAAAGCAATACGCAAACTCTGCAATCTTGATTCTGTGGATGTTTTAATACATTGAGAAATTCACGTGATCCAAAATTGGTAAATAATTCTGGTCAAAGTAATGGCATATATATATAGTACAGTATGTAGCAATATCATCATAATATCATGATACTGTGTCTTCTGCCCAGGGGTGGAAAAAATAACAGAAAAAATGAATGTAATTAAAAGTTTGAATTCAGACATGGTTAAATTGAAACAAGGGTCTTAGAATATAATTCAGAATGTACGTAAATTTAGTCATACTTAAGAATATAACGAAAATGTCAGAAGCATATGTACCTCTTGTAAATGTATTTTAGTGACGTACAAATATTTAATTTCTGTAATACTTTAGTCAAGTACAAATTTCCGAAGAAGCCCTTATAGTGTAGTAACAAAGTACAGTTATAGTGTATATAATTGTCTTTATTCTGTTGACAGACCAGGGACTGTGCTGACGGTTCAGGCACTCTCTGAGAATGACCATAAATTCTGGATGCAGGCGATGGGAGGAAAAGAACCAGTGAGTGTGAATCAGTCCACCCATTCAAGCATAGATATCGAGGCTATGTTCCAAGATCCATTGCTTTGTTTACTGACAAAACATATGACTCTGGTCAAGTTTAACTTGTTTTTCTTCCTTCTTTTCCCCCTGATGCTTCACATGTCCCCCCCAAATAGAATATAGGATTTTGCAATTACTGTTAACAATAGCAGTTCCTCGTTTTGGATAGCTTGGCTTGTGTAGCAGGGGAAAAAAAAGAACTGTTCTGTTAAAAAGGGCTTGATGATTAATGTCGTTCATACAGGTGCACTATCTGGGGAGGACATATTCAAAAGAAAGAGGAAGTAAGTCTCTTTTCACTGGCATATAAGTCTTTCTTCTGTTCTAAATTAAATTTAGCCTGCTCAGCACAGGAGAATAGAACTTTGATAATGCCAGCAGCATTTTTTTTTATTTTATGAACCTTATGGAATTGTTTAAGTTAAGCAGAATATGAAAGTGGCACATCCTTGCACATTTCCAACAAGATCCTGTTCTTTTTAAATTTGGAGTTAGCACTCTGTTGAGCAACTTTTGGAGCAGCCCTGGACATATGCGAACAGGTATCAGCTCTGACCGTCTTGGAGTTATGCTATATGTCCAAAAGTATTCAGACACCACTACCAAGTACGACACCGGTTTTCACTTGCTTCTCCATAGATCTCCATAGAAAAGCATTGCCAGTAGAACGTAATGCTTGGGAGAAGCTGAACATGACGGTTAGAGGGCTATAAAAGCCCCCCAGCATTGGGCTATGGAGCAGAACTGCTTTCTCAAGAGCAGTGGAGCTCCATCCACTACTTTTGGGATGAGTTGGAGTGGAGTTTGTGGTTCAGAACTGATCACCCAACATCAGTACCTGACCTCACTAATGCTCTTGAATGCAATCAAATCCTGACAGCAAAGGTCCAACATCTAGTGTAAAACCTTTCCCGAAGAGTAGAGGCTGTTACTGCAGCAAAAACAGGCCGACTCAATATTAATACCTTTGATTTCAGATGAAACGTTGGTTGAGTATGTGTCTACACACTTTTGGACATATAGCATGGCTTTGATTTGTCAACGCCAAGTGGACAAGTCTGTCCGGATACAATTACCCTGGACGAATAAGATTTTCATCTAAACACGATCAGATCAATTTGCTTGTATTTGCACTGATATCAGCATATTGATTCTGCAGCAGATATCTTCCTTCTGCCCAATCCTTCTGCCCAATCATTGAACGCCAGTGGCAAATGCACAAATCCAGCCAGGCGGAAAGGCTTTGTTGATTTTTTACAAGTCACCGTGCTATATGAACACAGTCAGACTGTCATAATGAAGTTAAAATAGATTTTCCTTTTTCTGTAGCTGATGCCCAGCTGGATGAAGTTGGAGTGAATTTTGTGAGGAACTCCATCAGCGCTGTCGAGACAAGAGGTAAATTAGTGTATTTAAATGTTTGCATAACCCCTTTTTTATTTTTTTGTTTTCAGAAGCTAAAACAGGATTGGCAAGCCAAACCAAGCGTTACAATTCATGCCGCAGTGAGTCATAGCTCTGCCCTGACCACTTCTCTGGAAGGAGGATGAGGTTTTAGACCAACAGGGAAGTTCATAATGACGGGAAACTATATTAGATTTGCATCCATGACCCAAGAATAGCAATTCTGAGGATTTGCAAAATCACGACATGCAGTCTACTGTACTGATTATATACTGAAAACAATAATAGGCCCATGTAAGGTATGCCTTAGTGTCATTATTGCTGTGCTATGCTTTGTCAGCTTTGTAAGATATTTTATTACTTGAAAGTGCTCAGGAAGCTAGAGGACCCATATCCTACGTTTTTATGGCACTTTATTTTTGTCACTTGGGTGGTGTTATGTAACAAATATGGTCAAACTTCATTTTACATTACCATTTTTAATTTCTCCCTTTTCTTTTTTTATTAGCAAATGGGATGTTCCTGTTACTTTGCTTTCATCATCAGCTTGACCGCTCTTTGCCTAATGAACGTAGGCAGGCTAGGTGAATACGTGTAAATAGGTTTAAATAGATTTGGGTTTTCCACAACACCACCAAAATTATGAATTGAAATAAGCTGGGTTTGCGGCCTAAGTTCCATACATGGACTATATTTGAATTAAGTTAGTGAGCAGTGCTTTTTGAAAGCGTTACAGTGGTAATGTATGCCAAACTCTTATATTTTAAGAAAGTGAGGACAGTTGGGTTTTCCATAACATGAGCGCTTAAAATACATGAAATGTGATCTGGGAAAGTTTGGGCATAGCCTCATTTTATGGAGTCCTTCCCCACCAATAAATTCAGTAAATAAATTGAAGTTATGCGTTAGGATTAGTGCAGATATGCCATATGCCAAGTTGGAGACTTAATGTGTTACTTACAATCAGAAAAACAATCAGTTACTAGTTCTCATTTTTTCAGGTCTTTTGTTATAAAGTGTTTATGCACTGCACCCTTACTACAATATCCATCTCTGTGTAGTTGTGAATGGACTGTTCTTGCTGACACAGACACTGAAGCACAGTGCTTCGCAGTCACTTGATGAACAGTCATGGAATGTGCACTTTCAACCCCGGTTTCCAAGCCTGTTTAATGACATACTGTATTTCCCACAGATCTAATGAACTCTTTTTTGAAATAGCTTTTTTCCTCTTGTCCACATTCGAGGTCAGCTGGGCCTAGTCAGCATTTTCCTACATGTTAATTGCTTTATAGTGTCATGTGGTGCACCTGCCTGGAAGCATCTGCACTCATTATGTGCCTCCAATCAATTTTGTATTTGTTTTCCCTTTAATTTGTCAGCCGTCTGTACGTTACACATTGGGCTAATCAGGCCAATTATATGCCACTCTGCATTATTAGAATTAGCACAGTGCTCAGTATTGCAAAAGCCATTACAGGTAGATGAATATAGTCAGTTTTTATCACGGGTAGATGAAATAACACATGCCATATCATCGGCTTGATTCCCTTTTTAGAACAAAGCATTAAAAATCCTGTTCCAATCCCATCCTCTCCTTTATTATTAACATTACTTATTCAGACACTGGTCGTGGCTAATCAGATGCCACTTGGGAAAAGGGCCGATGACTACATTTGGGTTGTAGACATTGCTGCCGCTGTTTCCTATTACCACAAATGTAAACAAATAAAAGTAAATGAGGTAGTTTTCTTCCAGTGAACTATTTCACAGCAAAGCTGAATTAATTTGATTACATCTCCATGATTGAATACTGCAGAAATGTTTATGGTCTCCATTTTCAAGAGTTCCCCTTTAACGCTATGCCTCACTGTAATTGTGTGGTTTGACACTAGAGGGCAGGATCAGCTCATGGTTTTGCTGTCACTGCCGACCTGTTGTGCTCTATTCATAGTAAGACACGCTTCGCTGTGATGGGCTATTCTGAACTGGACTTTATTACAGGTTCTGTTGCAGAAGGTTCTTCTAATCAGTGTGCTTAACAAATATCAATCTCCTCACAGGTATCAATGACCAGGGCTTGTACAGAGTGGTTGGGGTCAGCTCAAAGGTTCAGAAGCTGCTCATTTTAATGATTGGTAAGTAAAGCTCCTCTTTGCTGTGTGGAATCTGTATGTTTTGGGAGAGTTCATGCTCCACCCACTATTAAAACTACTGTTGCTGAGAATTACTTCAGAGCTGTGTGCTATTGACACATAAGTCAGGTTTGTGTTCATAATGGACATAGAAGAAGCGTACCTCCAGACCTTACCTGTGTGGGCGTTGCAGTAACTTTCAAAGTGAAAGGCAAACAAGTTTATTACCAAAGAATGATTATTTAGTCAGTATTATGTTATTTAATATGTCATTTTTATTAAATTAATTAAACCCCATAGATGGGATGTTGAAGCAGCAATAATCATATTTATCCGGTTGATCTCCTGTTGGTCAATGCGCTGACTGGTGCAGGAAAGTGAAAGGAGCAAACAGCTGTTTTTTAATCACTATTTCTCATTTATATTACCTTTCAAATTATTTGTTAGAATTATTTGTTAAGATTATTTTGACCCAAATCTAGACTGTTTTTTTACTTTACTTTTTTTTTTACTTCTCAGCCTTTCCTTTTCTTTCTCTCAAAAACTGACACTTTCAACCAGTTCAGCCATTTAAATTCCTTAAGATTCTTAAAAGTAGGTAAAGCGAAAATAACAAAATCTATAATATTAAAGCTATCAGTACAAAATACAAAACAAAATTTGCAACATAAAAGCTGCAAAGTATAACAGTTTCTATAACAAGAAAAACAAATCTACAAAACTGAATATTAAAAAACTGAAAAACATCTGTAACAAAAGTTGCAAACATATTGTAAAAACTGCAAAATATAAGAATTTCAATAAAACCAGTTTGAAAATTGACATAAAATATAACATGAAAGCTATCAGTATAATGTATAAAATCTATAAATACCATCAATGCAAAACAACAAAATTTGTAACATTAAAGCTATCAATACAAAATATGAAATCTATAACATGAAAAAAAAATACATGTATAACATGAAAATGGATATTGTTACAAAATATATCAAAATCTGTAGCATAAAAGTTAACAGTATAAAATATAACTGTCAGTATGAAATATATAATCTGCCCATACAAAACTGATCCATCATCAGTCATCATAATTATCACTATTAGACTGAAGTTGAAGAAGTTCAGTTTGAATGGTGCTCATTGGCATTCAGACGCTTCTCCTGTCTGGGCCTCTCTCTCTCTCTCTTTCTCTCTCTCTCTTTTTCCCTGTGTTGCTCTGTCCTGTCCTTGCAGGTGACACTTGGCTCTATTGCTGCAGGCTCGCAATCAGATTTCCATTCGCTCTCTGCTGCTCCCTCCATTTCTTATTTCTCCTCTATCCCACTGACTCTTTCTTTTCTGAGCTCTCACCCCATCCCTCTTGCTCTGTCTGTGTTTGTAGTCTCCTCCTTGCTTTCATGCTTTCACTTTTTTATTTTTCTCCGACGCCCTCTTCTCCATCTGTGTTTCGCTGTCTTTTTCATTGTCTTTCTCGCCCCTTCAGTCCCGGTTGTCTGTTCTCTCTATCTCTCTTTCTTTCTCCTTTATTCTTATCTCTCTCTCTCTCTCTCTCTCTCTCTCTCTCTCTCTCTCTCTCCCCCTCTCTCCCTCTCTCTCTGTCTCTTCCCCCCTTGCAGACAGAGCCCTAGTCCTCAGCTCTGTGCTGTGAATGTTAATAGCAGTGTTGAATCGGCAGGCTGCCGAGCTCCTACTACTACCTGAAACGTCCGCTCTAGAGTTTTATGGCTATTAGCACCGTCCTCACCAGGGCAGACATGGAGTCTCTCAAAAATGACTTTAGTCTTAAACGTGGTGTCTGACTGTCACTAAAGCAGCCTTAATGGTAAAGGTTTGAAACCTGCTGTTGTTTAAGACTGTAGAACGTCTGACAAGTCACTGAAAGTGTGCGTTTGGGCGATGGCTGTTCCAGCTCTCTAAACCACAGTTCTTTTCATTGTTGTTGTATTGTTATGCGCTACGCAACTGAACAGCACTGAACTACCTTGGACAACACATTACATCTTTAAGCTGTTGTTAACTTTTCTGCTGAGCACCCATGAAAGAGCAACATGCATCATCCACAGCTGGCCAGTGAATATACTGGAAGTGTATTCTTCAAATACACTCCAAACATGCAGGAAAAGTAATACATATTCTCAAAATTCCATATAAACACCATTCTCCAAATGTACAGAAGCTATATACAGAAGCTATATATATATATATATATACGGAAGTTATATATAAGCAATAATTATGATTGTAATAAACAACTATAAACAAAATTATTATTTGTAGGGACTTTCTATTAGTAGGTGGCTTCTCCAAACTCTAACCTGTAAATCTTTTCTAAAATAATACTTTGTTTGATTTGTTTTCTATTTCTTTAAAATTGAAGGTGAAAGATTTAGATTGAAATGATGTTTTCATGTCACTAGCGTCCGTAGCCTCATTTTAGCCAGGCCCCTGCGTTTTACAGCAGGAAGCGAGACTACATCCCTGTCCTTTATGGCTACATGGTGAGCAGTTTGATCCCTTAGCTTTGAAGAAAATGAGTCCCGAATTCAAGTCAAGTTTATTTATAGTGCACATTTAAAAACAACCTTAAGTCTTAAGGCAAGAGAGGTCATAGGATGGTGAACAGTAATTTGTTGGTGGATCTGAGGGAGCTGCCAGAGGAGTATGGACTAATCGTATCACAGATATACTGGAGGCCAAAGAGTACAATTTTAGACAGTAAAAATTTGATATCAATTCTATACTTGAAGCCACAACAAGTTAGATCCTGTCTCCTTCCTTGTGCCGGTTAGGAGTCTGGGAGCAGCAGTTTGCTGAAAAGTTACAGATGGGACCTCCGTACAGAGTATATTACAGTAATCAGGGCACACTGTAATAAAAGCAAAGTCTGAATATCAGGGTGAAACATTAAGAATCATCAGTCACATATTATACATATACTGTATTAATTAAGCATGTTTGTGTTTTTATGATTTTATATGCTACAAGCAAATGAATTATATATGTTACGTGCAAATGAATTGGGTTTATTCAACCTAAAAAAAGTACTTTGAATGAACTGTTCTTTCAAGCAAAGTAAATTTTCAGGTTGAGTAAAACGTTTCAAATTGCTTGTAACAAATTGAAGTCCTTTTTTAAGGTTGTACTTTTTTCACAGTGTGTCTACAACTGTTCAGTGCTGTGTTCGCTGATCATGTACTCGCTATTACATTTAATTATTTGTTTTAATAAAATAAACATGGCTAAGGTGTTGGGTCACGTGCAGGGCTTAAATCTAAAGTCCAAGCCTCTCCAGGTCTGAAACATGTTTTGAACTCTTGACTTTTGGTGGAGTGATCCATATGCATGTTTATTGAACATCTCTGTCTTGTGCATTCTCTGCAGTCCTTGTCTCATATCGACCCACTATTCAGTCAAATATGTTAACCCCCCACTAGGAGCCGCTTCACGCGTCTTTCAAAGCATGAAACACAGCATGTCTTATGGTAAAAATGGCATCATATGATGGCCACATTAGGGTGATGTCCTTATATGGTGCTGACCAGCTTGGTTAAATTAAAACAACATTTAGACCATCATTAAACCCAGTGATCGTTAATAATTAGAGATCAAGAAAGGTTTCATTTTAGGACCCTGGATTAGGTTTCCTGAAAGCATCTTGGTAGAAAACAGATTCTTAAATGGTAGATTGAGCATCACCCTGAGCACGAGTCTCTACCAGATGCTTTTGAGAAACCCAGCCCTGACTGTGATACATGTAAACGTAGATAGAGGTAGATCTGGATTTTATGATATTACAAATTAAAAGGTCGTTTTTAGTCCTGAAATCAGACCAGAACTTAACAGTGCATGCACCTCGTCATGCTTATAACCAAACAGAACCTGCGTGTGTGACGAGTAATAATAATAATAATAATAATAATAACAATAATAATCTCCTGCCCTTCGAGTTTTGTAGCTTGCAGGTCTAAATGAAGTTTTAAGGAGTAGAAAATGTGGAAGTGTAACTGAGAAAGTAGACGTGTTGGGTTTCAGTAATCCTCCAAAGTAATACTTGAGTATTCAGTGTTGTGTGCCACCAGTATCAGTGCGCTAATATAGATGATGCTTCTGCTGATTGCTCTAGATTATGCCTAGAACAGCGGCCTCAGCATTGTTGATTTGATTCTGGGTGGGGATCACGGGGAACGGACCTCAGACTGCAGGGCTGACCGTTTCTTCCCACTGAGCACAGCTGTTTAAGCAAGGCGCAGAAACCCACGTTGGCCCCCCTCGGCCTCACAGCCCTCAGGGTGCGTGTAGAACTAAGGCTGTGTTCCTGCAGTGCCCTTCTCCTCGACTCTCATCCAGGCAAACAAGAGCATGAAGTACTACACACAGGGCTGCTAATAAAGCTGCCACGTTTTAGAGATATTCTTCTCCTTCTTCTTCTTCTCCTCCTCCTTCCCCTTCTTTTTACTTATCTCCTTCTCTTTTATCTCCTTTTTGACCTTCTCCCTTCACATCTTCTTCTTCTTTTTCTCTTTTCTTCCTTCTTCCCATATTCTTCTTGTTTACCATTTCTTCATTCTCTCACTGATTCTTTTCTTTTTCTCCTCTTTCTCCTCTTTCTTCTTTTTTCTGATTATTCCCTTTTCTTCCCATCTAATTCTTTTTTTCCCTTTCTGTTCCTCTTTCTTTCTTTCTTTCTTTCTTCCTTTCTTTCTTTCTTAGCCACTTTTCTTTCTTTCTTAGCCACTTATTTTCTAATTACCATTTTCTCCATCTCCTCTTTCTTCATCTGTCTTCATCTCCTTCTTGTTTCAGCTACTTACCTATTTTCTTCTTTTTCTTCTGCTCTTCAGTTTTCTTTTTCTTCATCTCTTCCTATTCTATCCTTTCTGAATTTTCTAGTTTTCTAACGGCCTTCTTTAGTTTGACCTTTCAGTATTTCAGTGTTCTAGCACTGCTTTATTGGCGTGAACTGATCTCATGTTTGGTGTTAACAGGTCACCTTTATAACACAGAACTGATCTTCTCTGACATACAGTGTCCAGTTTGAATGAGTGAAAGCATTGATCATTATCATAGTAACTACAGTGCTGATGAATTCTGGGTAGAATTGGTCCTCTCCTACATGTTCTGGCCAGATTGCTAGTACAGAAGTGCCTACAGTGGACTAGGTAACTGCTCCTAAATGAGGAGGTGTCATCACTACACAGTTTTCAGTGTTTGTATTTATTTATTTATTATTTAGTTTGTTTGCTTTAAAATAATATGAACATCATTAGAAGTTAACAACGTTTTATCCTTCTCCTGTGAAGTTTGAGAACTTGGCAAAAACAACAGCTTTGAGCTTTCCTGCTATCTGCCGGTCTTTTTCACATTCCCACTCTTTTTCTCTCCACCCCCTTTTTTTCTTTCTGGTCCTTTTCTTTCTCTTTCTCTCTCTTCTTTCTCTCTCTCTTGACTCTATTTATCTCACCTTCCTTACACCTTCTCTTTTTTCCACCCTGTTCTTTTTACTCTTTTGACTTCTTCTCACCTCTTTGCTCTACCATTTCACGCTACCTGCTGAGTTGTGAAAAATGAGAGCTTCTTGCAGTGCCTGTTTACCTTCTTCATGAATCTGCAGTAATTCTTTTGGCAAACTGCTTGATGATAATGCATATTTCAGATTATTCCCTACTGTCTTTTCATCTCAGCGAGACACATTACCCATATACACCAATCAGTTATAATATTAGAATCACCTCCTGTCAAAAACTCCAGCAGCATTGGTGTGTCTCATCCACTCATATCAGCGCAACATACTAACACACCACCACCACGTCAGTGTCACTGCAGTGCTGAGAATGATCCCCAAATTCACCCAAATTCTGTAAAACCTGCTCTGTGGTGGTCTATATACATAGAGTGTAAAAATGAACTTGAACGCATTCCATGTAGTGTAGCAGCACTCTTCTATGTGATGCTGTGCCAAACTGCATGACACATCTATAGTGCGATGGCCGTTACAGCGTTATTTTTTGTACCAGTGCGAGTGCGGTCTTAAGCATAATGCATACGTACTACTGATTTATTTAAGGCAAGCCCATTCACGATCGTCTTATTCTCACCTTTCTTCCCATGTTCTCCTTAGTCCTGTCTCCTCCTTGTTTTTGTCCATCACACAGCCATTTGTTTTTTTTGTCGGTCAGAAATAAAAGTGATGGTGAGATATTCTAAATCTCTTTATATCACTTAACACTTAGATAAAGGCCAATCTTCTTCCAGTTGCTAACTAAATCCAGCTGATATTATAGTTCATAACAAGAAGTAATGGCTGCTAAATGACGGGCAGACCGTAAGTTTGTTATTATGCATGGAACGTTACATAGTCAGTGGAATGTATATCAACACAAAATCTGGTTTTCTGGCCAATAAAGCCAATAAGTTTGACGTCAATCTAAAATACTGTTTATCCATGTGGCAGCAGGGATGAATAAGGAAGAAACAGTTGGGAAACCTAAAGTATATTTTATAGATTCCTACATCAACTGAATTCTATTACCTTTTTATAAACTGTAGATGGCCAGTCGTTTGATTGCTGGTATAATGATTGCTGTAGTTTTTTTAGTAAAGCCATTTTCAGATGAGTTGTTAATTCCTATACTGGTCATCTTGGTCTCTGTGACTTTTAGGTCCCGTTAACGTTTCTTTTCTTTTTCCCTTAGATGAAAAGAGCAGTGATGTGGACCTGGCAACATCTGAGGAGTGGGATGTGAAGACCATCACTAGTGCTTTAAAACTCTACCTGAGGTAGGAAGCATGGTTTTCTGAGGTATTTTAGCCTTGTGTTGTCTTTCTCAGTTTTCTTGCCCAAAATGACAAGCCTTAACAGTGCAGGGTTGTAGACGACTGTACTGATGACTGATATAAGCCAGTACTTCTTATAGATGACTACTTTAACATAGACTTCACTTTAACATCAACCAAAAAGACCTGTAAAGTTACCTGTAAGAAGTGTAAAATTGAGCTCATCTTTGACAGCAACATTGTCATGTCATCAGTCTGTCATGTGTGAGGATCTAGAGAAACACGTTCATGGACACAAGCTCTGCATGATTAGCTATATTCGGAAGTTGCTAAGTGTTTTGGTTCAGCAAAATAAACATTGTTGGCTGGAGGCTGTCCTGTAATTATCTGTAATTATACATATCCACATAATGTGGATATGTATACATACAATGCAGGCAGTGAGTCTATTTACAAGGCAGAAAATAGAAAGAATAGTCTATACGAGCATATTTTAAACACAAATACATGTGTGCTGTCTTCTTATTATTCCACAAATCCACACGATAGCCAGATATTACAGATTGGTAATTACAACAGGGCACAATTCTAATCTTGCATCATATGCAGCAGCTCTTTTATTGGTTTTTAAATGCTCAAAGAATGCCCCCTTTACATTTGACTGTGTTAATGAGGTCAAAATATTCACTGAAACTCATCCCAGTGGGTTTTCCGACTGCAAGACACCAACAGCCAAATATGATTCAATGGACAAACCTGAGTCGGCTACAGCCCTAGAGCAGTGGAATAAATTAATCTTGGAAGAAAAAAATCTTGTGAATCATACGGGTTGGTTTTATTTGTTGCATACATTTTTGAACAGTGAACGTTTTAAACATGTTGAAGCAGTTCTATGTGAATTCATGAACTCATTAATATCCATTTGTTAGTTTTTTATTGTTTTTTCCTTTGGCGCATATATTCCTTGAGCTTGCGAGGGCACAGAGCTAAAGAATTAATTTTCAATCAATCAATTTTCATTTTCAATCAGACCATCACATACGGTAATATGGAAAAAATGTAAAATGGCTGATGTTATTAAAACAATCAACCAAAACTTAGTTTATGTGTGAAATGAATGGCTATCAAAATATGAAGGACACACTGATTAAACTATTAGCATGACACACAGTATAAAGCATTATGCACCAGTATAGGCCTTATAACAGATAGAAGAAAATGGTAGTCGGTCAGAGTGTTCACACTGCCTCTGTTTATATTCACCATTGATGAGAAGTCTCAAAAGGGGTTTTCTACCCAATTCTGCCTGTCATTGGCCCATGTTTATTTAGCTTCCTAGCCAAGGAGTGCTGATTTAAGGCCAGGTCCTGTACTTCTCTTGCAACTGAAAAGTTGCCCTGGCCTTTGAGTGAGTGCAGCGTTTACGTAAGTGTTGTTGCCGTCTAAAGTGTCATTGTTCGTCCTTTGTGGTAGTTTGCATAAACCCGTCTATAAATCACACTTGTAAGCTGACGGGGGACTTTAGTTTTAAGATCATTTTTAATTAGTTTTTCCTTTGAGATCTAACCTCAGTCCGATTAATGAGTCTCGCGTTCATCCATTTTTAATACTGCATGAATAATTTAGACTGGTGTACTTATTGTAAAGTTTGCCCTTATTTGTACTGCATCACTACATACACACCCCTCTACATAAAACAGTAGCGCATTCATTACTATGCGACACTTCAACATCACTTATAACATTATTTGCAAGTAAGTCATGTTTCGGATGTCTCTTTGTTTAGCACCTATTGGTACTTTTCACTATTTTCTATACCTTGTAGTTTATCATGGACTTGCAGACACACAAAGCTGTGCTACATCTGTATACCCCTAATAGTGCCAGGTGGAAAGAATCTTGAATCTTGACTGTTGGAAAGTAGTGTCCAACGTTTGGCCGCTGGAACTGTCCAGGCTCATGCACAGACATTCTGAGGGGCAAGGACTCAAGGGAAATAAAGCATGTCAAGAAGATGAATTATTTAACTTGTAGTGATTTACAGCATATTGCACACGCTGTTATCAAGACAGTGTAATCATGCTTCAGACAAAAGCATATTATTAAGGGTTGTCTCACAGACAGCCAAAAGTACTGGCTTTGCTGTCCAACCAGGGATTTGAACCCTAATCTCCAGCGTACAAGGCTGAAACATTTTTAGATACACCGTTCAATTGCTGTGACTGTATTTAATGCTGTTTATCACCCCTTACCACCTTGTCTTTGGATGTTCCAAATATCCACATTATGTAATGTCAAACTATTTTTTAAAGAGGCTATCAGTGCTAATCACCATGCACTAAAATACAGCACAAGAGGGGACATGATGAAGCTCATTAAACCCGATAATGTGGGGTAAACGCAGAATGCCTTCATGATTGGAATAACTCAAATGCACTGAGTAATAATAGCTAACCTTTAGCATCAAGACTACATGTTATAACCCAATGACAGGGAAGCTCCAGTTTGGTGCTATTTATAGGGCTGTACCATGCTGTTAAAGTAATAGAAGAATAGTGTGACACAAGTACAGGCATTTTTATATATAACAGCCGCTTATATTTTCCCTGTAAAGGTTACAGAGACTGTGCCTGTATGTTTTTTTATAGACACGCAATAACAAATACGTAGGATTGTTCAACAGTGGGTATGAGAACAAGCCACATGCTTTTACAGGCTTGTTGAGAATTGAGTATTTGAGTCATGCTCATGCAATTGGCCATTCAACTGAATGGTCAAGTTATTTATCCCCTGTGTTGGATTGCAGAGTTTAATCCCAGAGCATATGGGCCAAAACAATGGAAAAAAAACACCCGTTATTCTTCCTCTGCCAAACTTTATAGTTAGCACCATGCTTTCAAGCAGGCATTCTTCACTTGCAGCCCAACGCTTAGCATTGCTCATGGTGGTCTTAGGCTTGCATGTGGCAGGTCGTGACTGGGGAAACCCAATCCAGACAGGACCCAATTGACAGTTCTTGAGCTGATATTTGATTCCTGAAGCAGTTTGGAACTTGTTGGATAGATGTTCTGTGAGCTTGTTGCTTAATGACTAAGACGTTGTTGCTTCTAAATGTTTCCCTATAGCAGCAGTTACAGTTGCCTGAGACTCCTGTCCCTATGAGAGCGATGCTGGTCACTGAGCTCTTCAATATGATCCAGTTTAATGGCAGTCTGTGTCTCTGGAGGCTGCATGACTGTATATTTGATTTTATGCACATATAACATATATCTTAGCAGTGGATGTGACTACCTAGAAGAGGTGTCTATATACAGTTTACAATTATCAAAATTTTTAGCTGCTTGAAATCGATATCAGTGACAGCGTTTTAATATCAGTTAGGCCCTATTTAAGAGTCACAAGTATCTTTTGTCAGTCAGCCCACCGCGCCTTTTCTCACAGTGCAGAAGGAAGCTGGGAAGTAAACGGGGAAATATTTCTGCTCCTGGACCGTGCACAAGGAGAACATGGGAGCCAGAGAGCGGGCCTTTGTTTTTGATGTGTGTTTGGTTATGTTGACTCTGCGTCGTGAGAGCCGAAGCAGAATCGCTCACTCAGGCTTGTCCGTCCACTGCTGGTGAGGAGAGGAAGGTTCCGGAAGCCACAGAGAGCCGTGTTGTCGTTGGCCTCTCTCAACTGTGCCTTCACACAAGAAGAGCTTTGATATTGAGGTCGCAAGGTCATGGGATACGAGGCTCTTTCCATCTACTGTCCCTAAGAGCTAGACACATTGGTATAAAAGCATGAGCTTAATGTACTTGCTTTAATCCTTTGTTTTAAACTTGTTGAAGTAGTTCTATGTAAATTCATTAACTCATTTATTTATTTATTTATTTATTTATTTATTTATTTATTTATTTATTTATTTAGGTGCATATTTTCTGTGAGCTGGCCAGAACACAAAGCTGAAGATTTTTTCAATGTCTATCAAACCATATGGCTAAAAATGTTTTTTATTATTTTTTTTTTATTTTTTAAGTTTTTAATACTGTCAGACTGGAGTACTGTTATTTTTACCAGACAATAGAAAGGCAAAATATGATTGTTTCAATAAAGGTATGAAAATGAAATATAGTCAAAATACTCAATTGAGAACTTAAATTAGCCAAGGTTGGTATATTGAACTAAAATGACTACCAGTTAGTAAATGTTCTTCTGCACGTTGCATGCCATTACATTTTTCTACCAGAGAGGTCACCAAATCCCACAAGTTGTTTTACTGAAATGCGAGTCGAGCTTTGTCTGCTGTTGATTTTGTATTCTACACTTATTAAATTCATAATTTCACAGCTCTCATCATAATACTAAACAATAAAACTAACACTGATTAAGAACTAAATTACAACTACTACTTTCCAGAAAATAAAAACTAAAATAAAACCAAACAGTGTACCGAAACCTAACATAAATAACCCTTAAAACCCTGTTACTGGTAGATGTTCATTCAAGGTATAACTTTAGACCAGAACATGGTCTAATGTGGAAAGACGTAAAGACGAAAGTTTTATTTTACAATAGCTTTTTACTTATGAGATTTTATTTATTAATTTATTTGTTTGCTTGTTTGTTTGGTTGGTTGTTTGTTTGTTTTACATATCATTTCCTAATTAAAGCATAATATAATTTTCTCACACAGAATAAAAAAGGGAGCCATGGCCTCACAAAGAGGTTCCAAAACTGTTTATTCAGACCCTGAACACTCTGGGCCAGGTGTACTTTCTACTGTGGACGCAGCATAAAATAAGCCTTGATGTGACCGCACAATGTGCCGGCATGTAATGTTCCATAAGACTACAGCTTAACAATATGAAAGTTCAGTGATGAAGAGAGAGGGACTAATAAAGGACGTTCTTTCCCAGCAAAACATTCTAAAGGGGTGTTATTTCACTCTGCCTAAGAAAACTGAACACGTGCACACTTTTAGCATGAAGAGCAGAGAATCAAGTTTAGTGGGTTTTTTTTGTTTAGTTTTTTTTCCGTGCATCAGCTGCACATATCGGCTCGTGTTACAGTTTCATGTATAACATGTGAGAGAATGTGTTTGTTTTGCGCCTCCTGCAAAAGGCATATTACACAGTGCTCTCAGGCTTTTGGGTGTATTTGCGATTGTGTCCTGCTCCTCTCCTCCAGTAGACTCATTTAGGTCCAGCTGTGGGTGACGGAGCTGGCTGGCAGCCAAACGCTGAGCAAACTACCTTCAGATGAACTTGGTTCTCACTGTGAAACTCTGTGCAGCATCCAGCCACATTAATCACAGAGAACTGTGTGTGTGTGTGTGTGTGTGGGTGTGTGTGTTCACTCTCTCTCTCTCTCTCTCTCTCTCTCTCTCTCTCTCTCTCTCTAGGAGTCTTCCTGAACCTCTAATGACTTATGGCCTATACAAGGAGTTCATAGTTCCTGCAAGTAAGTGCTCTTTTCTAAGTGCTAACGTGTAATCTAGCGTAAACTTTATAAAAGGCATTTAAGTTTGCTTATAACTAAAATTAAAGTCATATTTAGCTGTTAATTAATTCATATCAAATTTTGAAACATGCAAATTAATGTGTAATTTAGTGTGGCCTCTTATGGAGGAGATCTATCCAAAGGAAAGAGAAAACTGACACTGTATGTATTTGTATTAAGAGCCTATAGGAAATGTTTGCATATAGATAGTGTTAAGTAAATTATAGAAAAACACAGATCAGGTCCATACAAAATCCTTCTTACAGACACTAGTGTGTGTGTGTGTGTGTGTGTGTGTGTGTGTATGTGTCTGAGGCAGAGAGAGAGAAAGCACACATACATTCCTGTGCGGTATTAATCACGGTACCTGAAGGCCAGGCCGTGCTCTGTGAGGTGTGTGTGAGTGACAGGTAAACAGACTCAGCTCAGACTGATGGAGAGACAGCAGAGCCTGAGCTCCTCTCACTTTTTCACCACAGACACCTCACTGAGCAGCCTGACCCCAGCACCCTCTCACTCAGCACGTATCTGACAGCCTTCAGTTGCTTTTGGTCTAAAGGGTCTATAAAGGGTCTGTAAGCCCCCACATTTTTTTAGAAGCCCCGTGTCCTACTATAGTTTAAGGTTCTTATAATTCAGTTTTTACATGAGCTTTTTCTCTTCATCATTTAATAGACTTAAACGCTCTCAGGTGATCTCTGATTAAGTCATACCTCATTCATAAAGTAGTCTGAAAGGGCTGAAACACTGTGCTAACTTTAACATGAGTGGGCATGCATAAACTGTTGTGAGATGTAAAGATGAAGGCATTTTGCTTTTGCAGCACAGGTTTTATATATGGGCTGTATAGACTTAGGAGTGAGTATGTTTTGGAAATGCTTGCATACTACTTTTAAAAGTGTGGGGAGGTTCTATTATATGTGCATTAAAAGTTTTGCTCCAACATGTAGACTGAAAAAAGTTGCCTACAGTAGTATAGCCCCACCCTAAAATGGTTGTTGTTGTTGTTGTTGTTACTATTATTCATCCAATTTGTGGTTTTATAGTGCTTCAGATAATTTCTCTCTGAATTTAGCACAGTAAATTCTGTATGTTTCATCCCATACTGCTTTTTGAACAAGCTTGTAACACAAAGCACAGTAACAAAAACAGTGTTTAGTTCTAAGGGATGAAAAGCAGTTGGACAGTGGTCACACTAAATTGAATTAGGACAAAAAAGTGCATGAATGTTGTAAGTGAACTGGGAAAAGTAAAAGAAAGCCTACATTTCTCTTGTATTTCATTTATCTCCTCATGTCCCCTGATGTCCAGTTAAAGTACTGTAGGCTGAATAGTTGTCTGTGTATATAAATGGTGTATATAAAAAATTAATTATGAATTAATTTGAAAAATAGCTTAGTTTTCTTTTAGACCGTATGAACTGGGGAGTGAACAGTATGATACGGTGGCAGAGAAGTGCAAAACAAATTAACATTTCAAAAACAAAATTACAAAAATAAAAACTAATTTACAAAAAAAAAATACATTCAAGAAAACAAAATTACAAAAGCAAAAACAGTTTTACAAGATGTGAAACACTTTTACCAGTACTGAAAAAATGTTAGAAACTGCGAATTCTGACGCAAATGGTAGGTCTAACATGCATGAAGTCTTTGTTGCGGACCCTTGTCAATCAAACTGTTTCGAAGATAGAGACGAACAGGCGACTTCTAAACCACTTGGAGTTGGAAATGTTAACGAAAGTAAGTGGACTGTAACGGTGGCTGTAGTGGATAACCAGTGGTTTGTAACCAAGTCCAAGTGGTTTAGACGTCACCTGTTCGTCTCTTTCTTCCGTCTACTCTTTTAAAAACTCTAAAGACCTTCCAAAAAACAAAAGCGTGCCAGCTGGCTAAAATGCGTGCCACAAAATGGACAAATCATGCTTTAGCATTGTCACCATCCCAAACTCCACTCACTCTATCACCGCAAAACTGTTTGATTGACAAGGGTCTGTAACAAGCACTTCCTGTGTGTTAGACCTACCCTTTGCTACCCAAGTGTTTCAGTACTGGTAAAAGTGTTTCACGTCTTGTAAATTGTTTTTGCTTTTGTAATTTTGTTTTCTTGAATGTAATTGTTTTTGGTTTTTTTTTGTAAATTTGTTTTTATTTTTGGAATTTTGTTTTCTGAAATGTTAATTTGTTTTGCACTTCTCGGCCACCATAGTATGATTTGAAACTTTCACAATTCCCTCAATCAGCGCTTAAATTTAAAATAACAGAGTAATATACAGTTTTCCAGGATACAGGCCCTTTAAAAAAAGAAAACAGTATGAGCTCTTTAAATGTGTCCCCTGGCTAATGTATGTTGTATGTGAGGATGCTGAGTGTATGTACATGAAGATGTATGAATCCCCTCAGGGGAGACTGAATAATGTAAACTGTGTGTGTGTGTGTGTGTGAACAGAAAATCTCAGTCCGGAGGCTCGTGTTCAGGCCATTCACCTCTTGGTGCACAAACTGCCTGAGAAAAACAGAGAAGTGTTGAGTCTGGTTACCAAACACCTGGCGAAGTGAGTGACTGCACTTCTCTACTACTCCTTCTCTTTCTCTTTTTCTGCTACTCAACTTTTTTCTTCTCTTTCTCTCTTCCCTCGTTATATCCTGGGTATATGGTGCTATATTGGTTTTGTTGTTAGCGGTTTTACAGATAGATAGTTGAATATACAGTTAACTACAGCGCCTGTCACATCAAAACTAAACAGGTACCAAGTTTCCTAAAGTTTATTTTCTGTCTGGTTACAGTTTACAATACAGTGTGGTAGTGTCATTTTAAAAGTAGGACAGAATAAAACAAGCTTTGTCTGGTTTGTTAGACATTCCTTTAGCATAGAGCAGCAGTTCTCAAACTTTTCCCGGTCCCCCATTCCCTCTCATTACTTTCAGCAAACAAGGACCGTGCTTTACCAGAAACAGACCTTGTTTTGCTAGCTATCAACTTGCACAGGTATGTCCATGTTCCATGATGTTACAACTAACCTGGGTCATGGGTGCATTATGCCCATGAATTGTGATTGTGATACACACACACACACACACACACACACACACACACAAATGGTGCCACGGTCATCTTACTTGGTAGTACAGTTTTTTTATATATATATATACACACACACATATTATATATATATAGATGCTCACTCAACAAAAAAACAATGTCAGCTGTGACTGTAATGTGCCTAATAGCCTGTAATACCTCCATGAGCACAAATAACAGCTGCAATTTGATTTGGCATGTACTGGACAAGTTTCTGGATGTAGGCGACATCAGTGTTCAGCTACTCCTGATTTGGTGGATGCATTCCCTGGCAAAATTCTGAGGAGAATTTCCTGTAGACTGGGATTTTAGCCAGTCCTGGTAGACCTGTATGACTGTATGCTTCCATATACCTGCAAATTCAGCTACTATGGCCCTTGACATGCCCAAATGTAATCACTCCTTTTAGCCCATCATTAACATCTGCTTTGTGACCCATTTCCCACACATGGAGTGAGACATTCACTGCACTGTACCTACCTCTTCTCAGTCTATGAATCCCGTCACTCACACCCCACAGGCACTTATAGCCCCATCATCCTTGTGCAATGCCAGGAGCCTGAAGCTGCTACCTCCTTAAACACACAAGGAGGAGCTGAGGTGTGTGTGTGGCCAGGAGGCCAGCGTCCTCTCATGCTGGAAAGAGTGCCCGTTTTTAAAGAGTCTGTGCTCCTCCTCTAATTCAGCACAGGTGTGCGAGATCAGAGGAGCACACATCACATGCTTGGGGCTAGACAGCAGCTCCGCCTCTCTGCCACCACAGCAGCTAAAGAGAAGATGGAGAAGAACATTATGATATTGAATTTGATCATCTCCCGGCACTCGTTCTGTCCTTATGCTGTGTCTCTCTTCTCTTTAACTCAATACATTCTCTGCCTGTATTCTTGTGCTCTCTCACTTTTTCCTTGCCTATTTTTTCCCTTACTCTCTTACTCGCTCTCTTCCCTCTCTTTCCCTCACTGTGGGAGAAGGTTGTCTCGCCGTTTTCTGCCCAGTCTGTTCCACTGCAGTATCTTTCCCTGGATTTCATACGTTATCTCAGTCTAAAGCTCTCTTTCTCACTGTATATCACCTTCCTTGTTTTTCCTCCCTCACCACATATATATCACACACTTACACATACACACATTAACCTACACAAGTCCAACCCTACATGACACACACACACATACACACACACACACTATACCAGCATAAAGACCTTTGGCTTTCTGTAGCCTTACCTCTGTCACCAAGGCAACGGCACACATATGCAGACAGCTGAGAGAAGAGCAAAGCGGCAGCCCACTTCTCCAGCTGCACACTCATCTCCTAAAAACAAAAACAGCCGAAGTGCCGCAATCTAGATTAAGCCCTACTTTTGTTATTCTGAGGATTAACCTCCTCCTCCCTTTTTTAAAAGAGATCCGTGTTACATAACAGCCCCATCTGAGCGATTATATGGTATAAGACACTTCTGAATAAACGTTAGCTAACAGTACAAGGCTTTTCTCCACGCCCTGATTTTTTTATAGAATCTAAATAGGAGCAAATTGAAGATAAGTACATAAACCTCTTTCCCTCCCGGCTATCAAGCCACCGGGCAGCCTCATCTCCGTCAAAATATAGAGCCGGAATCGGTGCCAGTGGACGCACCATTGGAAATGAAATTTGGGTTATCCGCCATGAAATTCTTCCCCGGTCCGCCCTGTTCGCTCACGCACTCCTCAAAGTTGGCTCTGGAAACACACTGGTTGCAGACTGAAAGAGAGAGAGACTAAATTTCCACCCTTGGACTTCAAATTGGATTTGAAAGGTGATTAATTTGAGTCGTCAGTGGATTTCTGTTTTTTCCCAACTCGGTGTGTGCCATCTGAAAGAGGCTAACTATTCAACAATATTCCAACATGGGAATTGGACGTCAGACTACTGAAGACTTCCTTATCGCCTACGTAAACACAATTAAGACGGTATCCTTCACAACCACAATGCAGCATATAAAGACAAAACCTAACAAGATAAACAAACTTCAAGACCTTTATAACTTCAATAACTTGCATCAAATAATTGGTGGCATTGTGGCAGCAATTATGGGAAAGTAAACATTTGACAAATGCATCCACAGACCTCTGTGTTACTGTACATTAATACATAAACAATTACTCAAGATCAGTTTAACAAGTTAACAAGACCAATGGAAAAACCCTTCATTTTTGTGTTCTAATAGCCAGATATTTTCCCTTCAGCTTTTGACCCTCCACAATAAGATAAAAACAAATAAAAATAGTTTTGCTTTGAGGTCACTAGCATCTTTACTTGACACTGGCAGTGGTGAAATGCATTTTAAGAGGGACCATTATATTCATTGCCAGTGGGACCGTAGCATCTACTAGAATACATTTATATGGTTCAGTTTTTCTCTGTATTATATCTGTATTCACCCTCTGTCTGAAATGCTTGCTAGAGCTCCTGTGTCTTTAACCCCTCCTCGCAACTGTTGCCCCACCTCTGAACAATAAAATAGCTAATAGCCTATGGCTAAATGGCATACTTAACATGGATAATATGGCTAAAAGATATATTTACTAGCATTAGTACCAAAAGGGATTTTGTTTGTCTTGTCATGAACTTGAAGGTTAAGGAATTTGGTCAAATTAATGGTCCACATTAGCTGTTAGCTTTGTTTTCAGGTCCCAAAAAACAGGAGTCACATATCTGAGTGATATCTGTTCAAGCAGGACTACTACTAATGAAGGAGCGCTCAGTTTAGGGAATTATAGAAGGAAATTGTAGAAAGTCAAAGCATGGGCATGCTTCCAAAAAATACGAACAAACAACACATTTTTCTTCTGTGTGGTGGAAATGGCTTTCCATACAAAAGGGCTGTGCACAGAGCATGGGTTTATATTGCAGTGGTCATATGTTAATTATGAGGTTGCACTTTTGGGCATTTGTTGGTAATTCTTGGATTTTAGTGTGTTAATTAAACAAGGTTCACAGCTAATCAGAGATTTGTGAACCAAGGTTTTATTTTTCATTTCACTGAATTTTGTTGCACCACATACTGGTTTTTTTTACATGGATTAATAGCTTTACAGTAAACGTATCAAAATTACTAAAGCTTAACTCTCTATATTATTAGAGCCTGTTAACATGTTAGCTATCTGCTGAGCTGTCCACCCTAGACCAACTGGTTCAAAAAAATAAAAAAATAAAACTCTGTTCTTATCTGGAAGATGTTTAGTCTTCATTGTTTACTTTGTAATTCACTTCATCTTATTACAATGATGCACACAAAAGCTACTTGAGAGCTGGGTTAAATGTAACCTTGGTTATTTTAAACAAAATGATAAAGTTTTGATGGCTGGATTAATAGCTGTGCCTTGCTTTATGTTTCTCTCTTACCATGTTTAGGCTAAATCCTTGTTTGTGCAACCCACCCCTAGTATACAATATGTTAAACTGGCCACACAGACTAGTACAAAGTGTAGCCCATCAATAATTGCTGCGTTGTTTGGCAAATCTGTCTTTATGTGTTTCGGTTCTGTGCTTCTGCTTCTACTACTGCTACTACTATTCTGCCAATACAACAGTTCTTATATGATAGACAAACTTTTTTTTCTTCAACAACTTTACTTGCATGGCCAGATGCCCCCCTAGAAAAAAACTTTTTACGTCAGCATGCTCACAGTAACTCTGTTGTCAGACTTTTTCTTTTTTGCTCAGGCTAATGGTGGATCGCCTCATCTTTAGGCAAAATAACCCAGTCCAGAACCAGGCCATGGTTCTAATCCTAACCAAACACATTTCGGTACCTCAGTAGCCTGAGGGAGTTATATGTTTGCTATGGCAAAAAATCCCTACACGCCCTGGGGTGTTCCAGAAGGAGTGATGCCCACCCCAGACTTAGACAGAGCTTTCTTAGACATCCATCCTGAATAAACTCAGACTGACAGTGTTTACACTTAACCGTTTACGAAATGGTACATTGAATATATATTCAAGCTGCTCATGTACATGAGTGTGTTTTTTCCCTGGTTGTATATTTTTTTAAACCAGAGTCTAGAAAAACAGCACTTTTCAGTTCAGCTTAATCAAAACTTTTTAAGACTTAATTTGCACAGGCAAAATATACAGGCTTTGGCTTTTTACTTTTGTTTATAGTTTATTTACATGTTTGTTGTTTGACTTTTGTCATTTGTTCAATGGAGAAAAGTCCCAGCCCCCACAACTGAACAGATTTGTTCTACAGACGTGTAGTGTCCTACAGACACTGTACAAGATAAATATACTGGTATATTTGACTAGACGTATTTAAGTACTTTCTGTATGTCAAATTCACAATAATTTAAAACTGAGTCAAAAAGGCATTTTACAACAAAGTTTGTTTTGGGGTTTTTGGGTTTTTTTTTTGTTATTAGAATCTTGGTCAGATGCTTCTGGTTGCATTGACTAAACACACTGCACTCTCGGTGGGTAGGATGCCCCTACCTCCTCAGTCACTCATTCATCCCGATGCTATACTGTTATTTGGCATAACAGAATTCACAGTTAGCTTTCTTCTCCAAGTGTGTTGAGCTATCCACTGACGTTGCATTAGCTTCCATTTGAAATATGTGTTCATCCTCCTAGCATGGATGCATCATGTAAAGGGGAGACCTAGCCAACCGAACGTTGTGAAACAAAATTGGACAGGAAAGTTGGGGGAAAGCGTATTTAACACTGTTCCTAGCACTTCTGAATTAAGTACTTTTTACACCTTGTCATTGTTAAGGTAACAGTGCGGATTCTTCTGTTTGCATTGAGTGAGGTGGGATGGCGCACCATCTGACACCAATCCTCAATAGAAAATCTCTCCAGATCCTCGAGAGCCCTTCGGCTCAGTCTAGAGGTTTTGAATAGGGCTTAGGTTAGGGGACTGGCAAAACCTCCAAAAGCTTAACCCTGTGCTCAGAGAACCTTGTTTTGGGAGAACTCTATCAAATAATTCCTTATATGGTAGTAGGATTTCCAGGGCCTTCAAAAGAAAACCTCACAACTTAAACAAGGACCACCACCACCACCATGCTTCACAGTGGGGTTCTTTTTTGCGTTATGTTGGCTCTTTGTTTTCACACAAAACTCACTTCTGGAATTCAGTTCCAATCAAAGTTCTAGCAAGTACTTGCATTTTTTTTTTTGGTTTGATTACTCTCTTCTGCCTAGCATTCCAAACACTTTATTGGCATGGAGGGTCTTAAAAGTAGTTGTTTTGAGACTCAGTGACCTCAGAATGTAGCCAGCTCCTAACCATCTCCAACTTTCTCCTTATTGTACATGGGGACAAAATACAGTTTATCTTCTTCCAGTTTGGCTCCGCTGCTGGTTTAAAACATATTGTACTTTCTGGGGGAAGTTATTTTTAATAGCCATTGCATGATTTAGGTTAAATTTCAGTCGCATATTCTTTGATGCTGATACCCTAGAGAAGCGGGAGGGCATTTGTGACCACTCAATAGTTCTTAAAGCCTTAGATGTACCTAATAATTTCAAACACAGAAGGGTGTATTCATTCACTGGTCATTTTATTAGATACACCTACCTTGCAACAGCACTTATTGACAATTTTATCAGCTCTGTTTGCCATACAGGTGAATTTTGTGTTCTGTGATTACAGACTAGTCATTTGGGTGGTGGGTCATTTTAAGCAGTGCAGTGACAATGATTTGGCATGTTGGTGTGTGTTGTAAAACATTTTGCAAGATTAACTTTTATGGAAACATGTCTACTTGTAGTCAGCATATCTTATTCCATTGTCAGGTAAATTTACTTGTTTCGAGAAATAATACAGATAATTGGAAGGAAAGAGGGAAGATTTATGTATATGACCCGTACATACTAATATTGCTTTCTCCTTAAATATACACACATAAAACATGCATTTTTCTTTCTCTCTCTCTGTCTCTCTGTCTCTCATGCTGTGTGTGTGTGTGTGTGTGTCTGTGTGTGTTTATGTGCAGTGTGGCAGCCCACAGTAAGCAGAACCTGATGACCGTAGCTAACCTGGGTGTGGTGTTTGGCCCCACACTTATGCGACCGCAGGAGGAGACAGTGGCCGCCATCATGGACCTCAAGTTCCAAAACATCGTGGTGGAAATCCTCATTGAGCAGCACGAAAAGGTAATTCATTCCCCCCCCAACCCCCCCCACCCAACCCCCAGTGATAATAGCAACAGTATTTTCCAGCATAGTCTCTGTTCTGTGTCATGCAGTGTCTCACCACAAACAAAACTTTATAAAGGAAGCCAAAAGGCAGCTGCTCCAGACCCTGCCCATTAGATTCCATTATAAACGTGTTTGATGTCAGCAGCATTTCTGTTCTTACAGGGAAACGGCAAAATTACTGTCCGTGGTAAGTGATGGAGATTAGACTGAAAACGTTGTGAGATAAGGATTTGGCCTAAAATGTATTTGCACAATCTAGATCCAAAGCTGAGAAGTAGGTGCAGGACCCTCTACAGCACAATATTAGCCAAAGAAACACACTATTCGGTGGAATTCTCCTTTAATGCATGTAGAATCTACCTCATAGACAGCCATTATATGAAATGGTAATGAATACTCTGCTTATGAGATCGCTCTGAGATCAATTTTTGTCCTTAAACGATTTTTTAGATCGTATTTTAAATGTATTTTTAATCCATTCACAGCAGGGAGGTATATGCAGGATGTTACGATGCACAAAAATCTGCAGATAAAGCAGATTTATTGTGATTTAAGTCCTTTTCAGTCACTCAGACCGTGTCATGCTCCTTAAAGCCACTAAGGGGAGCCCTGTGAGTTCAAGCAGTGTTTCAGAGTGCTTCATCTTATGGTTTACCTTCAGACGGACGATCCACTTTCATTGGACTAAAACGCTGTAGAAGTCATTCGTTTAACCAGCTTTAGGTGATAAATAATCTGGGTAATCCCTCGATGGGGTTAACTCACAAATCTACATAAGATGAATTCTTAATCTATCACTTGTTTTGCCTGGCATATAAAAATAGGTGATAGAGTTACCTTGTTGCATAAGCATATTCCAGGTCAGCGCTCAAAGCTTTGTGTTTTGTGTGTTTTGAATCAAGTGACCCATATTTAGGGATTTGTTTTTTCACCACTTTATTTCCAGGCATTTCTTCCACGAATTGATCTCATACAGACAAATATGCAGCTATGCCTGAAGCTATTGGAGCTGTATTTAGTTTAAACATTTTTGAAGCATGAGGTAATTTGCTGATGTAAGTTAATTAGGTTGCAGTGAACTAGTAGGCATATTAGAAGGCAGAGTCATAAGTATTTGAGAGAGGGAGGCAGCATCATACTGAAACCTCTGTTGCATCTGAATGTCCCTTTGTCACAGTTTAACACAGTTTTATGTTTAACAGTTTGGGCGTCCCTGATCAAATTACACGTTTTTGATTTTTGAAGCATAATTAAGAAGATAGAACACTCTACTGTGTGTTTTAATGTCACTGTTTTATCTTCTGAATTTAACAACATTGGAAAAGACCGTAAAACATGCATTGTGACCTGTTGTTATTATATGTTATATTATATGTTGGTTTTTTTCAGTAATGTGGAATAGAAATTAGGTACCAAAGTTGTACTATATTACTGTTTGTTCCCTGTAGAGAATGTGTATTTATTTATAAGTTCCCCAGACAAAAAAAAATGTCCACTTGTGTGTTAAAGGTGGTAGTAACTTCAGACTTCTGCAGATGGCATTGAACGAGGATAATCAGGCTATAAATACCTACGGGTGTGCAGCGGGATTCATAGATTGAGAAGCGGTGGTGTATGATGGTGGTGCAGTGAGTGTCTCGTTCAATGTGTGGAAAATGGGTCCAAAGCAGATTTTATTGATTGGCAAAGAGGAGTGATTGCATTTGGGCGTGCCAAAGGCCATAGTGTGAAGAAAGTAGTTGAATTTACAGGTGTATTCTCTGCAAAGTAATTGTGCCAGGAGAGGCATCCACCAAATCTGGCCTAACTGCACAATTCTTTGATGCAAGAGTGGCAGAACGTTGATGTCGCCTCCATCCAGAAACTTATCCAGTCCATGCCAAATCGAATCATAGCTGTTATTCGTGCTCATGGAGGTATTACACCCTGTTGGGTACATTTCAGTCACAGGTGACTCATTTTTTTGTCCAGTGAGCTTTGTATTTGTAGTATAGCATAGTGTGCAGCATTTGTATGTATAGTATTTGTAGAATAGCATAGTCAATAAAATGTGTCATTCGACCAAGGCTGTTCAAACTTTTGCACATGAGTGTATTTAAAATTTAATGCAGTTTAATTATGTTACATCAAAGATTAACAAGTGTCTTTTTAATGTCTTACAAAGCATATTGCAATTATATGATGTAGCAAACTAGTTACAGTATATTCTGTGCAGCCCTAGCTATTTTCAAACAGTCAACAGTGCTAAAAAAAAACGTACTAAAATACAAATGTGCAATAAAGCATACAATACAGCAGGGCTCAGAGAAGAAATGTTTTTTACTAATTTACTGTTTGCAACTGTGAAAGCATAAGCCTAAAATGGTCATATTGGTCATATCATGTTCAGTATTTTCTGAAACAAACCTGAGAGAGGCAACATGTGGGGAGAGGAGTTGGCTGAATATAGATATCCAAACTCATCATAGTAATTATTTACTTAATCATATATGTGAATAAATTAGCAAAAAGTCTCTGTTAAACCTCAGGAACGAGCTAAAATTCAAAGATTAAGTCATGGAAAAGATGTGGGACACGTTGACCCGTGATATCTCAGTAAAAACATTTTCTGCTACAATTTCAGCTGTTGTGACATTTATAATAACTGTGGAAAAACTGCAGTCAGCTTTAATAATTGTGATCGGGCAATTATGTAATAACTGTGACAAACATAATTACTAATTGTACTGCCCAATGCATACTTTAATCTAGTGCTTTATGTTAAGAAAATACTATATTTATAGAAAGCTTTGTTGTTTGCCATCCATCAACTGTGGAAAAATGTCATAAGGCAACAAGGATAGCCTATACTGCACAGTGCGCATGATGAAGTGAATGAAATTAACAAGACGTGATGCTGATCCAAGGGCACTTGGGAGTTTGGAAGTCAAACATAAACAATGAGCTAGTTCAAATTCTTGATAGATTGTTGGAGCAAGAAACTAATGTCCGTAGCCGATAACAGAGAGTTCGGATTAACTTTCCCAAACAGTCAAGGATGATTACTCCTTTTTTATTTTCGATCCTCCAACCCATTCAGCAGTATAGCCAAAGATGGAGTTACTGGGCAGTTGTGACCTTGAGGATTTTGCCTCCCCCTTAAGAAAAGTTGGAGCGAGTTTGGTGTTGATATTCAAGGTATGGAGTGACTCTGCAGACGGGTGGATATTAGCTCCTCTCTTAGGCCGAGGCTGCTGCACTCCAGACTGGAGATAGCCCCAGATGCTCTCAGCAGACAGTGTTATGCATTCAGGTCCATCTGTAGAAAAGCAGAGATGGAGAGGGAGAGAGGGAAGGAAAGAAAGAGAGAGAGTGTGTGTGTGTGTGTGTGAGAGAGAGAGAGTATAAAGAGTGTCAGGAGAGAGAGAGAGAGAGCAATGGTGGTAAAGGCTGGAGAGGTTGAGAGAGAAGCGGAGTGTAGACAGAAAAGTCTTTGAGGGAGAAAGAGAGAGAGTATGAGTGAGAAAAGAAGATGGAGAAGGACGAAGGGAAAAGAAGAGGGATGTGAAAAGGAAAGACGAGGTGGGCAATATGACATGAAACTATAATAAACTGCATTATGAAAACGCAGTGGGTATCACATTGGGGTGTACCAGTACAGCATTCATGACTGGCCACTTCCTTGTTTCTACACTTCCATTTTATCAGGCCCCCTTCAGAGGAGAGGCTTACCTGGACTGCACAGCCTTACCTCAACTAAAGCCCAGGTGCCCCCTTTACCAATTAGGTCCACCCAGAATTATCACAGGGTCATCCAATCAAATGGGGAAATACTATTTTAATTAGCCAAATATTTTAAGATGATGTTTGAACTGTGTCCTGTGAATGCTGTCACTGTATAATGGGCAATCAAATCATACGCTCTTTGCCAAATAATGGCTTCTCTTGTCAACCCTCACCCAATCACTGCACAACCGTCATAGCTTTTTATCAAGCCTTCAGTTCATTATCGGCGCACCCGTGTTTGAATTTGAAGCTCCAATTGCTATTAAAAGATGAAACTGCAGGTATTTCAAAGGCATTTCCACAACATCTGCATGTTTTAGCTAGTTAGTAGTAAAGTGTGCTGAACAACATTGTGGTTTGGTAACAGTTAACAAACCCTTCTCAAACCAAGTGTTTTCAAGTTTAAAGGCGCAAGTGAGGCTAAAATTGGCTTCCTCTTCGCAAGTTTCTTTTCACCAATTTTTCACCTTGAATGGTGCAGCAGTTGCAGGTGCCACAATGACAACCTGAAGGAAAGCCTAAGAAAAAAAAAAACTAAGAACCAGGAAAAGCAAACTTCAGCAGCTTTGTGTGGGAATGGAAAGCCTCCTCAGTGCAAATTTCCAGCAGTGACAGACTATGGCTTTTAATGGTTTGGGTTACTAGTGCAGTAATGGATACTCCTTCCTAGAGTAGCTAAATGTTTTAAGTTTTTGGATGCTGTGTGTAACTAGACTCATAGGGCCCAAGAGCATGTTAAAGCAGCCCTGTATAGGAGCACTTTGTAGTTCTACAATTACAGACTGTAGTACATCTGTTTCTCTGCATACTTTGTTAGCACCCCTCCTTTGCCCTGTTCTTTAATTGCCAGGATTCTCGCAGGACCACCACAGAACAGGTAGATATTACCTGGTAGATATTCTTAGCACTGCAGTGATACTGGCATGGTGGTGGAGTGTTAGTGCGTGTCCACTGCCCAAAGGACGCACTTGGTTGGATATTTTTGAAAGGTCCAGCTGTGACACTGAGTGTTCAGAACGGTTTGATGATGATATAAAATAAGTTGATCTCAAGAGAACAGTATTTGTTTGGCCATGATAATAAGAAAGCTTGAGGAAAGAGATGGGAAGAGTTTATCATGGAAAACATAAACCTAATATCATGGATAACATGTGACTCAATGGCCCTTTATGACTTCCATACATGTTATTAGCACATGATGGTTTTTTTTGTTTTTTTAAACAGTGTTAATGTAATCTCACTACTAGTGTGGTGCTTCAAACCCAGCTGCTTGCATGTCGGACCTTGCTTTGATTAATCGACTCAGTGACTGTAGTCCTCTTGTTTAAACAGAGTTTTTAAAAGGGTAGTTTGTTGATGACTGTCTGCATAAAACTGAAGTTACTTCCGGTCAATGCAAAGTTGTGACTTTGTTTACAAGTGGGTTGCGTCTGAAGTATAACTCAAGGCACAAGACTTATGCAACTTGTGCAAGTAACTTCAACACTTGAGGGCATCCTCTGTGGACTGTGCTGGGCAGAACATGCAGGAGAAGTGTGAATATATCAAAGAGCAGCAAACAAAAGCAATAGCAAAGTGAAAAGTTACTGGTCCCCTTGAAACCAGACATAACATAGTGGCATGAAAGCAAGAGGCAACAGTCACAGTGGACTTGCAACATATAGGCACTATTGCTTTCAGTGTCTGTGATGGAATCTGCAATTCAACCTGTTGTTATTCACTAGGCGTTCATTTTTGTGTGTTCAAATTGGGGGGGGGGGGGGATTATTAAATTAATGATTAATGAATAATCATTGATTAAGTAATGAATAATGATTATGATCTCTCTTTGGAGTCAAATTTGAGCAGTTATAGCTCAACACAGTAAGAGATTGACACCACTAATTTTTGTTGTCCCATAAACACATTTCCCAAGTTAACCTTTCTGGCCATCTCTAGTAGTTCCAGACTGAAGCTCAGTGGTTCATGCTCTGTAAGTCGCCATGATATGAGTCAATAATCTTCTTCAAATGTGATTAATCGCAATTAATTACTTTATTGTTTGTCAGCCCTAAACCACCCTGAAAGATCTTGTAGTACATCGTTAGAAGGCCAGTAACTTGGGGAAAGGGTGGCGGTGTAGAGATGTGGGCAGACGGCCATGCACGTAACGTCGGAGAGAGATCAAAAGAAAGGGAATGAAGTGGTGCTGTCGTCTGAGGTTTTCCTATCAGATTCTACTCCTTCTACCAACTCTGTGATCCCTGGCTCGCTTAGTTTGAGACTTCCACACTTCTGCTAGTCTCAGCTTTTTCAACTCTCTGTCTGAAGTCAGGATGTAAACACTGCATGAAGCGCTCATGAACCATATGCTACTACGAAAGCGTATTTATTAACGTAGATTTTTCTCTTGCAGCAGATATTTCTGAGGGACGTGCATCACTCGTTTAGCTTTCGGTATGAGACTGTTTGGAATATTTCTCCTCTTTCAGTGATCTTGGAGAGCTCTTATGAATGAGGCGTTTGATGTCTTGATTTTTATGTGCTTGCTGCCTCAACAGCAAATGTGTTTCCATTCATGGAGTCTGAAACCACTCTTGTTTGGAGTTACGAGCCTCAAACAGTCGTCTATTGATTCAGGACGTGTTCAGTCATGAGAAGACACTCGCACACAAACATTCAACCCTGCAGACATTTACACACCAGTACACACAAGCAAAAATGTTCATTCTCTCACTGATCTACACACTTCTGAACAGATGCCTACATTCTTGTTTGTACACAAGATCTAATGCAGATTTTTCTCCTTTTTCTTTTCCTCTGCTTTCTCGTCCTCCACCTTCCACTCTTCTTCTTTTTCTTCTCCTCCTCTATTGTCTTTGTCTTTCTTCTTTTAGATATTTGGAGATCTTCAGAACGTCAGTCCAACATCGGCTATCTCTCCCCTTGCTCCAACCCGCCAGTCCAAGAAGCAAATCCGTCAGAGTCGCCCACTGGCTGTGTACAACCCTCAGGTTCTGGACATTCATACAGGTACGAGATGTGGGATGTCAAACCAAGGGATGCTGGGGTGAGGAAGCTAGCCACATAAAACCCATTGTGACAGGTTCTTCATTGAGTTCTCACCCTGAGGCCTGTCCAGGTGATTTCACACTGCAGGATGGTTAATCCAGATGGTGTTAATGAGCTCCACGTGGAGCATGGACTAGTCGTAAGGCATATAGATTTAATTGGGCACCTGGGTAGCTTCAACCCACTAAAAAAAGCCTTTCACAGTCAATGGTTTGCTTGGTCCTTCCTGGTTTGTCCAGAATTATCCAGATCTCTGGCGTAATCTGTGATTCTACAATCCTCATTATAATCCTCTTCCAAACACGGTAGTGTTGCGTATGTTTGAATTGCATTCTACCGTAGGCAGGCACATGCATAGACTAATCATAGTACTGTAGGCATGCACGTGCATGGCCTAATCAATTTGTCAAAATATTCAGTGTGAACTGCGATAAACTAGTCAGGAACAGTACCTAATTTCAGTAATGGTGGCAGAACCAGGCTGGAAAATGGTCCACATTTTCCGTAGCTAGTTTTCTACGGAAAATGAAAGTTGACATAGTTAATTAGCTTAGAAAAGATGGAAACCATACAGTACTCAGCTAAAGTGTGTGAGATTCTATGCTGAAGTGCAAGAAACACACTTCTGCTATGAGTAACCATCTCAAAGTGGTGAAGCATCCATTCAGGCTACTTATTAAATTATTTCCATTGATATATGAAAGGTTCTTGGTATTTATGTCTACCTTTGCTAGAAAACTAAACTAAACTTTTTATTAGCTAGACATCTGAGAAAAAAACTTTGTAGCTTTGAGATTTGCTTGCAACTGTGGTGCATCAAACAGTGATCGAAGTTGCTTGTGAGCTTCTCTCAGCAAGTGAAATTATGCTACATTTCCACAGTTCAAACAGTCCATGAACTGCTCATGGCAGTACGTACCGTAACATAAGCAGGTGGTTCTTGTATTGGCAAGCGTTAGCTTCTAATAAATGGTTTTAGTAACTAAAATTGTCAGGATCTGCTAAATCCTTTTTTTCTTCTGGTGCATAAATGATTGAGTATCACCTAAACACCACTATTTGGCTAATGCTCTGGCATAAATCGAAAGAATGAAGAAAGTGGCTGGATGAAGTAGTGAACATTTATTTCTTTGTGACCAGCTTCAGCCAGTTTGTTGGAAACCTTCTTGTATCCAGCCACTAGATCTTCTTCTATCTCAAGAGACATGACCTTTCCGAGAGAACAATAGCCTTCTCCAATATCCTTCACTAACCTCTGTGACCCTCAGCCACAAACATACAGTTAATATATATGCATGTCTAGATTACATGCATCATATATTACATTAAACATAAGTTTTACTGCTGTGGACCAAAGTGAATTGGAACATTGCCTCTACAAAGCTTTCCAAGCAGTCTTGGGTTTCATGCTGCGGCATTCAACGCAATCAGCCTTTCCATGTTGAAGGTTAATTAATGCCCGGGTTGGATCTTTTAATAGAGTTTAATATTGTATTTTCAAATAATACTCCGTACAGTGGAAACACGATCACTGCCAACAGACAAGGTGAGCGGAGGCAATAAAAGTGTGAATGGTATGTTGGTACTTGAGGTTTTGATTTGTTAAATATCCAAACCACACCATCTGCAGTTCACTGTTTATCCGTGGCTTCATTCGTTTCCTTCCAAGCTGGAAAACATTTTGTCATTTTGTGTCCCAAGGCCTCTCCTTCATTGAGTCAGGTTAGCTTTTCTCATAGTTTGTGCCATCACTTTAATTAATGAGACTTTTCTGAAAAGAACACTGGTGACAATTATACAGGCCACAGTGCCCTCCAGAATTATTTGGAGCCTAGGTAAGAATAAAAAAACAAACAAAAGAAAAAACATAAAACATGCGTTGTTTTATTAGCTCATTCTTGGACAGAACAGAGGAAGGAAATGTAATCTTTCAGCCAGAAAATTATATGCAAAGGGGAAATAAACTTATGCAACAACTTCAAGCATATGTCCCAGTTTTGGCACCCATGAAAACAAACTCTTAATTGACATGTATTGTCATTGGTTTAAAAAGCATACCAGAGTCTTCAACAAGTGGTCATCTGTGAATTCCTATTCCTCTGGAATGTAAATATGAAGTCCCATACAGATCACAGAATACAAAAATGAAGTGAAACCTTCATAAAGAGACCCTAATAAAACCATGACTGCCACCGACCTCCCTGTAAAAGGATGCAGAGTATTTTTTTGTTTCTCCCGACACAGTGAGGAGGATGGACAAAGAAAGGAGAAAGGACAAAACTTTCTCCAAGGATCACAGAAGGACAGATGTAGGAGCTGATTGCATCCAATACAGTTAGTTGCCATGCTAACAGACTGTTAAAAAGACTCACCAGAAGAAAGCCTTTATTGTTATCAAACCACAAATGTAAATGCTTAGAATTCCCAAAACGTCAATAGATATAGACTTTCAGTGCCAGAAGAGTGTTTGATGTTAAAAGAAGCAAGGTTCTGCAGAAAAGAAACTAATTCCTACAGCAAAGTATGGTGGTGGAAGCCGTGGGGCGCAGGCTCTGGGATACATGGTGCCACAGACACCCAGTATCAGATCAAAAGTCATGTTTAGATCTTCCGTTTCTCCAAGTTCACACAATGGTTCATTGGTCAGAGGGCCATAGATGTTTTTTCAGCTCACATCCCTGACCTTAATCCCATTTACAACCTGTGAGCTTAGCTAAAGAAGTCAGTACTAAGGACTTAAAGGAGCACTGCGGGGGCGCACAGGAATCCATTGTCAGAAATGCTGTATAGTATACAAACCCATGTTTTCATTGGTGTTTTATTACCTGTAACTACAAATTGATGTTTTCATTAGCTCAGAATGAACCTTTTCTATTTACAACAAAGGCTGCCATGTGGAGCCGCAATGTTGCTACAGTAGCCCAGACCAGACAAACCAAACACTGACTGTTGAAAGTCCCTTGCATATTTTGCGTTTTTATGCTGGAGTGGCAAATTCAGGAATATAGATGCTATGGAAAAGATATTAACACTTGGTCTACCATAGTGCATATTCATCAGTAGCTCCATGCATAAAACTCCAGGTAGGATATGTGGATAGCTTAAATCTCCTTATCAAAAACCACTACAGGAACACTACAAGGCTAAGCCAGTTTTTTATTCATCGGCTTTTTTTTTGTACGTCTTTATGAGACAATGCTAATCAGGGGCAAGTAGCGATATTAAGCTGAGACTGAACAGAATTAACATTAAAAACACAATAAAACGTTTGAAACACTGAATTACTTAACTACATTTGTAATAAGAGCATGCTAGGTAGGATGGGTAGAATAAACAGCGAGAACACCAGTGCTGGCTGTTTTGTGATTGACAAATGGAGGATCATTGTTTTTATTTTGCACAAAAGACACAAAGAAAAGCAAAGTAGGGTGAATCCTCACCGGCAAAGAAGCCAAAACAATGAAGAACGGCATGCAACGGCAGACCACCTGTAGGTTGTAGGTAAGGGAATGTTGTGCAATACGCACCCTTGCAGCAAGAGCTGCTCTTAATTGTTGTATGTCACTGAACGTTCAGCTATCCCTCGTAGCTTTGTGTGTTTGAGCTGGCAAATAACAAAGACTTTTTTCACTGCCTTGTTTGGTAGTGGTATTTCTAGGGAACACTGTGGCTAACGTTACGCTTTTGCTGTATGTATATTACAGAAGAAGCTCCATATTACTTTACAGACAGGGGAAGATGTTGAGATGGAAACAGTGGAAAACAGTATTAAAGACTTCCAGAAGTGTTGGACTGAAGTACAGTTGTGCTGTTTGTGTTTTGTGTTCCATTGTGGTTTTTTGCTCAACGGACCTGATGATGACTCCAAGTGTCATTAATGATATCTAACATTGTTAGTTATTAGTAAAAGTGCAGTAATGGTGTCACAGCGTATGTAATTGTTTACAGAGATTGCCTGCGGAGCTGTTTAGAAATTCAGATTTTGCCGGCTGTGCTGGCATTGAGTTTGAGTCTCAGTGGTGTCGTCAGTTGTAAATGGTCCTTGACAGTACAGTTATCCACCTCTGACTGGGTGGGAAAGTGGACAGGACAGACCGCCTTTGTACCCTTCATTGGAAACTGTGGATGCCACAGTTGATTATGCTAGTGTCAGCTGATGAGTCACATATTATTTTTAGTATTTTTAGTTTTTGGATAAACATGATCAAGTGGAACTGATAAGGTAAAATAAAATACAGAAGTGGGAAAGCCTTGCAGAAACATACACTAACTGAGCAATCCCCCCCTTTGTATCATTGTCCATTCTATCAGCTCTACTTACCATATAGGTGAACTTTGTAGTTCTACAGTTACAGGCTGTAGTCCATCTGTTTCTCTGTTTACTTTGTTAGCAACCCTGAACTGGTTACTGAAGTCTCAGTCAAAGTGCACAAAAGTGAGGAACATATAAATGACTAATACTGTAGGTGACACATCGACCTCAGAAACCCCCCCAGAGAAGGCCAAGAGTCCCCATGGCAACACACTTCCTATTACCACCCCACAGAATTCTGGGCTTTTGTGTAGTATTTTAATGTGATTTCTGTTTATTTCCAACACTGAAAAAATAATTTTGTGTACTTATTGGGTATTTTGACTGTTAATATACAGTTTAGTAGCCACACTCTACTTCTGAATAGAACGGGACCAGCATAGGACCAGTGGTGATCTTGTGGTTGTTTTTGACCATTCTAGACCACTGGACTAACATAGACAGAGAACATGGACTAATCTTGTCCTCAATAATGGTGAATAGTGACGCAATCAATAGGATACACCAAAACACACACACACACACACTTTTTAGTACCGCTGAGCACTGATCATAGTCATGATCATCAGAGATGTTCTCCAGAGATGTTTGCTCCATATGAATTTAAATCAAACCACTTGGAAATCCCACACAAGTGCTTGAGCTTTTTCACCGCTCTTTGTGTTCGCTCTTGCAAGAAAGAAAGAAAGAAAGAAAGAAAGAAAGAAAAGAAACGAAAAGACTTCTTCAGGTCATTCACTTTATTACTCCCACTGCACATTGCATTCATTAAAATCTTGACTTAACAGATCCTTCCCTCACTTCTCTCTCTCTCCCCTTCTCTCTCACACTCTTTCTGTGGGCTCTCTCTCTTGCTCGCTTTCTCTCTCCCCTCTCACTTCCCTTTCTCTCTTCCATCTCTTTCTCTCTCTCCTGCCTTTTTTTTATCTTTTTATCTCTGATTTCGGTTCTGTCTTTCTTTCATTTTCTCTCAC
>CM067478.1:28773561-28794219 GCA_034552555.1 Semaprochilodus insignis | reverse complement strand
CTCCCTCTCTCTCTCCCTCTCCCCCCCCCTCTCTCTCTCTCTCACACACTCTTTCTTTCTCTCCCCGCTCTCTCTCTGTTTCTCTCTCTCTTTGCCAAGCAGGAAGGGCTGCAGTAAGTCCTTCAGTGTGTGTGTGTGTGTGTGTGTGTGTGTGTGTGTGTGCGCGAGTGCATGTGTGTAAAGGGGACAGGTGGCTGCTCTCTTTCACTGTAAACACTTGCTCGCTCATTCTGTGAGGATATTCAGTTTATTTACTCATCTAACACACACACAGTGCTGTACATACACTCATCTCCCTATCTGTCATGCCCTGCCTATACCACTGCTACTGCAAACCAGTGATATGTTCTGCTTATGATTTCTTTACACTCTCAAATAAAATAACTCGTTCTGTAGGGATGTTAAAGCAACCAATTTGCACCTCTCTTTGCTTGTATAGTCCACCTCTATTCAGTTGTATAGTCCACCTCTGTTAAGCAGTGGAGTCCACCTCTATGAGGTTGTGGAGTCCACCTCTATGAGGTTGTAGAGTCCACCTCTATGAGGTTGTGGAGTCCACCTCTATGAGGTTGTGGAGTCCGCCTCTATGAGGTTGTGGAGTCCATCTCTATGAGGTTGTATAGTCCGCCTCTATGAGGTTGTATAGTCCGCCTCTATGAGGTTGTGGAGTCCGCCTCTGTTAGGCTGTAGAGTCCGCCTCTGTTAGGCTGTAGAGTCCACCTCTGTTAGGCTGTAGAGTCCACCTCTCTTAGGTTGTAGAGCCCATATTACATGTGCATGCCATAAGTAAAAGTGGTTCAGGTCACTCACAATGGCGACCCCTTTTGCCCATGCAGATAAGTTTAGTTTTGTTTTTATAGACAGGTCATACTTTGTTCTAAACCTCCTTGATTTGTTGCCACAAAACAGACAAGGATGTGGATGTGCTCTGAGCGAGTTGAGAGTGCGATGAGATTGGTGACAATCCAGTGGTCCAGTATTTGTTAGCAGCATTAGATTAGCATCTCGTCTGATCGCCTGCATCTGGTGTAGGCAATCACATTCATTTGGTTGATGTAAACTCTACACTTATTATTTAGTTATTAAACCTAAGACTTTCTATTCAGTAATGTCTACAAATGATTCAGTAACTGCTCTGAAAGTGATGATGTACAGTTCATGGTATGAAGCTTTCATTTTCAGCACCGAGAAAATGAGGGCTGTAATCATTCACAGTAATTAATGATTATTGTATGGGTAAATGAACCCTGCTGCTTTGCTCTGCTTGTTTGTGGACTTATTTATGGATAATGACGAGCATTATATATTAAGTAATGAGTAAATATATAAAAATGCGTGCAGTTTCCTCTTATAGCTCGTATCCTGTTTTCTGCACTGATGTTTATAAGGGTGGTCTAAAGAGACAGTAGCTCATTTGTATTTCCGTCTGGTCTTTAATTTAGTCATGAATCTTCTTTCTAATCCTAGCTGGAATTGGGCGTGTGTTTGAGGATGGTGATAATAAGGCATCGTATGCGATTCCAGCGTCAGTGCTATTTTTGCTGCCGCAAAATGGGGGCAATTTTCCTCGGTTTGGCTTAGTTGTAATTGTAAAAGCAATTTTAGGTAAAACCATTTTTTCCCTACAGTTCTGCCAGTTGCTAGGGCAACTGAATTGGATTATATGTTTTTCTCCACTTGATTTAGCTCCGTGCCGAGCGGGTGGATAAAACTCACAGCCGCTTGTGTGTGTTTGGAGATCAGGAGTGCGTTATTTCCACAACTGTTCTGAGGTGAAGCTCTGAGATGAGTTGATGACAACTGACGGAGTGTGTTTGTGTGTGAGAGTAGGTTCAGAATGTGTGTAAGAAAGGTTAGTACAGTTACAGGTTTTGGCGCCCCTGGTCGAATTCTCTGTTGTTGGTTTTCTAAGTGAATGTAAGTTCACACATCCGCTGTAGAGAACACATTTCTGCACGTTTTATTGCACGCTTACTGTTTATTTGCCGAATTTAACAAGTATAACACAAAATGTCACCTGTGCAGAAGTTACGGCACATGGTTTTCTTTTTTCCATTATGTTAAAATCAGCAAATAAATGTGTATCCATAGTCCATATTTAAGTGTGTTCTCTCTAGAGGATGTGCAAATTTAAATTTGACTTAGAAAATCAGCAAAACATGTAATCTAGCAGGGGCTATTCATATATTTTGTGTGATTTTTTTTTGTGTTTAGCTTTTTCTGAGGCCTAGTGATGAGAAAACTACAGCAAAAAAAGTCATTTACGCCTTAATGTTTGTAAGATACTAAATTGTTATATTAAACATCCAGCAAAGCTTGAATGAAAAATAAAAGACATAAATGTTAAAAAGCGCTGATCAGACCTTTCTGAAAACTGTATGGGCGTGGCTAATGAGCATCTTGATGGACAGCTTTCTGTCTAGCACTCTTAGCCACTCCCCTCGCTCCACCACTCATGCAGAACTAAAATCATTGTCCAACTTTTATGTGAAGGTGACTGGATGCAAAACGTCATGGACAAACAGATGTGCCGATGGACGGATGGATGAACCAATAAACGAACAGGCGAAGCAGTGCATACAGACATACAGCCCAGCAATGCTTTAAAGTAAAGACTGTTCATGTGTGGATATATGAATGAACGGGCGACAGCCAGCTGCAGACCGCTGGTCTAGCTTGCCAGCTTCTGGTTACGCTGGGTTATCTCTAGCTCGCTAAGTTTCTTTGACTCTGAAACTGTTTGTGTGGGCAGGGCAAGAGACATCGTCTGTATAATTGGTAAGAAGAATGCTTACAAATGCTTACAATGTTCCCCTTTGTAATCCAGTTTATATCGAAAGGGAGACATATGGTGAAATATTATATCGGTCATGAATTGGTCATTGGAACATTATATAACTAAACAATTACAGACATTTACTGTTTGCCTGCAAGAACAAGATTAATCTCATTACCCTTCATTCACACTAGGAGGCGACAGAGCGGTATGTGACCAGTAAATTTTTATGAGAGTACACGCAATTAGCAGCAACTTAGTGACAAGCGGCAAGTGACACGACATCAGAACGACAAATGACCAATCGAGTTGAGATTTTCTCAACTTTGCGCATGAATTAAATGAATGCAGCGAAGCGACATTGTAAACGATTGGTCGGACCAGTCAAAGAAACAGGAGTCAGAGGTCCCCAGAGACTGCTTTCTGAACCTTTTTGTTCCTTCCAGCATTTTGTTCCTATTCTTAGCAGTGTGGTGGGAAACACGGAGGAGAAGCTCATAACTGGTGTTTCTTATTTTCCCTGTTTATGTGATGAGTGAAGTGTGGAAGAAAGTAGTGGATATTGTTGGTGTCTCTTGTTGGTGAGTTGGATCACTCAATAGCTAGCTAGGTTAGCCAGCATGCTAACCGGCCAATAAAGCTAGCCATGACTGTAGGCAGTTAGGTTTCCATACAGATTCCTTACAAAATTGAGCTTTCAAAACTAGCTAGCTTTCCTGGAGTTTGTACACGCCCATAAGCGACAACGCAAGCATCTTGAACATAACCACAAGAGACAAACTTGGGGCAACTTGTCATCTGCTACTGTGAACGTAGGGTTAGAAAGACAACATATTTAGGTTATATGAGTCCTTTAAAGACTTCTTTTTGATTGTCACAATTGTCATAACTTTGATTATCAAAATTTATGATAAAACTTGAAGCAGTCTTTGTGACAACTGATGAACTTTGTAATAAATGCCTCCACATGCCGGACGTGTTGTCTTTTTCTCCATAGTACACTATATCACCGGCTTGTGTTTATAAAGCTGCATGTTGGTTTAATGAGTATTGCAAAATGCTATATGGCATACTGTAGCGAAGTTAAATCTAAAACTTGTCAGATGTGGTTTACGCCTTTATTAAACTTTAGTTAGGTTTATGTACGTTATTAAATGAAATCTTATGCAGGTGTCGTTGGAGCCTTATGAATTCCCTTCTGTAACGTTACCAAAAAAAGCATTACCGATCAGTACTTCCTTATAAGGATTGATTCCATTAAAGCTTTAGTCAACTGCGGTGTTACACGAGTGAATGGAAGGTTAATGAGTGTGTTTTGTGTGTATGTGTGTATTAGAGGTTAATGAGTGGATTTGGTGCAGTGCAGTTGGAGCTCTGTGCTTATGTGAAGCAGCTGAACACTCAAAACTACTGCAGAGCAATAAATCACCTCACACACACACACACACACACACACACACACATACACTTACAAGCCACTTTATTAGGAACACCATCCTAATACTGGGTAGGACCCCCTTTTCTCTCAGAACAGTCTTGATTCTTCATGCCGTATATTCAGCCAGGACCTTGTTTACACCTGACTGTTTAGTGTGATTTGTGTCTGGATTTGGATTGTAACCTGATAACATGTGTACCATTTGCACTTGGTAGTTTTCATGCTCTTTTGGAAAGATGGCTGCCTCTTTAGGAATCTAAATTTTTTGCATTCTGTTCCATTAGTTACATAGACTGCACACTGAGAAGTAGACAGATGTTTAGAATAGCTATACTCCTGTGTTCGTGGGCACCAGAACGGGTGAATATATGATAGTTATTCGTTATTTATTTAGCTTTTGTTATCATATAATCGGAGTGTTTTACACTGCTATTGTTTCACAATATTAGCCGATAAAATTTTGGGGAAATGGTAAGTGGTTTGCTCATAATATATATTTATAGTATAGTTTGCTCATAGTATACTTATCATTATTAAGTGGAAATATTTAATATTTAAAACATCTGCAAGATGGCAACCACATAACACATCTCCCTTTTCTTTTCGGCATTTGTGTGAACAGTATGAACAGTTTCGGCACTTGTGTGAACCTCTACAGAACGCTGTAGAGGGTGGGACAGATGTACTTGCTTGTTTTATGTTTTTTGAGCAGAGTGTCTGATTTGACTGTTTATCTGTTTTGTTAAAGGAGTTTTGTAGATTTCTCGCTGCTCTGCTTAGCATATGAGTGACCAAGCTGTAGTGGTCTCACGGCTGCATCTCTCAGGCCCAGCAGAGTGGAACAGAACAGTGGAACAGAACAGTGGAACAGAACAGTGGAACAGAACAGAGGAACAGAACAGTTTATAATCCACCAGAATCTGAAACTGACCCAAAATGTGTTAGAGAACATCGGAAATAGGATGTAAAAACACATCATTATATGATTATAATGGTCAGAATGCGCTGACTTAGCCACGAATAGAGTTGCCAGCTATTCAACACTATGATCAGTTTTTATTAGTTTATCAGTTTGTTATTAGTTTTTGTGGTTTTTTTCCCATGGTCTCACTTATTTAGAAGTAATCCAAACAAAACTTGGTGCCTGTGTCTGTATTAGCTGTTGTGGGTCATGTGTGTTAAAACTTGAGGTACATCGACACGATTACTAGTTTTAGGAATTCCTCTGATTCCAAGCTTGTTTACTTGTACTCTCAGCACGAATACCAACTTCCAGAACCACCTGACACTATGACTAAAGCTAAGTGTTTGCTGCCATGCTAATGAACAAACAACTCAAGCAGGCGGTGATTAAGGATCATCTCAAACAATAAAGTGTTGCTGTGCCTCAGGTCACTTCCTAAAGTAGTTTGTGTGATCATAATGTCCATGATGCATATGGTCAGCAGCGATTCTCAGGCTGTGCCATTCAATGATTGCTTAACTTGTATTAGGAGCACCCAATGTGTGCTGAGAATACATCTCCCACATCATTACACTACCATCACTAGCCTGGACTGCTGACCCAGGGCAGGCGGGGACCATTTGTATGTCCCTGTAGAAATCGATATTCGGTGCTCACTGGCTGGCTGGAGCGGAACCTGGTGAGATAAATGTTTTAGATTTTGGTATTGGCTCGTTTTGAATTTGAAGCAGGAGGCAGTACTTGAAACAGTGTTTGAGGTTCACAGTATGTCACTTCTACATACTGAACTCAGCTTATTCAATGATAAAATAAATACAGTTTTCCATTACACGCCACCTTTTAAATAATTCAGTTGTCTTAAAAACAGATAAACAGTGAAATTATTAAGGCCAGTTATTTTTGTGTACATTAATTGTGTATGGACATTAATCATATTTAAAATGTACATTAAAATGTAATTATTTTGACAAGGTTGGTGTATAAAGTGTATAAAGAGTATATTGTTTATATAAGTGTGTATATATATGAATCTGAGACACTCCAGAATGTGAAATCAGAATATTCCGCAGCTGCTGGAAAACAGTAGAGAAGTGGAGGATTCTTCTGTATTCTCTTTATAGAGCACTACAAAGGGAATACAATTTAATGGATATATAATACACAACAGCACATAACAGCAGCATTAAAGAGAGGAGAAATGAACATTTGTGACAAGTCCTGTGTGTGTGTGTGTGTGTGTGTGTGTGTGTGTGTGTGTGTGTGTGTCGGTCAGTGTGGTTTGTGATGTTTTTACTAACTGAAGTGTGTTCATGTGTGTTTCATATCTGGGCTGTGATGCTGCAGTGCCTGCAGACTTTTACACCAAAACTCTCACAAAATCTCTCTCTTTCTCCCTCCCCCTCTCTCTTTCTCGCACTCTCGCGCTCTCTCTCTATGAGAGGCAGCCTGGCTCACTCAGGGCTGCACAGACTTCGTAGGAGGAATAATTATGAAGGGAGATCGCGAGTGTGCGTGCGCGTGTGTGTGTGTGAGAGAGAGAGAGAGAGAGAGAGAGTGTATGTCTGTGTGTCTTTGTAAGTTTATTCCAGTTCTGTTGCCTTTTTATGTCTGTCTGACCTTGTGCTACTGCTTGCATAATTGTGTGTGTGTGTGTGTGTGTGTGTGTGTGTTGTAGTAGAAAAACAGAAATAGGTTATTCTGTCTTGTTTCTCTGCCGGTCTCAGCTTCAGTCAGTCTTAATTTAATTTCATGCAGTAGGCGTATGTCTGTAAGTGTCCTGTATTAAAGCTGAATATTATAGCCAAGTCTTTTATACTATTAATAGTATTAATAGTGATAATAAACTTCCAGTCAGAAAGAATTCTTCACATGCACCTATAGCTCTGTGCAAAAAGCGCTTTGTATAAAGGGCCTGTTTCCTACATTTGTTTTATCTTTAATACATTTCTTTGAGGTCCACTCATAGCTGTTCTGAGGTTTCAGGCACCAAAAACTGTAATTTCCGTCTGTCCTGAATGGCTGCCCTGTATTGTGCAAAGACATTAAGTGCTGAAACTCTCCTCGTAGTGTCAACATGAATGACAGGAGAACTGTAGACTGCAAAGGTATATGCAAATGTGCTCATGACACCAGTCAAACAATTAATTTAGATTGCATATATGATATGTATGTATGTTAACTGAGGAGTGGATGGTACATTTTGAAACTTTTTGAACTTTTTTGAGTTAAAATTTATCTGGAAAATTCGTATTAAACTGTTAACCAGAACTTTTAAAACTAATGAGAATTGTTATTTACAGAAAAACAGTACTTGGTTCCCAACTTTTTGGTCAGTTTGTCCATCAGTCCATCAGTCTGGTTTTATTTGCAGAAGGATTGATTAGGTGAACTAGGTGTGCAGTTAATACTGGGCTGCCATGAGGAGGGGTCTGGAAATAGTTAGCAAACACATGTAAAAGTACTGCATTATTGTATTAATACTATAATAATACTGTTTCCTTAGCAAATAAACACTTACCGCCCATATAACCAGCTTTTCAAATGTTGCTGTGTGCCATACGGTGGTATTTAGCAACTGTTTTTAAATGTCCTTGAAAAAGGTTTATCCCCTCTATTCACTTAAGGGGGGAAGCCACAAAAAAAATGACTCTGTATTCCAAGACAATGCTCGACGCCACAGTGGTTTGCGGAGGAGAATGACTAGATGGCCAGGATGAGTAGATTTAAATCTCATTAAATCTCTTTGAGAGCATGTGGGAATGTGTTGGGAAGTATGTGAAAAATCCTTCCACAATTGACGACAGCAGTGAAGAACGAACGGGAAGCGGTTCCTTTAGATCAGTGGTTTTCAACCAGGGATTAGAACTAGAGCCAGTAGTGAGTCATCATTGGAACTTTCAGTGTAGGTTGAGATCTCGGTCTGCAAAACTGGCCCTAGGTCATAAGCATAAACAGTTAGCTAATAAACACCACAATACTGACAAACATGCTAATTTCTATGTTTGCCCTCTGAGAAGTGACGGTGGCCGTTAGAATAATCAACAGAATGCACTCTGGAGTTTAGAACAACTTTGTTGAACCGTCCATTCTACACTATGGGCTCTGTTTATGTTATATTGTACTCGTCTTGTCCTCCCATCTTTACTTGTATCTTACTACATTATCTAAGGAGACGTGCACTACATGCTGCTGTTCCTTGGCAGTGTAAAAATAAGCTGTCTGTGCTCTGAGATGACCACAACGATCCGAAAGCCAGTTCAGCAGTTCATGGTTCACATATAACAGAACCGCAGTGGTCACTGTTGATTGTACGTACTTCCCCTGGGTTTGTAAAACTTGTGCCTTTTCGCTTTCTACAGCGCGTGCACTGCCATGGCGTCGTGGATGAACTCGACTCGCAGTCCCTCACCATCTGAGAGCAAAGAGGAAGAACCACCACCAGAAGCAGTTGGCGGTCATGAAGATAAACCAGCAGAAAGGTTTGTTTCCTTAGTGTTCTCTGCCCAGCAAATGTTTGATGACGTTTTGATGGTGCTGTTTTGGATATTTTCACTGTGGAGTTTGATTTTCACTGTTACATTTCAGTTGAGAAAAGTGCCTGCAAATGTTTAGTTCTAACAAAAGGGGGGTATGAGGGTTATGGGGGGGGTCACATAACTGCATTTTTGAATGCTTTGTTTGGCTGAGCTTCTGAACTTAAAAAAAAAACTAGCAATAGATAGGATTGCCACTCCTTATAATACGAGATCGGCCTGTATTGAAAAATAATGGTCCCTCATTAAATCGATACATATTATCTAAATCTGTAATTTATAGTCCGTATAGACCTAAATACAGTATGTTTAGTATGTCCAGGCAGAAAGTGTAAATGCTACTGTTAATGTACAAACATTGGTCTTTACACACCAATGCTTTCCAACGCTTCTTAAAGTAGGAGAGCTGATTTAGGATTTTGTTCCTATCAGTACAGTCATTTTGACGATTATGGCATTTAGCTGACGCTCTTATCCAGAGCATCTTACAAGGTTAATTGTATTACAGGTAGGCCAATGTGGACTCTTGCTCAAGGACTCTTATTGGTGTAGCATAGCGTAGTTGCCCAGCCATTGTTAGCTAGCTTAACTAAGAATTTTATGTCCTGATTTTTATCCAAGAAGGGCTGCAGTCGTTAATCCCTTCTCTATTGCAGCTGCCAATGAAGGGTCCACCTTACTTTTGTTCTGATTGGTCAGCACAGAAAAACACACATGACGTAGTCTACTCGACCGCTCCAAATTTTTTTTTTGACGTGGCATTTTTGACTTGAATCAGTGCACAGCTGTGCAAGGTGCATAAACTGATGAAAAGTGTCTGTCCCTTTGAAAATAACAGAACGCCACCTTGATCATCAAAAAGATGCATCCAGTGTGAGACCCTGCTGTGCTGTATGCTTACAGTTGTTCATATCCCCCATACAGGCCTTCCTGCACAGACCTTACACTTGCTTTCCCTTCCCCCCTAGACTCACAAATATCCACACGTTCCCTTCACTTAAGGAAACACACACACACACACACACACACACACACGTCACAGTCATTAGGAAGATAAGATAAGATAAGATAAGATAAGATAAGATAAGATAACCTTTATTATCCCACATGGGGAAATGTGCATTGTTACAGCAGAAGAATAGCAGCAGAACAGATACAGAACAAGAGGTAGATTAAAGCGCAGGTTTACAGAATACAAAATAAGAAATTACAGAAAATAAATAAATCTCTACTGTTAGGTTAAAAATACAATAAAATACAACCAGAAACTATACAAATTTACATTGTAATTACACAGATATATATTGCACGGTTGATCTACAGTTCAGCTCCAGACAAAGAAGCCACATTAACTTTCCAACTAAAATGACTGATGCCCCGTGGCAGCTGTTCAGATGCATTCGATTCACAAGCCATTAACACTACTCATTCAAACAGGTTCCAGAAAGGTTTGGCCTTCGAAAAATCGGGTCTTTCTTCGACTCCATTGTTAGAGTTGGAGGAATTTTTGCTTCGCGTCACATCCATAGCAAACTTTTCTCAGTCTATCTCAGCCTGAGTGCAGTGTTTTGACTCCAGCCCTTCCCCAAAAAACACACCACTGTTGCTCCGAGGCGATGTATGAAATATTTATCGCACTGCCAGGTGCGGAAGACTCGCTCTGTGCTTTTCACTGAATAGCAGAGAGAAGTACGAGTGGGGTTAGTCTGGTCCAGTCAGCTATGACATTTTAACAGCACCCTCTCGAAAAACGCCTCACTTTGTTAAAGAAAAGACTGCTTTGTAGTAAGCCTTAAGTGCATTTGTACTTCTTTCCTCTTCTCGGAGAACTTTGAAACTTTTACTGAACCACAGTTATGCGCTCTTTTTTTCCCGGGGCTGAGAGTGATATCCAGGGAAGAACGGGAGTGCCTCCGGGCTTGCTGTTGAATTTCACTTCATTGTGAATCGTAGGTGGTGTTTCATTATCAGCTCAGTGCTTCTCTTATTTAAGCCACGTGTGTTGCACGTGTTTATGCGTGTATATGGGTTTCTTTTTGTGTTTTCACGTCAAAAACGCCTTGACTTTATTGGCAGACCAGAGAAAAACAGCTGTCTAAAATACTTCAGACTTCGACAGTACATTGTGCAGAACAAACAAGGGTTCTGCATGGCTATTTTTCACACTTCCAAAGTTCAGTCTTAGAAGTTGGTTTAACATTTTCTGCTTCTCATAATCCAAATAATGCCAAACGCATTGTTTTTATTTTTTTTTTATTTTTTCAGATTTGAAGTGTGTGTGGTGCTTGATGTTCTCTGTTGTTTTGGGGATCCACCAGGTCTTTCAGTTAATTGTTAGGAGTCACTTCAGTAGTCTTCAGTGTAAGTCTTTATTGGAGCCATTTTGTTGGACTGTTTGTCGTGATGCAATTGATTTTGATGCAGTAAAGTGTATTTTAAAAAGATGCAGATTGCTTCCAATGACACTGACTTTCTGTCTTGTTCCGCCTTGTAGAAACAACACACATATACACACCTTTCTCTGTCTGAATCAAGACAGTCGTGAGATTGAAAAGCCACGTCCATTCTAATCCCCCTCTTCCAACCCCCTACTGAAAAGGCGAAGCGGTCCGCTAACTGATTGCCTCCATTTTTCAGTGTCACCCAGATGAGAGCCATGGCTGTGTACCCGTGCGAGGCTGAGCACGATTCGGAACTTTCCTTCCAGGTTGGAGCAATCTTCAACGCCGGTAAGTGGGAGTGTTATCGGCCGCCACTCGCTCACTTGCTTGCCCCAAAACCGCCGGGATATTGGATTCGCTGGACAAGAGCGGCCGGCTGGCTGAAAATCTGATCTCATATCACCATGGAGAAGGAAAGGGTGGGGTGGGGGATGGAGGGAGGGAGAGACAGAAGGAGAGTGTCCTGCTGAATCAGTTCACAGAGGACGAGGCAAAGTTGTAATCGTGCAGAGAGAGGAAATGAGGGTTTCTGGGCTTCGAATATCAGGGCCTTTGTTTTTCACAGCCTTTATCACATAAGCAGTCGCTCTCCGGGACTTCCTTTGTCTTTATTACGTCTGCTTAAATGTATAGACCATATTCCTTTCTCAGAGTGTTTCCCTTTGTACATGTAGGACGGTTATCAGATATTGTTGATGGACCGTAATTTGATCAAATTATAATAATTCCAGTATCAATTAACATCTCTTTAAAACGTGCAATCAAAGTAAATAATGAATAAATTTCACTCCATGGAAGAAATCCTAAATTAGCTCATTCTCATCAGGATTTTCTTAGCGGAAAGTGTGTGAAATCAAGTGCCAGCCTTGGTTTACATGAAGCACACCCTACTTCATTCTGTGGCCCGTAAGCCAATTGCAGGGCTTATAGGCAGGTTTTGAGGTCAAGCAGTGAGTGCACTCCCACATCCGTCCGCCCACCCACTCACCACACTTTATATAATTCAAATTAAGACTGAAAAGGATAAAATGTGAAATAAACAAAACATTTCTCAATCATTTTACTTTAGAATGATGTGATTTTGTAGTGTGATTATTTTCCTACACTGACTAATTGCTGTATCACTCACTCCTATCATATGTGGGTCTGATCATACAAATACACCAGGGATGAAATTGACTAATACAATTATAGTGGTGAAATTTGCATGTGTTCATTTTATGCCCAGATATGTCCATAAGTACTAATGATGAATAAGGACCAATATGCTTTTAAATCATTCTGAGTGTGTTTTAACAACATAGCAGTAATACCAAAAATCATGATGGATACGTTTTCCTGCTGTCCTGTCCCTGTTCTTTGGCATTCAAGGCTGCGGCTTACTGCCCACACAAAGTCTGTTGGGACCCTGAGCCCTGAGTATTTTAATTATCATTGGAAATGAAGAGTCATGGTGCACTTTCTGCTTGGATGCTACTGTATGCAGACTTGCAGGTGAAGCAACTACGGTTGCTCTTCTTTAAAGCAGGCATCTAACGAAGGCTTGTGGTTTGGCCGTTCTCTCAGCATTGCTGAAGGTGGAAACTTCATCTTCTACCCCACTTTGGTTAAAGGTCAAACCCACTCACTCTGGCTTTTAACTTCACATAGCGGCCCCACAGACCCATGCTAATGGCTACCCAATTAGCATCCCTTTCACAGTAATTATACCTATAACTGTTTCTTTCAAGTCATTAATACCCAAAAATGAGGATCCACATATAGGCTTCTCATTGTCATACTTAAGTGCTTTTCAGAATCACTGACCTGCATAGCATAGTGGATAGCATCACCATCCCACACACGGATGTCTAAGGGTTCAGTTCACTGTCCACCTCAGAGTTCTACAATAAGACTTCTAATGTTGCATTTATTAAGTTGTTCTGTATAATATGGTCTGCTAAATATGGAAATATGCTCATGTCTGATCAGGCCATTTAAAATTAACCCTACTGATCAAATTTAGTTTTAAACTTTCCATTTGCCGTGGCATTGTTTTTCGACAACCTTTAGATCCTTCACAAGACTTATTTCCATCCAGAGTTGCATTAATTTGTGGGAGATCTTGTACTGGCAACAGGAGAGTTGAACCACTCCGTAAAGTCTTCTCTAGCACACCCCAGAGACTTTCAATAGGGTTAGGGTCAGGACTCTGTGGTGGCTAATTCATCTGTGAAAATGACTCTTCATGTTCCCTGAATTACTGTCTCACAATTTGAGCCTAATGGATCCTGGGATTGCCGTTTTTATATGCCCATGCCGTCAGGGAAGAAAAAGTTAATTTGATCGGATAGCCTGGTCACTCAGGTTTTCAACTGGCTGAGTCTTGTACAGTGGGCACTATGCATGATGGGTGCATTGCCTCATGCACTTAACCTTCCTACCCTGACGTGCCCTGATTGCTCTGGAATAGGGTCGTTCTAAACTCCTCAGACCACAGGACCTTTTTTCAATTGCTCCAGAGTCCAATCTTAATGCCTCATAGCAAACTGAAGTCCAGTTAACCTCACTAACATGTGGTTTTCTTATGGCCACAGTTCAGCTGTTGATTGTTTACCATTTAACACTCCAGTTAGTGAGTGATCTCTGAATACTGATGATGGAAAAGCATATTGTTTGTCACACTAAAATAAATTGAGCAACTCTTTAGTGCACTGTTCATAAGGCTTCATGACACCTACATAAACTTTTGCCAGCTGACATAACCCCACATAAATGTTTATTAAATGCGTATTCCTGTAGATGTGACCTGTCAAAGGCTACTATAGCTGACTTTGATCACAACAGGCAAATGTAAATTTTAGAGCAAATCAAAGTTAGCTAAAGAGTCGTTATGACAGATGACGCCTCTTAGAATACACATTTACAAACAGTTATGTAGGGTTATGTCAGTTGTCATGATAAGCTTATGTCAGTCTCATAAAGACTTATGAACAGAACACTACATTAAATTGTTGCCATCATCTGTCACACTGATAACGAATAATATGATTAACTGATGTAGACTGAAATGGGGGGCGGTTGCAGCTTGTCTGGTTTCTGATTCTTTTGTGGTCGTCCTCTTTCTTGCAGTGACTCTATCCCGTGAGCCAGGCTGGCTAGAAGGAGAGCTGGAGGGTAAACGAGGCCTCATCCCTGAAAACTATGTGGAAATGCTGTAACGCTGGACAGAAAGGAAGAAAAAAATAACTTGATATACATGGTATCCATGGTGTGGCCCTGACTTTATATACCCAACTTGCTCTCGCATTCTTTCTTTTCTTTCTCCTCATCTTTCCTGAGTGACCTGTGGAGGTTCTTTCTAGGACTGGATGTGGATGTGGCAGCATATAAGGCTTTGTTGTCTTAAAGTATAAAGCAGAAGAATAAGCCTCTGATCCCGTGCATGTGGTGGAGAGTTCGAAGCTGTATATACTAAGCACAGTGGGGGCATGAAGAAATGCCCGTGTCATCTACATGCGTGGCCTTGCTGTGCTTTAGTGATTTTAATTGGACAGTTTGGATTTACTGCATGGGTGTATATTGTATTTTATATTATTTAATTGATGCAGTTTGTTTATTTGAATATCTAATGAGCATATGTGTGTTGGAATAGCTTCGAAAAAGGTTCTCTTCATTACAGATTTGTTCATTGTTTGAAGCACTCCTGATGGTGAGTTTGGTGGTGTTTGTTGAGCACATTATACACACAGTCATAAGTTTGTTTTAGAATTTGTATTGCTTTGAAATGCCGTGCCTTAAACTCACTGTGCATCCTCCGGTTGACGTTGTCCAAGAGTTTGGATGGAATAATCTTATTTTTATTGTACATAATATAAAATGTCTTTTTTTATGGTGAGTAAAAACAAACAAAAAAAAACTGCCCCATCATCCAAAATCAACAATCATTTCACAATGAGTATAGCTGCAATATTGTAAAGTCTTACATTTCTGTTGTGTTGTGTTGTATTATCACTCTTTAATAAAGGTCAAGTGCATGTATGAAATCCTCTACAGCTGGGTATAAGATTTGTGCTGTGCTTCTTGCCGAGACGCTTGCAGTGGCAGCCACGCAGGAGTCACTCGTGCTGCAGTTTAATGAGGCGATCTAATTTTTCTAAGAGCATTTTGTTCTTATGCTTGTGACCGAGCACCGTTGCAGTAATTTAAGACAGTGATTTATAACGTTGGTAAATTCAGTCTTGGCATTGGTCTGATTTTTGTACTGCTGTATATCCTGTTGATCAATGTTAAATAAATAAAGGCTTTTTATTCTTATGTGTATTTTATTCCTTTTTTATTTGTAGCCTGAACGAAGCGCCTCTCGTTAGGGCAGCTGAACGCTGCCGACTGCATCATTTGTTCAAAAGTAAAAGAGCGCTTTCAGTATGGATGTAAGCAGAATCAAGACACGCACGCAACATGAATATATGGCCGGTATTCCACAGAAGGTCATATTTACCTGCCTCGGCAACATGATTAATCACATGTTCTTGTTTTGCATGCATAGACAGGCTGAATAATCAAGAGAGTGGCACTATTCCACATGTCATTTTGTCTCCTGGTGTAAAAAGATGATCAGTATTAGACTGTAAACAGCTGATTAGCAGTAGATGGATGCTTCTGTGCACTTACAAAAATCACTAGCACAGGAGGGCCACTTTAAAAACGTGTTGTTAATGTTATACTGTATCTAATGTTCTTGGCTATTGTCGTTTTTGAGCACTGTCCATTTTCTAATATAAAAAGTGACCGGTAAGATTAGAAGGGGTTAAGTATTGCGTTGGGCAGCACGGTGGTGCAATGGGCAGTGCCATCACCTCACAGCAAGAAGGGCCTGGCTTTGATTCCCATTTGGGGTGTCCGGGGTCCTTTATGCGTGGAGTTTGCATGTTCTCCCCATGTGTGGGTGGATTTATTCCCACAGTCCAAAGACATGCAGTCAGGTGATTTGGAGATGCCATATTGCCCAAGGCGTTTGTAAGTGAATGTGTATGTCCACCTGTTTGTTTGCCCTGCAATGGATGTGTGTGTGTGTGTGTGTGTGTGTGTGTGTGTGTGTGTGTGTGTGAGAGAGAGAGAGAGAGAGAGAGAGAGAGAGAGAGAGAGAACGTATACATCTGAGTCTCTGGCCTGTGATGGACAAGTGGCCTGCCCAGGGTGTTTCCTGCCTTCTTTCCAATGACGTCTGAGAGGCTCCATAGAGGCTCCAGCACCCCCCTGACCCAGAAGGATAAGCATCTCAGAAGATGAATGAACGAATGAGTCAAGTATTGTGTCATCAGCTAACATTATTCTATCTGTTAGCTTTATACTCCATATGTTTTAGTGCGTAACAGAAAACATGATTGATTTCTCTGTCAGCTATTATTTATGCTGGTTCATCTTGCGCATTAAGCCTTTAATTCAGCTCCTAAAGACCTGACAAATGGGAGTGCTTATTTCTTTGCTGTGATTTCCCGCTTGCTATTATGATGTGATGTACCTTCACCGACTGAGCCGGAGCTTTCAGGCAGGAAAGGCACAATATGCCAGATCACGTGCCACTTAGAAATAAAGAGGAAATGACGCCTACGTGGCACAACAGGCCGGTGTGGGGCGGATATTACAGTCTCGCTCACTGTGCGTGGTGTATACAATAGAGGGATCTGAACTTTTATTAGCTCTCGCTAGTGCAGTTTTACAGCCCTCTGTCAGCTGCACATGACTGTAGCCCTACAGTTCAGAGTCACCAGGTGTGACAATATCAACACTTCAAATAATACACCCCAGTTCAGTAGTTCAAATAATCTATTTCCATCAGTTTTTCAAGTTTCATATTTATCAAAAAATCTACTTTACCAGTAGCACAGAATACCACAAGCATGATGATAAACATCTACTAAAAATGATAGATAATCTAAGATTCATGTTTTATTTCACAGAAATCATAGGACTCCTCTAAAGGCCTAAAAGTCCCTGAATATGTTCAACAGGGAATGACTCATGTTGGACTGATCCTATCATTAGCAGATACTGTGTTGGAATGGTATTGTAATATATTGCATTGTAATGGAATGGTATTGAATGTATGTATAATATATATTATACATATATATATATATGTTTATTGTTGCATTTATTGTTTATTGTTGCATCATCAATGATATTTTCACCAAAAACTATAAAACCGTGGGTCAACAATATCTGCAGATATTATTGGGTAACCAACATATCAGTGTCGGGCCCTACTTCCTACTTTCTCTTCAACCGCGTCCCCCTCCAGCTGTTTTCAGTTTCCACACACATTCACATGGAGAGCATCAGGGTTACACCATTACATTACACCACACATTATACACTGCACTAGCATCTCTCTCTCTCCCTCTCTCCCTCTCTCCATCTCCCACACACACAGCTGCAGCTATGCGCTTTTTCCATTTCAACCTCTTTTTCACTACCAGGATTAAAGCATCGTTTCCTGTCGGATTTGAGCCACCTCACCACAGTCTCCTCACAGTGTGGGCGAATGGCTGCCCGGGAAGGTCCAGAAGTGTGTTCCACACCTGGCTCCTGTACAGGTATACTAACGCTGACTGTAAAGGTTTGGGAACACCTTGAATTCTTTTGAAAAATTTCATGTTTCCAGCATTCCAGTGTTTCAACATGCAGTTCAAGGGTGAACATAAAGCAGCTTTCCTTGGGTATATTTAGCTTCAACACCATGTTCCGTACAGCTCCATGTTCAGTACAGTTCCAGAAAACTAACTTTGAAGGAGCGGTATGTAAGATCACCTAATCTGTTGAAATCATACTCCACCCAGTCTTTCCTCCTCATTTTTACTCCTCCTTTTTTTTACTGCTCTACAGTGACTCACTATCTTCAGGCATAATGTGGTATTACAAGACAGGATGAACTAGCTGGTTAGCATGCTAACTTTAGTAGGTATCTCTTCAACGTGATACACAGACATCCTTGACATACTGTCAAAATGTCTTCACATTCTAACTTTAAAACATTTTAAACTAAAGATCTTATCTTACATATTGCTCCTTTAACCTAACATTCTTCTGTAAATTTGTTTGCACAATTTCTGTTTATTTACTGAGTCTAACACATGGCACAGGACAAATTTTAGGTTTCAGAAACTCATCATCAAAAGAATAGTTGCACAAATATTTGCACCCAAAAGGAATCAACCTACAGGAATAAAATTTGGTGGGTAGGTTTGATATCATGAGACATGCAAATTATTCAAGTTTCACGCTCGACCCCACATGTGATGTAAGCAAGGACAGCCCTTATCTCTTTACCCGACTCCATGAGTCATCCTGTTACTGACAGCACCATGGCAGACAGTGGCAAGTCCTGCTTTTGTCTTGGTGGAGACGACCAACAAATACATGTGTGGAGGCACCGTGGTCAGCACCAAGATGAACAGTTTGTTGTCACGCGTCACATGTCAAGAAAGCCTGGTGTCACTCCACCTCCATCCCTACTGTGAAATCTGCAGGAATTGCTGAGATATCTGGCATGTTGCGCTAGTTGGCCAAACTTTAACATATGACTGTAGGCTTTTTCATGAAGCACGCCAGACTTGCTTGCTATGGCTGCATTGCTGTGGTGAAATAAGCAACAAATCTCAATTACTCAAACAGCATCATAGATTAACTTGATGAATTCACGATGGGGCGCCCAAAATTGTATGTATAGCGGTCTGGACTAGAGCGTGAAAGGAATGTGTCCTCAAAATACAGCAATGTTCATTACAGTAATGATGTACATCCACAATCCATCACTGGTCTTTACCCAGCACTCTGCTCAGGACCATAGATACGATGTAGCCTGGAGCTTTACAAAGAAGTCCTGAAGTTACATTCTCAGATGTAGCTGAAGGTGCTTCAGGCTGTGTCTGTTATCTTAACTAACACGTCGCTCCAGCACACTTAACATTTCTGCTTTCTGCTTCCTTTTCTTTTTCTCTCTCTTGCGTGTGTAAATGTGCTGTGTCTGTGTAATTAGTGTACAGATCACCTCCAGGCTTCAGCTCACAGTGTGTGTGTGTGCGTGTGTGTGTGTGTGAAAGCTATCACACGTCGGAGAGCTGTACGTATCATTAGTGTACAAGTGTCTTCCAGACCGCTGAGAAATGTGTCTCAGTCTGTGTGTGTCTGTGTGTGTGTCATGTATTACATAATTATGGTGTGATGGTAAAGCTGCAGACTCTGACTCTGTAACAGGGGGACTCTGGTCGGGACGGGGCGTGGGAGAGATGCTAAAAATAGACCCGGTGTCACAGCGCCGCCTGCTTACATAATCAAATGAGCCTGGCCTAATGAGGTGGGTACACACACACACACACACACACACACACTCCTTCTCTCCATCCCTCCATCCTTCTCTCCCGCAGTCCATCCCCCTCCCACATCATACACCCTTCATCTGCTTCTGCAGAAGCTACAGCAGATTCACTTTCTCTCTCACTCTTTTTTCCTCACACTCTCCCTCACTCCGCTCACTTTTTCATTTTCTCATCTCTCTCTCTCACTCACCCTCGCTGTGGCTTTTTCCTTTTCTTCCCATACTCTCCATCTCTCTTCCACTGATATGTCATCTCATGCTGTCTCTTTCTTCTCTTTCCTCTTAATATACTATGTTGGTTTTCTTCTTTTTCTCATTCTCACTCTTTCACTTTTTGGCTTTTATTTGCTCATTTCTCTTCTCGTTCTCTCTTGTTTTCTCATTAGTTATTAAAATGAGTGAATGAATGAATGCTGTCTATAGTCCTAAATACTACATGACAGAGAGGGGGATGCAGTGCGGTATCTAATCCTCCTTGTAGATGTTGATGTGTACTCTGGCATTATCCAGCAAACTCTCAATGTTTTCATTTCATTTTCCCCAGAGCACCTGGCAACCTGCCAAACCTGCATCCCTCCTCCTTTTTTTCTTCTCTTCATTCCTTTCTCATCTCTTTCCCCCTCTTCTTTATTCTGCTGTTCTCTTTTTACATCACCTCTGTTCTACTCTCCTTCTTCTTTCCTCCCCTTCTTCTCTTCTTTCTGTTCTCTTCTGTTTCTTTCACCATTGTGATATACAGAGATACTGTATTTTCATTTTGATGGTTATCTGTAGAGATACCATATCATCAGTTTGATGGTTACCTTTAGAAATACCATATCTTTGGTTTGATGGTTACCTGTAGAGATCCCGTGTCTTCGGTTTGATGGTTATCTGTGTAGATACTGTATCTTCGGTTTGATGGTTACCTGTAGAGATCCCAAATCTTCAGTTTGATGTTTACTTGTAGAGGTACTGTATCTTCGGTTTGATGGTTACCTGTATAGATACTGTATCTTCGGTTTGATGTTTACTTGTAGAGGTACTGTATCTTCGGTTTGATGGTTAACTGTACAGATACCGTATCTTTGGTTTGATGGTTAACTGTACAGATACCGTATCTTTGGTTTGATGGTTAACTGTACAGATACCGTGTCTTTGGTTTGAT
>CM067478.1:28717687-28761863 GCA_034552555.1 Semaprochilodus insignis | reverse complement strand
TATTCAGATTGGTCCCAGAGACTGGTGGGTGTAGCTACAGGTATGTCTGATTAGTTAAGCAAGATCCATTCACTGAATGAATGAATGGATTTCTACTAGGCCTTTCAGTTTTTGGCATTAGACTTAGAAGAAAGCAGTTTCAGACTGAATCAATGGACAAATCAATGAAGAGCAGCAGAGTTCAACTTGGGATGAGCTGTCAACCTAAGCCCGTGAATGAGTGGTGCGTGATAACCTGTATTACAACTGCGTATTTGTGTTTGTTTGTTTTGTTTTGTCCTAATGAGCTTTCTGTTTGGCTTTTATGTGAGATATTTGAAGCTTAGGACTAGAATCAAGAGTAGAAAACAGGGATGCACAATATATTGTTTGTTAATCGTTGTTCTGTGAGCATCGTATATTCATATAGCCCAACAAAAATGGTCAGTATAATGGGTCGGGGTGAGCAATGTCACAGTTTTCAATTGTATTGTGCTAAACTGCATCACCAGTCGCTTTTCTGAGTACATAGTGGATATCATGGCTGACCAACTGCATGTTCCATTACAGAGACAGCAAATTAGCCATTGTGATTAATCACTGTATTCATATTAGTATATACTCATCATCAAAAATATAGTTGCACAAATAGTTGCACCCAGAAGGAATCAACCAACAGAAATGAAACTCCATGCTGACACGTCTGACATGTAGTGTTAGCAAACATGGTGGCCCAATGCCATGCTGAGAGATACTACTTCTGTATGTGTAGCTCAATAAATCATAAATCATAATTTTTTGTTCCTGGTAACTTTTATCTTCCTTCCCAATAGCGTTGCAGTCCCACACTTCCTTCTGGCTGCAGCTATTCTTTTAATGACAAGTGTATTTTTGTCCGTTCCAGGTTGTCAAATCTCAGACAGCTAAATATCATGATGATAATCTTATATTGAGAAAATTGCCCTTCCTTTAATATAGGCCAGTCTGTTTTTAACACGAACATATGCAAAAGTGTGGGTGTCCCTAGTCATATGACATGTTTTGTTGATTTCCTGTGTGGAAATAAGTGAAAAATTGCTGTTGATTTGCTAAATTTAACATACTAGAAAAACAAACATTAAACATAGCCTGTGCAGAAGTTACAGCACATTTTACATTTTATGTTTCCTAAAATGTTAAATCCAGCAAATAAATAAAAATGATTCACAAAAATTTCCCATATTTACGATTGCACCCTTTAAAGGATGTGTTTTAAAAGTCATTTGACAAGGGATGTTCAAACCTTTGCACACAACTGTATATTACGAGGCATTCTGCAATTGAATTATGGAAAAGAATACTAGTACTTTGTCCATATGGTGCAGCCCTAGTGTAAAACAGCAACAGCAAATAAAAGTCATTTTATGACTTCTTATTAGAGCTTACTGTTAGAATTGTATCTTACAGCTCTTACAGACATGCTCATAAAAAGCTGGATTCCACTCCTAATTATCTTGCACGTTATTCAACATTTGCTTCGTGTGGCCATTGAAAGAAGCCTTACTTGCAACAATATTATTAACCATCATGTTCACCTCAAGGTTAACAAAACAAAGGCTTTCTGTGGTCCTTTTAACTTTATCACATCATCCTGAGCCATTGTTTAACAGATACATGTGGGATCCTTTTTTTGCTTTATCCCTCACTTAGGGATAAGTTGGAAAGGGAATTAATCTGTACTCAAACATCTTTCATACCACACCTCACGTATAATGTTCACCGACTAAAAAAGTCTTGTTTTTAAATAAGAATGTTTTCATGTTTTGCATATCGGTTTCGACGTGATTGTTCTTCATTTTCAATAACAGTAAGAAATAGTGCGTTTGCTTTGTGTTTTTTAATACACACCAATTAGACACACTATTGGGATTTTAGGTGGTGGTAGCCCTTGTAGAAATGTCCTCTCTTGCCTCTTCTTTGTCCAACCCCCCCTCCCCCCAAAAAACATCTGTTAATGAAAGTAGGTATGTTTGCTACGGAAATACACAATAAACTAGACTTTGTTTTTTTCTATACTCTCAAAGAATGTGAAGGTGTAGAGTCCAGATCAGTCAAACAACAGAAATGCCTCAGTAATTAACAGCAGATTGTATGTATTTAGAGGCAGGAACGTTACTGTGTCTCTCGCGCTCTCCTTTTGAGTGTGTGTATGTGTGTGTTTCAGCATTATTTACACACTTGTACCTGTGCACTATAGCTTTACCAAAGAAATGTATGGCTTCATATCCATAGAAGGAACATTGTCAGCATTGTCTTTGGGGGCGGAGGAGGGGGCGGCGCGAGGAGAAACGAAGCGACTTCTCCCGGACTGGCTGGCTACAGACAACACTACGCGATTTCCTTCTCTTCCTCCGCGTTTACGATGGCATACATCCGACTATCTTTGTGCATAGCGGGTGAGCTGGCCACCTTGGGGCTTCTCTCTTCCTCTCTCTCCGAGGGCTTGGTGTCCTCTCATCTCTAACCCACTTTCTTTCATCCCCTGCTTCCTTTCCTCCTTTCATCCGCTGCCAGTCACTTCTTGTGAAAGTAAATGATGTGTGTCAGGCCCGACTCCACCTTTGGTATCTGGTCGCTGATGATTTCTACCAGCATCTCAGGGAACTCCACCTTCAGAGCCTGTGACTCGCGGAAGGTGTAGAAGCAGAAGTCCAACAGGTTCCCCACCAGCTGTACAGGATTCAGACAGAGATAATCGGATTAGGAAATATCATATTAATGAGATGAGCACACATGAACGCCACCACACTGAAAGCTCTGACGATATTTGTACTTGAATAATCAGGTAATATTCACTTATTTTCTTGCAGTTAGTTGCTATTACTTAATCTAGGGAAGTTATTTGTACCATCTGGTTGAAAATTCGAGTGTACTTACTTTAGTGAGTAGAACAAACTCAAAAAGACAAGCAATAAGAGAATATGGGGCAATTACCCAGAATTCCTAGCAAGTTAGTTTATTTCTGTTTATTAGCTCTTATTTTTCCTTCAGATGTTTTGGGTGTCCTAACGATGACGTGTTTAGTGACTCTGTAACAGCCAATTGTAACATCTACCCTAACATTGGTGTTAGAGTATGTAGTTCTGAAGACTCTTTATGAAACAGTTTACTTTTACGTCTCAGTTTGTGATCATTACAATATATCACTCTAGCGAAAATTCAAGAAAAAATACTGTGTACATGTATATGTTTATATATATACTTATATTTATTTTGTATATATATTTATTTCTTTTATTTTATTTTTTTACTTATTTAATTTTGTGAAGTGTATATGTGTATTTTATACACTGTGAACCTGAGCAAATTTTTTTTTTCTCCCCAGTGCTGTTTAAAGTAAAACAGACAATAAAAATATTCACTCAAAAGAAAAAATACTGATGTGGTTAATAATAATAATAATAATAATAATAATAATAATAAAAATATATATTTTTTAATTTATAGAACACTTTTCACACCATTGGCAGCTCAAAGTGCCTTAAAATAATTTTAAAATTAAACGTTTTAATGAGCCGAAGACACATAACCAATTTATAAATCCCACCACGATGTAATTTTAATAAAACACTTTAAAGAGCTACATTTTTTAATGTTTCCTAAAAGTATGCATTGGGTTTATGCAACAGTACAGCTTGTGTGATGTATACTTTGTTAAACTTAACAGTTTAAGTGTATTTATCTCTATGTATAATTTCAGTGTACATTTAAAACTTAACAACGAATTACCTCAAATGATTTGAGTACACTTAATTTTACGATTTACAGTGCAGAATATCATTTTTACTAGGGGGAAACTCTACTGTATTGTAAGCTGGCTGTATTTCAGTTATTCAGCAGCCTCACATGAGCACCTTAGGCTAAAAACCATCCTCACTCGAATATACCAAAATAAGCAAATGTTTTGTGGTGCTTCTAACTGGATAAAAACATTAGGTATCTTATAAGTATCCTTTGCTTATCACTCTGATGCAGCAATTCAACATAAACAAAATGAAAGAGAAAACAACTTGAACAATAAAAGCATTATTTTTAGTGCACTTGAGCACAAATCCAAGTCATGCTCACAACTGCCGAGGAAGAATTGAAGGCAGCATTATGTACAGCATGGCTGAAAGGCGAAAGCATTCTTTTAATAAAGCTTGTCTTCTTTAATAGAATACTACAATATTATGCTGAAGGTTGTGAAGGACCTGCTTCAAAACTTGAATGAGATGCATTATGAATATAGATGGTAATAAACAAAAGGCAGGTCTGTCTGTGTAGTGCTGTCTGTGTAGTCTGTGAAGTGGTGAAATTGTGGTTTATTTAAACTGCACTGAATCCAGCGTGGTCTTTAACCGACAACAAAAGAAGAAAAATTATTATTAGTATTATTGTCACGAATTTGGATCATTCTGTAAGTTATGGATATATGATTGTGTCAGTCATCTACAGTCGGAAGCAAAATTTTTAACATCCCTGGTGAAATTACACTACAAGGAACAAACTGCAAATATGATTGAATTGAATTGAATTCAATTCAATTCTGTTCAACTTTATTGTCATTATACCAATACAGGGTTGTACAGTATAACGAAACACAGTTGGGCTCCTTCTCCAGCGCAGTTACAAGAATATATATATATATATATATATATTGTATATATACAATATATTGTACTTTCAGTTAGAAAATCATCATATGACTCAACTTTTGCATATGACTGTATTATGGGTACTTAGCAATATGTACATTAGACATATCTGGGAGATTTCACTTATGGTTAGTATCATTAACAGTTTTCTGAACCTATTTGTTAATACACTACCCTTCAAAAATCATACATACAATCATACATGCTACTACTTATACTGCAAAAATAAAATATCAACAAGTTAAAACATCTTATTCTCATTATTAGAATTGTAGGAATATTGTAAGATATATTTTTACTTGTCTTTATGTCTTATTTTACTTGTTTGACAATCTTGTTTGTTTCATGATATTTATTTATTTAGTTATTTATTTAGTTATTTTATTTATTTAGTTAGTTATTTTTTCTGCCAATGGAGTAAGATACTGTTATTAGATACCCATACCGAAACGCTAAAGTCAAAACACACTAGAAACAGGTTGAAGGATTATATCATAGTCTTGCAACAGTCTTATACTGAGAAATATTAGATACATTGACTGCATTTAAGATTTTAATTTGCTAAGCCCTTATTTTTATTGCTAAGCCATTCAACTTTCTAAATACATCTAATGTGTTCAAGGCTGAGAATCCATAAAGAAATGTTAGCCAAGTCCAGAATGATTAGTTGCAAATGATTCTAACACGAATGAGAAAACTGTAACACATTAAAAATATTTTAGTAAAATGAATATCATGGATTTATATTTATATTATATTGGTATTTAAAAAGTGGTGTTCAAATTTTGAGGTATAACATCAATAAGTTATTATACATAGATAATCACAGTATTTTATTTAGCAATGAATAACTTTCGGGCGATGAATACAATTTATTCTTATGAATTAATTTTTGAATCATTTTTTAAAATGGAATCATTTTAAAATACCATCTGGTGTCCAGCTTACAGCATTTCAATCTACACTTTAGACTTTTTATTGAATGAAGCAACAGCAATAGGAGATTCCAGACTTGGGAACAAAAGTCTAGGAGTTGGTCACTTTGAATTTGGATAAAACAGGTCTATGCAACTCAAACAACAGATCAACACTGTCTTATTAAAAGCATATAAACACATTTATTTAGTATATTAATACAATCTGATGGAGGACTACAAGAAAACAAGACATTTGCCCTTTAACTGATATATAAAGAATCAAGCTTAATATGACCAGGGACATAACTTAAACATGCATTATTATGACTTAAAATTTCTATTTTGGTTGTATAGAACCATGAACAGCTTATGAACAGATTTTTGTATATACTAGCTCACCATTTCCTGTGGGCATTTCATTAGAACCTGACCGTCACCAGCATGACTGAATACAGAAACTAAAACGTGTCATTAGAAAACTTTTTAAGCTGACTGATGTTAACCTACTCAACTTTGAGCTAAGTTGGGGGGCGGAACACTTAGATAAGAATAAGCTCCTGCACAAATATCGCCTGTTACAGAATACCTTTAGAAGAAACTTATCAATCATAGTGACACTTCCATAATTGTTTCCTCAAACTCTTATTAAAAATGTGGAAAGAACTTGATGCCTGCTGCATTTTAAAAGCATAATTTTTAAGCCGAGACTGTAACCTTTGCATTTTTTAGGCACACTAAATATGCCCTTCTGCTTCGGGTTGATTACACATGCCTCTTTACTTGGAGTGCTCTCGAGCCTTCACTTATTGACAATGTGACTAGCCTTTAGAAACGTATAATGTACATGTCACAGGGATTAATAGTTTGTTGCAGTGGAGATGACAATATGGATATAGGGTTTCAGAGTGACACCAAAGGGAGCAATTTAATCTAATTTAGTGGCCCACCGAGTTCAACAAATTACTCTAGATCGTAACTTTGTGCCTGTATTGTGTGACCTAGAGGTTGCAGGACAACTGTGTTAGCTGGAAAACGGTGGACAAAAACAAAGACTGTACAATCAGGATGCCCTTTAGGTTCTTCTCTGTTTGGGCAGTACTGACCTTTAACTTCACATGAATGCTCAAGTCAGCAATGCTAATGTGGCTAACAATGAAAGAAAGCTAGTGTTAGCACTTAGTCTGACTTGCTAATTTGGAAAGATTGATATTCATTAATTACTAGTTATGTTAGCATTGCTTTCCCAATCTGATTAGAAGTATTGCTTCATGAACTACGTTCCATAAAAAACAATCAGCCTTGTTTTGATGGAAGAGGTCCATGATATCAATGATCCAAGAACTGCTTTGTTCTTCTGCTTTTATGGCATCCAGGTTCAAACAAACAATGCTAATAGCTAGTGTTGACAGCTTGACGTCTTGGTAATTTGAATTTGTGAGTGTCGTTGATTGTTCAATATGTTAACATTGCTTATTTGAACTGATTGCCTGCCTGCCTGCCTAACGATATTTTGATGAACTGTTTTGATAGTAGGATCAATGAAAGTGACCAGTGCAGATGACTTGAGACCATCTTTGTTTGTTTTCTTCTACTTACATCATGCATGGCATCTAGTAGCTTGGTGAGCTGGAAGAAACGCTGCCACGTCTGGCCTGAGTTGTTGGTGGCCTTGCCCACCGAACGCCGCAGCTCCTTGATGTAGTTCACCCTCATCTCCTCAAATGCCGCCTGGTTCTTCAGACCATCTTTGGGCACTGTTGAACACCAAGGAGGCACTTCAGTAAGAGGAACTACATACTTTTCTGCAACCAAAATCTTAATTACAAGAGAGAGTTGAGCTAGTCATTCACTGCTGCTGGTTTCTGTCAGTATGAAGAACATCTTGCAGATAGATTTCTTTTTATGGAGAGTTTTTGCGATTGGGATGGAAATCTGGTTTTGGATGACTTTATGCTGCTCATGTTGGTTCTATTTTTAAGCATGTTCACCAAAATCCAAACTGTTTATCCATTTTTTGTAACATTCCCCATTTGAAAAATGCCTGGCTTTAGACTATTGGACTCAAAAGCTGAAATGTGTGGCCTTTGTACTTTTCAGATCAAGATCTTTAGCAGTTATATAAGTCATATAAGTTAATGGTTACATAGTCTATTAATTATCCCAAGGTCATATTCGATAACCTGGGGAAAACACCCAAACTGTTACTGTTTTGTCACTATCTTCATTTAGGATTAGGACAGCAACTATTACTAAATGATGTTTCATAATTTCATTAACTTATGTTAATTGACCTGATTGTAGAATAAACCCAATGGTGCCTGAACCAATCATTCATTAGTCTTTTTATCAAAACATATAATGCTTATAGGAAACTGTGACAGGGAGCATAACAAGCTTACTAGTGTTAACTAAAATGATGACATTACATTTATTCATATGGCAAAACAAGCATTAACACTGATGAAATCTTGCCAAATTAAAAAAATAGCTGTGATGACAGCACATAAGAGGGAGATGAAGTTAAATACACGTGTGTTTAATAGGAGAACCTGCACAATGTATAGGTGGAGCAGGATACTGGAGGGTGGCCTTGGAAAATGAAAACTGAAACTGGCAACGACCCCGTTAAACAATAGGGGGGAGGCATAGTCAGGATATTTTTAGCTTTTCTGACCGAGGTTGTTAAAACCTCCAGTTAACTGCCGTTTGTTTTTCTAGCTGTCTGACTAGCTGTCTATCGTAACTTATATTTTTATGTATTGTTTTGATTACATGTTCAGATCTCAGCTATTATATCAATAATCATCATTCTACTTTGAGTAAAAAATTATTGTTTTTGATTTTCTAAGTTCAGATGTCATTCCTAAAATCAGATAGGATTTGCCACTCTTGCATGAATTTGTGAAAAATCTAATACAAAGTTTCTGTAATACTGCCTCTTTTCATAAAGTTATGTGGACCATTCTACCAAATGAGTTCAGCTTACAGCCCCACAGTAAAAAAGTATAAAAAAGTATTCAGACATTCAAGACATAAATTGAGATAATAATAAACTAAATGTATACAAAATCACAATTTATAGGGTGCTTTCACAGGTGTCAGACCCAAACCCTAACCGGTAAATTTAAATGCAAATATGCATATATATATATATTGAAAAGGCAATACATTTTTTAGATTTATATATTTTTTAATCTAAATTGTAGTAGAAAGATCTTTCATGGCTTTAAATAATAATAAAAAAACTTTATTTTAAAAACTGCTGTCCCATGTTTTCATGTCACTAAGTAAATGTGTCCTAAAGTCAGTGTGGAACATTAAGAACAGTCACAAATATCCTGCAGTTCAGTAAACTTTTTTGCATTTTAATGAAAAGTATTATGCTTTGTGTGTGTACAACTGTTCAAAACTGTTTGATAGTCATGTACTGGCTAGCTGCTGCTTAAAATGAGCAAACATTGTCACTACTGAAGCAATCATTTCTGAAGCATTTGGCAAAGTTTCAGTAGTGTTATTATTGTTTTGACAGTGTTGAAAAGGAAAGTCATTTGTATTAATAAAGTAAACTAAACGTAATTTAGGTATAGGGTCACTCAAAGCAAAAGGATTTTACTCATATACTCTAGGCATGCCTTAGAGTAAAGGTAGTTAATTAAGACATAGGCTATTGACAATGTGTCTAATGCTTTTGCACTGAGAGAGATGGGATGGCAACAGTTTCTTAAGGACGCATGAACTGATCCAAACCCTGGCCCGTAGAGGACAAGTGTGCTCGTGGACCAGTGCCAATCGCAAATGACATTCTGCCTGTGTTGAGCTGATTAAGAACCACCTCTTCTCCATGCCCCTTATATGCTGCCTTTTCAGTTATAGGCCCAATTTCCATCCTGCAAGCAACAGATTTATATGCTGTCATTGTTGCCATCAGTGGGACAAGTTTTCTAACTCTGATTGTCCTTTATATGACCCTCTTTTTTTTGCTACTGTTGACCTTGTAATTCTGTTACTGTGGACTTCAAAGAACACTTTAGCATTTTTCAACCTAATCGCTTGGTGAAACATCAGCTCATTCTTTGAGCATGTTTATTGTCAAAACCATTGTCAACTGTACCTTAATAGTGCGGCAGATTTAGAGCATGTTAAAAATGATGTAATTCCTTTACAGAGACTTTTTGCAGTTTGGTTAGCTTATGTTACTTCATTCAAAATGATTATACTAATTATGGAAGTGAAAAAAAAAGATATTATGATTAACAGTACAGTAAATTGTGAAGGCAAACCTCTATTTGCCATTTCTTTTTCCAAACATCTGCGCAAATATTCTGCCATAATTGACCACATTTGCAATTTAATTTTTCACAAAAGTATGAGTCATACATGACATAAATGAAAATAAATTTAAAACAGATAATTGTCATTTCATTTTGTCATCGTGCTGGTATTTCATGGCCATATCTAAAATGGAAAAGCTAACGAGGAAAGGAAAATCCAAGTTTCTCTGTGGTTTTGTCTTTCCTTGGTGAAATGGAAAATACGTTCCAAAACTAAAATCAAAATGCAATGTTTACGCTCTTATTTCTTTTTCACAGTAATAGGCTGGATATCTGACAAAATCAAAAATGAAAATGCAAAAACATAAGTGTGGACACATTTTAAGGGTAAAAACAAAAAGGCAATTGGAAATGAACATTAGCGCAGCCTGCTGGTCATTTACTTTGCGTTTCTCACTTTGCGCTTTTGTTTTCAAGTTCACCAACATGTAAATATATGTTCATTAAAAGTAGGCGGCGCTAAAATATCAAACTGCCCACAAAATAGGCCCTTTGCACAAACGTTGCGTTTACACCTTGTATAAATGATAGCAGGCTAAAACTTCCTTCCTCTCCATATAACTACTCCGGAAATGAAATCAAAATGTTATTATAATGTACCATAGCTTCAAACACAGAGCTACAATGGACAAAATAAATGACCAGCAGGTGGCGCTGATGTTCATTTCCATTTGCCTTTTTATTTTGACCCTTAAAACGCGCCCACGTCGAAACTGAATCCACACTGTCACTCTGACTTTTGACTTATCTATTTTGCATTTACAATTTGTCAGATATGCAGCCTATTACTGTTTAAAAGAAATAAGAGCATAAACATTGCATTATGATTTTAGTTTTGGAAGATATTATGCATTTCACCAGGAAAAGGCAAAGCCACAGAGAAACTTGAATTTTCTTTTCCCCATTAGCTTTTCCATTTCCGATTTGGCCATGAAATACCAGCACAATGACAAAATGAAATGATAAATAGCTGTTTTAAATTTATTTTAATTTCTGTCACAAATAAGTTATACTTATGCAAAAAAAAATAATTGCATATGTACATACTTTTATTATTTTTTTTGAATATTTGTGCAGATGTTTGGAGTAAGAAATGGTAAATAGAGGTTTGCATTTACATTTTACTGTTTTAATTATAATATCCTTTTTGGCTGGATTTCCCTTCCATACACTAATATCATGAGAGAATGGAGAACAGGTGATGCACTGATGCAGTATACAATCTCAGCTTTCAGATGGCAGATGGCAAACTCAGCCTTCAAGGAGAATCTTTTTAGGTTTTTCTGACCTTGCATGGTTTCATGCAGAAGGAAAGTGATAAAGGTGCTATTAATGGTCATAAATGGTCTCCATCATGTTTTTTGGGGTTTTACTTGTATTAAAAGGCACCAAAAGGGAATTGGGTATATCAAAATCATAAGAGAACTAGGAAATTTGTATTCCTTTATTAACTGATGTTTATTTTCCAAATTCTTTTTGGGAAACTTTCTCTTGGGTCTACAGGGGTCCAGAGTTTAGTCTTAGTCTTAGGTTGCATCAGTGATGTTGAGGTCTGGACTTTGACATGGTCAGTCCATTGTTCTGAGAACACAAGCAGATTCTTTGTTTAATGTGTCTATTTTATTTTGTGTCTACATCCTTTCAGACCAATAGTGTTGAGTTGTCTTTTCACAGGGACTTACAGAAATCACTGTGGATTTGTTCAGATCTGAAGCAAGAGTGGATCTTGATTTTCTCTCAAAGATGGAAACTGTAAGTGCTGTTTTTCTGATGGGGACAGTTTTGATAGTCTAATTGGTCCAACAGGTGGTTATTGGGAAGTTCGGTTCCAAGTATTTCTTGGAGCTCTAGTTCTGGAAACTCTAGTTATGGGTAACTTGTATTTTATGTGTGTTTTGACTGGAAATTACATAAATGAAAGTCTTTTGCACAGTGCTGTATATAATTTTACAGCACAAAATTAATCTTCCAATAAATGCGTTACAGTGATAAAGTCATCAGAGGTCATGGTTAACAGTGATTCATGGTTAAAAAGACTCAAAAAGCCGTTTTAATGGATAAATGTTTTTCTTTGATGGAAAACATGTTCTTTACAGGACATTAATATTAGAGTTCCACTATTGTCATAGAACTGGTACTGTATAGAACCATTTTTGCTACAAATGTAGGGTTGATTTAGTTTCAGTGAGGATATGGACATGAAAGTGAAAAAGTAAAAAGGTTAGTGACAATCCTTACTATAGATGTTGTCACACTGAAATCTGTGTTAGATGTTTTAACGGTGTGCTTTCTGTAAGGATCTGTTCTAAGTCGAGGTACGGCTGGCTGTTCCGAAGCTGATTGACAGGAATGTGTTAAACCTCAGCACTCTCTCTCTCTTTTCTTCTCTCCCACTGACCCACATCCTGCAGCCTCATTAGCCACCGGCTGGCATTTAGGGCTGCGATGAATGGAAAGTGGAGCGATTACGTTGCGCTAATCTGTGTCGTCATCGTAAGAAATGGATTTTTCTTCCTCTCCTCTGCACATCAGAGCAGATTAAGTTAAAGGGGATCTGTCCCACCTGCGGTCCAGCCGGCCAGGCATTGCTGGCTTATTTTACACAGGGCATGGGGAAATGTAGAATAAGGAACTGCTGGATGACTGCTTCTCTGACCAAATCCATATCTGGGTCTTGACCCCAAAAACCCTTAAAGGCTTGTTTTTCAGTTATGTTAATCTTAAGACTTATTACATACTACTCGGAATTATTCAACAACAACACTCTTAAAAATAAAGGTGGCTAAAAGGGTGATTGCTATAAACACATGTGTACACATGTGTACAATATCCACTCATCATCCAAAAAAATTGATATGGGCAATATTTATTACAGAATAATATTTATTACACATACAGAAGTAATGTCTCTCAGTATGGCGTTGGGCCACTATGTTTGCTAGTGCAACATGCCAGACGTCTCGGCATGGAGTTGTTCTTAATGACCTGCAACAATCCATCCCATGCAGCTTGAATATTCTCACGCAGTTCCTGCAGATTTTGCCATAGGGGTGGAGGTGGAGTGACACCAGGGCTTCTGGACATGTGACTGGCACGACCCCACTGCAGTCTTTGGTGACGCTGACGTGATGTTAAGGGCAGTTGTCATAATGGCCTGCGTACATGTAGTCCTACGTCACGCAGCCTTCTGCCAATGGTGTTGGCACTAAAAGGATGACTCATGGAGGGCATCGCTGCTCGCTGAATGTCCGCAATTGTGGCTGTTGGGTCAGTCAGGTACAGCGATAAGGCCTGTCCTTGCTTACGTCACATGCTTACGTCTCATTTGCGTCTCACAATGTCAAACCTACCCACCAAGTTTCATTCCTGTCGGATGATTCCTTCTGGGTGCAACTATTTGTGCAACTATTCTTTTGATGATGAGTGCATGCTGATGTATTTTGCCATTGCATAAGAGTGTATCGGGTGGGGTTTGTTGGGTTTTATTTGAAAAAGATACACTCCCCTTCTAGGAGGGCTGAAATAAAAAAAAATTGCTTTTCTTAGAGTATTTCAGCAGACTGAATCACAGATGTCCCACTTCTCTTAATGTGAGCCATATAGATGCTGTGAATGTTTCATCCTCATATAAAGAGATGATGTCCATTAAGCGCAAGATGAAAGCGTCTAGTATGGCTAAATAAAGTTGAAATGAAACAAGGTTTAGTACCGGGTGATTCACACTTTAGCGGGTCAACACTTCCATCACAAACAAGGTCATATGAGAGGCTGCAGGGCCGTGGAAACCTTATTCAAGGTCAAAAAGGGAAAAAAAATGCTTCATGCACAGCCTCTGGGCAGAGCTAATGCTAGCTCTCCCACTCTCTCTCTCTCTCTTGCTGCATGTCTGAACAGCTCTTTGCCAAATGCTATAAGAATCGTTAAACACCATTTTAATCCTCGTATACTGAACAACAGAAATGAAGGACAGCATTGCTGAATTGTTTCTGGGTTTGAAAAAGAAAGAATGTGCACACGGCATCCAGAGCCAAAGCCATTCCCTCTGTCAGATGTACCATGTAAATTTGTTAATTACCATGCACCACTGATGTCTCTCTGTAGTCACGGCAGTTTCTGAGACACAGTCTTGGCGTAACACTAGTCTTGGGCTGAGTAATGCTGCAACTACAGGTTGCTCCTGAAAACCCCTTTTTTATCTGGTACAGCAGGTGCTGTCGAGTAAATAAATGCAAACCAGAATTATCAAACCGCCTCATATTCAGAGCTGACATGAGGATTAGCTTCGCTGACGACCATAAAGTGGGGAATGCATCTGATCTTATATCAGAAATACTACATGTTCTGTGAATACCAGTCCAGATCTCTCGTGTTTCTGTCTGAAATGGTGCCTGAGAGGAAAGATATTATAACTGGAGATACCGCTTTGTTTCCAGTACTGATAACAATATTGAAACCTTGAGTATTAGCTGATAAAATGATCGTATCAGCTAATGTGGTATTCTGTTCTTTAGAAACTACTTGGAAATGTGCCATGTAGGCACTATATGTAAAGGAACACTAAGGCAGAAATGAAACATGTAATCATTGTTATATCTGTAAACATGCTTGCTTGCCTCTTACAGAGGTGCTCCAGCAGCCTCTACAGCTTAAGGATGTTGAAAGCAGGAGGGACTTTTGTAAACTACTACAGCTTGGGGCGGATTTCTGGCAGCAGGCTGTTTTAATATCTTTTTGTGTCAGCCGGTGAATCAGCATTATAATGAAGAGAATGGAATACCTGAATGACAGAAATGGGTCGTCAGAGGCGGAGGGCAAGTTAAAAGCTGCAGTTAGCAAAGTAATTAGCCTGCTAGAGAAACCAGCATATCGTCAATGAGAAAAACAAGTATCTCCAAAATGGTAACTTTACAGGAGAGGGTAAAAACCTCACTGAAGTTTAATGTAAGTCAATGGAACCAGACCAAGCAATTTTGGGCCATTTCTGTTGGTCCATTCATCATTAAAATTCTCACACACTGTAAACAGCAGCTGCTGTGTTCAAATGATGCATAACAGTAAAAACCAACAAAAAATGAGATACATGTTTTTCTTTGGACAGCGATGATATGTTGTGTTCTAGTATGCTGGTCAGCCGCAACGCAAGCTGACATGCTGATCACCAGCAAAACTAGCACATTATGACGTCTTGGCAAAGAAGGAGATGCTGGAAACACTGTGCTTTGAAACCAGTGGTCTTTATTGAGCACAGCAGCAGGGAAGACCAGACGCTCAACATCGGGATAGCCCTGATAGTGGGCAGGTCATAGGCACAAACACTGTACTGCTATACAGCCCAACAGCTCAGCACAACCTATCCCATTAAGCACATACACATATAATCTAACAGCCACAAGTAGACACAAGCAAGACAATGTATGTTGAGTTTTGGATGCTGGTACACTGGCCAATAGAATGGTGAATTCTATCAAACCAATCAATTAAAACTAAATGTAATTATGTTGCACTACAAATTTCTCCATAGCATAACAAAGAATATATAAAACACTATGTTTAGACCAAAATACTTGATTAAGATCAGCATCTAAAGTAAGCTCATCATGATCATACTACTTCCCACAGTAGGAAATACATAGCTAGCAACATAACTCAATGTGAGTGTGTACTATTTCAGCCCACAGATTCATTTCTGTTTTTTCCCTCTAATATCTGATCCAACATTTTCTGCTCATATCAGCCCTGTATGGATACTCATTAATGGATCAGTACCATCACTAACTGTAATTGAGAGAAAACAATGCTACAGGCATGTTCTATAAACGTTATTGGATACAACATAGGCCGCATACCTGGTCAAAACCAGGACATGCTGTGTGTTGGATGCTGGTATGCTGGTAAAAATAAGGTTCTGTAATGTTTGCGGTCTAGCAGATTGCACTACAATACACAGAGGTACAGAGGGCGATATGCCTTCTACTGTTTTGCAGTAAAAGTGCTTGATGCCCTAACAGAAAAGAACATGCTCTGGCAGGGTAAAACTGACAGAGGTTCACTTAGTCAATTAGTTGAATAATAGTCAATACGTTCCTCGATTATTGAAACAATCATTCGCTGCAACCCTCCTTCGTGCCTGCAGTACATAACCGCTGCGCTTCAGCCATGCTAATCACAACCTCCTCCTCTTGCTCTTCCCCTTGGAGCGCTCCTATTTGAGGGACGTGGAGAAAAACACCGGCTCTTGGAGCGCTGCCCGTGGCTTGGCTGGATTTTATTAAGTACAGCAGGGCTCCCTGGAAGGGCTCCAGAGGATCAGGCAGTGGCAGCAGATGCCGAAAGCTTGCCCGTACGAAAACTCCAGCTCAAAGTTTGCCTCACTTTCGTGCAGCATCAGACCAAGCAGTGTGCTAGTGACGCACAGACGCTAACAACTTTCGAGTGACTGATATGCCTCATTTCCTGCCCGCCCTAAGGGACATTACTGGTTATCCATTCTTTTATGCCACTACTATGGTTACCTTAATAATGGCTATTACATATCACACTTAAAGCATCTCAGCTCTTAAAACAGCATGCTGTAAACATTAAGCTAATGCATTACGGACCCCTGGTCATAGTAAGACACAGAGTAGTAGAGCAGGCTTCAATTAAGCATGAAAATGAAAATGAAAATGTTTGAGCTGTGAAAATGAAAGGGAATTTCATTCTGGTGTTTCACACTTTAGCAGGTCAACACATTGCAAATGAGGTCAGAAGTAGTACATTACATAAGCTCACATACTGTGGAGATGTAGACGCTTTTTATGGACGTGTCTTTGTATTTATCGGTATCATTTGTAGGTATTTTATCTGCATTGTCTGTTCATCAATACACCAATTACAAAAAGACAGTACTGGCACATGCAAATATGCTCCGTATTCTCAGACAGGACTGAACAAGAGTTTGGTTGTGAAACTCCTCTGCAGCGAAACAGCGCTCCAGTATTTGTCTGCAGCTTGTTTTCTGTTGAAACACTAAACCGACTTGCTCCTCCTAATGAACTGTGATAGTAGGAGAGAGCAGTATAACTGGTATAAACAGCTCTCGAACCAAGTTAACCATATTTTCAGACATGATTTGCCAGTTTGCCCTCTGGACAGAAGCCATAGCATGCTATTCTACAAAATGATGAGGGTAACACCAGAGATGTTAGAAATGAGGAGAGAGGTCATGGGTTGAAATTTTACACTAAACACTAAACTAAAAGTTGGCAAAATTGTAACACTAAACATGATATCTGTTTACGTAGAAAGTCCTGCCCTTCAACAAAAAAAGCCAGTCAGCTTGGTAGTTACACACCCCAATCCACACCCTACCACCCCGCCCAACCCTGCCACCCCGCCTTTGTGGACATCTGTGCAAGCGCAGTAACCAGAACAACCTAAGAAAAAATGTTAGAAACTACCCTACTAACTATTTATGAGGGTTTCGTCAGATTTTACAGTGATTTTAAACCTGTTTTCTGTCTTTGTTGACTTTTTAAGTCAAGTGTTTTTAGGTCTCTCTTCTTTTAAAGAGATAGGCATCTTGTCTTGTATGGCTAGAAAAACTGTCCAACGGTGTTTTAAAGATGGCCGTCAAGTGTACAAACTTTCCTTTAGGGACTTTGGAAATGCTAACAAACTAACAAAAGTTCTGAGCCATTGCTGTTTGGTTCCCCAAGATGCTATAGCTAATCCTTAGCTGGGAGAGTACCATTGGCTAGCTCTCTCTCTCTGGGTTTAGTTCAGCATAGTTCCTTGGAGGCTGATTCTAGCGAATCCTAGGTATCTGTTACACATTACCTCCTGACTGATACATTGTTTGACTCCAAAGCAGATGATTTTTGGCCAGCCTTACAGCAGTCAAAAGACAATATTGAAAACGTGGTTTGAACTCTCCATTCCTTCTCATATTCTTTGGCTTACTCATTTTCAGTACATTACTCTTCTGGAGTGTCCAACAGACAGGATAAATGGGGCCAAAATGAGAACAATTATGTCCTGGTCTCATATAGAAAAGGAACTGTTAAAATTAATGAGAGCTTAGTGACATTTGTTTAACGGTATGAGTATGAAACTCTCAAACTCTCACTGTATCACTTTATTTAATTATTTAACTATTTATTTTAATTTATTATTATTATTATTATTATTATTATTACTCTGTTTTGTATGTCCTCTCGTCATATGTAAGTATACCACTGACAACTGACGACACTTAATATTGTCATTATTAATATCCTACTACTGGTATCTAACAGTAACCACGAACTCTATGCTATACCTATTGGGAAGAACTTTACAGGCATATCTTGGGCTCTGTGAACATAGTCCTTGTGTTCTACATGCTTACTTGTTCATAAAGTCTTGGTCACAGAAGAAATAAATTACTTTAAGGTTTATTTGCATCTGAAGAAGTCCTGTAGATAATGTCACTCAAAATGGCATAGAATAAAAACTACATCATGGAATGTGATGCTGTTTTGTTTGACAGGCAATAGGCTGACTCTCTATGGCTTCTATGCCCTAACACTTGTCCATAAAAATCCCACCAGCAAAATAATTAGACAGATTAACTTTACAGCCCACCACAGCAAATCTATGTCTTTTTATTTCTAGCACAAAAGTTTCTGTACTGTATGCTCCTGCACAATTATATTTGTACATTTTTAATAGCCGTTTTGTGGATTTTCTGCATTGATATGCATCTAACCAAAAATGGCAACTTTACATGAGAAGACATAGATGTTCTTTAGTTTGAATGTAAATTCAACACATATAAACACATTTGGATCATTTCTATTGGTCCATTTATCCTAAAACATAAAGGTCCATTCATCACAGAATGTACTGTACTCAAAAAATGATGTAGAAAAAAATGAAGACTATATGAGGAGAAGCCAAAGATTCCCTGGTGGGCAATAAAGTAAAGCTAATCTTTCTCTAACCCATTATTGATCTTGTTTAGCCTCTGGTACTGTCATATTAATACAGAGAGACTGACCTGTGCTGAGGAGCAGCAGTACCTTCATGGCGAGGAACTCTTCGTAGGTGAGCTGCAGGCGGACAAACTCCTGGCTGACCTGCTTCATGCTCAGACACAGATCGTACATGGCTGACTGCTGCATGCGCTCCCTGCAGAGAGACCAGACAGAAGACCATTAGCAGCAGAAGCATGTACCAAACACAGTACCGTGACTTCAGAGATATCTGCCTTCAGCAGTGCTCTGGGAATGCCACTGTGCATCATGGGATATACAGCTGTACGCAAAAGTTTCAATACCCCCCAACAGTGACATGTTTTGTTAATTTTGAAGTGAGAATTACATCATCCATAAGGAACACATTCGCAAATCTGCATATTCTCACATAATAAAAAAAGCATAAATTAGAAATTGCGCCATAACATTTAGACAGGCCACAAAGTATGTTTTATTTTGTTCCTATATGTTAGATTCAGCAAATAAACAGTCATTGTGAATTAAAATGTGTAGAGGTCTGTGGCCTGTAATGTATGAAAAGGGGCCAAAACCTTTCCATACAACTGTATATGGCAAGCACACCTGGCTAGCTTGCTGCTAACAGTACTTGTTTTCATGGAGGCAACTGTGTTTTGCCCCACTTTGTAGCTCTAATACAGCTAAAAAAAAAAAGTGATATCATTTCAAGCTCCGACTTCCCCTTTCCAAGTTAAGCTAAGCATATGTGTTGGACAGAAACACGTGTGTTGTTCAGTTTAAATCAACATTTTGACACAAAAATCTAAAAAAAAAAACACACACATTTACACATATGTACTCAATGGTCATTTTAACTGTTAATTAAATTCATTATCTGTGATCTCTGACATTTGCACTGTATATGCTAATATTTTGTTCTAATAGCTCCTTTTCCAAAATGTATTAAGATTGCAACTCAGCAGAAAAGAAACAAGAAACACAAGCAGCTTATTTGTTTCATTTGTCTTTGTATTCTTGTCTAGTTGTCACTATCATCCTTTCAGACCCATAGCATTGTCTTCTCACACTAGGAGGACAGACAGAAACACCTATCCATATTTTCAGATCTGAAGCAAGAGTGGAGCTTGATTTCCTCCTCTCTCAGAAAGATGAAAGCTTTAAGTGCTGTTTATCTGATGGGGACAGTTTTGTTGGTCTACCAGGTCCTCCAGGTGGTTCCTTTTGACCACTTTTTGAACTCCTGTTCTGTCAGTATTTTTTCTTTGCTTTTGAAAATATTTTATTAGAAAACATGAAAAATAATACATAATAGAGAATTTGATTTGGCCAGACAACAGCAGAATGAGATATACATGAGGACATAGGACAGGAGGTAAGACAGACAGAGCAGGTAAGTTTTCTGGCGTTTGAAAGCTGAGATGGAGGAGATGCCATAGGCAATATGGCAGTTTGTTCAAGTACCACAAGATCAGTCATCTATTGAAGTAAGACGAAACTTGGAACCACGACTAAACCATGACTAGACAATCTAGTGCATGATGAGACATGACTAGTACGGTCAGAGCATAAGGATGGGTTAACTCAGACAAATAGGGAGGGGCAAGACTGTGAAGGGTTTTAAAGGCTAACAAGCTAACATTTAATCCACTACAAATTAGCATTGTATACCCCACCTACTCAAACTAGTCATTAGGTCATCTAAAATAGACTTGCTTATGTGGTTTCTGACACTGTATGCTAAAACTGCTATAAAAATGGGGCAAACTTAGGCAAAAAGAGGCTCCTACCACCTTTTTTTGCAATATTACGTACTTTTGTCCAATTTCACAGATGCTTCTTAGCTACATTAGCCTTGTGCTCCCAAACGTGTCTTGGCTGACTAAGAAACTCTGTGGTAGGAGGAAAATACTGGATTTTTTTTAACTAGTCCAAAGAACCCAAAGTAAGTTTCATATTTAAGACTCTGTCTTTGTGATATAGTGCCAAATACCATACACTATTTTCAGGCATGTTTACGCTCTTGTAATGCCATAAAATGCTAGGGCACAGTAGTGTAGACATATGTTCTTGTGTGATACAGATGCATACAAACACAAATCTTTCAGCAACATGAAAAGTTAGTTTTGCATCGCCTTAAAAGGATCAGGCACAATATCCACACAAATGCATATTTGTACGCTCCAAGAGCAAACCATATCACACAACTCAACAATTCCTGTGTATGAGAAGAAATAGAACAGAAAAAAAAACACAATAGAGAAGCAGTGGAGGGAGCAGATGAGGGAAATGTGCAGGCCAGATGAAGCAGCGGAGCTGGAGGGAATTATGGGTTTTGGAAGCAGCCGTGCTTTTAAATCACTGTTGTGTTGACAAAAAAATAATCAAACGCCTGCCCCGTGGGCCGACTTGAAAGAGCCAGAGTTCACATGTGATTCTGCAGGACCAAGCACAACACAGGCAGAGAGATAGAGGCACTCGCACAGTCGCAATACGTATTCAGCCTTACTTTAGGTGGGTGTGTGTATTTGTTTTCATAGATTTTCATGGGAAAACAAGACCAGAAAAGGGTTTAGAAAAATTTTATTACACACATGTACTTTTTTTTATCTATGAACACTGGCCAGCATGCTCACGGCAAGGCGAGGTGAATTATCAGAGATTGAACAAGGCATAATAGTAGAATGCCTCGACTGGGCTCATGTCGGGGAAACATGCAGGCCACAACATTTGTAGGAACTCTCCAAAATGCTTCTCGAACCAATTCCAGACGACTTTGACCCAATGGCACTGCTGGAATATGCAATCATTGTGGAAGTACATAAAGTCCATGAAGGGCTGCAAATAGTCAGCAAGCAGCGAAACATAGCGGGCACCAGTCAATAATGTGTTTAGGCACACCAGTGGACCCAGCCCATCCCATGACAACACACCCGACACCAGAATGGACCCACCAACAGCCTGCACAGTACCTTGTTGACAAGTGGGGTCCATGGCTTCATGGGGTTTGCGCCACACATAAGCCCAAAATAACAGCTACCATGACTTATTGAACCATGCCACATGTCTTCTTTTGTCCGTTTAGCAACCTCATGAGCCCAGGGGAGGAACTGTGTCTGGTGTTGTGGTGTTAACAGAGGCACTCTGGTGGGTCTTCTGCTCCCATATCCCATGGAAGCTAGAGAATGCTGCACTGACCTGCAGGATACGCGTGTGGGGCCTTCTGTAATGAATGTGGATATGATTTTTGCCAGAGTTGCTTGTCTGTTTACACTGAGAATTCTAGCCAGACAGTGTTGGTCACAATCATTAAACAGCCGTGGGGGGGCCAGTGTATGTCCATCGTGGGTGGTAATGCCTTTTATGATGTGTTCCCGGTACTGTGGACTGTGGACTGTGGATTTTTTATTGTCCACACAACTTCAAAAATGGAATGTCCCATCTCTCTGGCACCCGGTACCATGCTTTATTGGAAGAGTGGAATTTATGTTGCCTTGCCATCAGCATGCTGGCCAGTGTTCAACCGCTTTCACAAGCAGTGGTGGACAGTTACGGAATAAATGTAATTAGTTACTGTACTTAAGTAGTTTCTCCGTGTACCTGTACTTTACTGAAGTATTTCCATTTTGGATGACTTTGTACTTTAACTCCACTACATTTCAAACTCAAATATCTTTTTACTCCAACTTTTTACTCCACTACGCAAAATTTGTAGTTCCTTTCGGCTTTTGTGCATATAAAAAAGTAACATGTCAAAACGAAACAAGCTTATTAATGGATTTTTAGCATCCATGGAAATGTTCATTTCAGGCCTGGACTACATCAAGGACCACCTGGAGGAAGGTAGGTAAAGCAGGATGGGGTTAGTAAACAGATAAAACATACTGTTCCTGAATTTGTGGGTATATAGACCACAATATAGAAATATGTACACATGTACACATGTACTTGTGACTGGCGAGTGTCATATACACTATTTCCTTTTATAATTAATTTGTTTTGGCTACTTTATGTTTATGAACAGAGACCTACAGATGCAATATAGTAAAGGAAAACTAATTTGTGAACCTGTTTAAAGCAAGTTTTTTAAACTTTAACTTGTAACTAAGTTGCAAATAAATCTTAAACCAAAACTTAAAAAAAAATAAATTTTAAGGTTCTAGCTAATGGAACCTGTTCTCATTTAGTGTTCTGTGCTTATGATCATTTAAATAAACATCGGTGTCAGACTAATTAATGACCTTCTATTAAAAGACTGGTGGACTGAGAGTGACACTAGAGTCTCTTCACCTCTAGTGAACTGATTAAGAGTCGGGTTCCAGGTCATGCTACTTTTACTCTCCATACTTAAGTACATTTGAAGGTAAATACTTTAGTACTTTTACTCAAGTGAGGATCTAAAGGGAGGATTTTTACTTTTACTGGAGTAATATTTTACCTTATCTCTACTTTAACTCAAGTACATGGTTTGTGTACTTCATCCACCACTGATAACACCTTACAATCTATACAGGTGTAGGTGTTCCCAAGCCATCCCCTGAGGTAATGCCACTTTATAATCAATTTACACACAGCTATCCCACTGCAGTCAGACATATATACTGTGTCAAACAGAAGGTTGACTGGAAGTGGAAAAAGTTGTAGGAAATGGTGCACAAGCACCTGGGCTGACCACCGCTCTGAGGGGATTGTCAAGAAAAGATTCAAGAACTTGGGAGAGCTTCACAGGGAGTGGACTGAAGCCACCATGCACAGATGTCTCCAGGAATATGGGTTACAATTTCACATTCCTCATATCAAGCCACTCTTGAACCAGAAACAACATCAGGAGCATCTTGCTTAGTGGTCCAAATTCCTCTTTCCAGAAGAAAGTAAATTTTGCATTACAATTGGAAACCAAGGTCCTAGAGCCTGGAGGAGGATTGGAGGGGCACAGGCTGTCTGATGTTCTCTATGAAGTTTCCGCAGTCTCGGCGTGATGGTTTTGAGTGCTATGTCATCTGCTGCTGTTGGTCCACTGTGTTTTACTAAGTCCAAAGTCAATGTAGCCATCTACCAGGAGCTTTTAAAGCACTTCATGCTTCCATCTGCTGACAAGCTTTATGGAAATGATGAGTTCTTCTTCCAACAGCAACTGCCAACAGTGCCAAGACCACTACAAAATGGTATGCTGACCATGATATTACTGTCTGGACCTGAACCCCATTAAGAATCTATGGGGATTTGTCGAAAGGAAGATGAGAAACATCCAACTCAGCAATACAGATGAGCTGAAGGCCACTATTAAAGCAACCTGGGCTTCAGTATCATCTCAGCAATGCCACAAGTTGATTGCCTCCATGCCCCGCCACACTGATGCGGTAATCTGTGGTAAAAGAGCCCCAACTAAGTATTGAGTATAAATGAAAACACTTGTCAGAAGTTGGACATTTCTGTATTGTACATTCTTTTCTGTTTAATCTTATGAAAACGTTTAATAATTTGAGACACTGGATTTCAGATTTTTATAGGCCACACTGATTAACACTGAAAGAACCATGTAAAAATCCTTATCCTCTGTTGAATCACTCACTACTGAGTTCCAAACTGCCTCTGAAAGGAACAACAGCACAAGAACTTTACGTAAAGAGCTTTATTTAATGGATTTCTATAGCTAAGGAGCCTATGATTGCCAGCACAATGCCAAGTGTCAGCTGGAATGCCATAGTGCCAGCGAAGGAGCTTGTTGAAGGAGGGATAACTGTCTGTGCCCCTTAGTTCCAGTTCCAGTAATGTTAATGCTACAGCATACACATATATTTTAGATAGTTACATTCTTCCACCTACGTGGCAACAGTTTGAAGAAGACCCCAGCCCCAGCATGACTGTTTCCGTGCACATAGCAATGTTGATGAATACATGGTTTGGTGAGTTTGGAGGAACACCAGTGGCCTGCATAGAGCCCTGACCTCAACCCTACTGAACACCTTTGGTATGAATTGGAACAATAATGGTGAGTCAGGGCCTCTCGTCCAACATCAGTGCCCACTAATGCTCTGAGCACAAATCCACAGACACACTCTAAACTCTTGTGAAAAGCCTTCCCAGAAGAGTGGAGGCAGTTGGGAACTCCATATTAATGGACATGGTTTAGAATAGGATGTCCAACATAATCATATAGGTGTGATGGTACTATGTCTACATACTTTTGGTCATATAGTAAATATGTATATAATACATGTGGGACAGTTAAAACACTGATTTCAGACTTTTGAACAGTATAGCTTATGTGAAGAAGAAGAAGAAGAAGAAGAAGAAGGAGAGATAATTTATGTGTGAAATCTCAAAAACGGCCACACTATGTGTGGAATCTCTACCCTGCTGCCTCAGTCTGATGGCTTTAGCACTGATGGTTGTTTACCGGTCTGCTCTGTTGACCTGTGTGTTTGTTAGGCTGCCAGATGGCCTGAGTTTCTCAACCCCCTGTGTGCCTGTCTGTCTTCATATTTTCAATATATTATCTTTGGTTATCTTGGGGTGACGCCTGTTTGAGAGCAGTCAATCTGCTATGCTCCTCCCCAACACACCTGCTAATGCAACATACAATTTTACTGATTATTTTTTTCATCGTAAACTCTGATTTTTAAAGCCAGATTCATAGATTTATATCAGATTCACTCTGAAAACCACTTCGCTTTCCCATCCGAGACGCTTCTTTGATTACAATTTTTGATTTATGCTTCCCACGTCAGTATATGAAAGATTACATAAACTTTGCTTAGCAGCGCGAGCTCAGATTCTGCAGACTCACTGCTCATACTGGGCAAACAAGCAAGAGAGAGGGTGAGAGAAAAAGAGAGAGGGGGGAAAAGAAAGAGAACTGCACTGACCGCAGCTTTACTACCAGGCTTTTGGTTGCTATGGTGGCCATGGTGATGAACTGGTGAAAAAGAGGTGTGAAACCTGGACACTTTGGAAGTACAGTGTACACATACACAACAGTGCTCAGTGCTCACCTGCTATTTACTCCACATATCCTCTAACCAAATTCACTGTGTTGTATACATGATGTGCATTAATAATGACCACAATGGCCTTCAGAATACGCTTTTCTGTGTTTGCTGCTTTAAGCAACCAGCACCCTGCGAACATCTAAGCTTCTTTTAGTTTTGTTGTTTGTATTTTACTCTTTTTCTGCATTGTTTTTTCTTTGCATGGTGCAAACTGTAGATGCATTAGTAAAGTTTTCCCCATTACTGCACAAAGGAGCTGTCATACTGTCATTACTAACTGCACATGCTTCCAATTTTAGATTTAAGTTGATGAACTGTGATTATTCAAAATAGGCCAATTTAGAAGAAAGAAAAAGACAGAAAAAGTGAACATCTATGACAATTTAAATTTCTGTTAGCATCTATGGAGGATTTCCTGCAGTATGGTAGCACTAGGCTAACACTGATGCACATGAATGGCTGTGGGTGCTCTAAATTAAACAGCAGCCTTTTGAAGCTAATAGACATCATGTTTTACTTAAAGCTTATCATAGACATTAACATACAATTTACTTTGTATGTGGCAGTTACATTCAGCAAAGAGCCTTGACGTAGAGCTACATCTAGGGATCCATTTCTAAGAACTAACTGAAACCGGGCAGGACTTCTGCCTCAAAACTGGTCCCAGCCATAGGATTCCACTGCCACTCTCTAATTAAACTAAAGGTTTAGAACCTGAAAAATGGACGCTACATCTAGCAGTTTATTGGAATCATACATGTTGGACCCACCAGAGCCGCTGACCTACCCAAGAATCAACCTGGTTCCTCTCAGTCTGCAAAGAAAGTAGCCTATAGCCTGTTAAGCCTTGTTCCATAGGCTTCCACTCTGGCTAATACATCGCATGGAGACACGATGCGCTTAGTTTTCCAGTTGGGTTGGCTTGGCTACCTAAAGAATCACACAGCTGATAGCGCTATTAGCTGAAGATAACAAAGGACACGCTGTCTGAGGAGGGCTGACAAGCTGTAATGGGGGCTCACAATGTGACATGTAGCCAGTAGGTACTGACTTAAGCTGATGTTAATGCGCTCTAGTTTCTATAACGTAGTGTTATGGGAGATGGTATGGCTCCAGTGCATGGAGTCATGATTTCAGGCCTGCCCAAAAATCCTGAACCCAAAAATGATACAAAACTCTGCCGTTCAGTACTACATAGTTCACAGTCCTTGCATGTTTTCTACTAATGTAAAAAAGAATATAATACTTACAGTATTTAAATACAACATGATGATTATATTAAATCAAAAGTAACTACACATATGTAATTGCAGCTCCGAGGTATCATTAGAGGGCTCTGAGGATCCCTCAGTGCCCTATTAAAATCGATATGACACGTGTACATGCAAGTCCATTTCTTTATGTGCCGATTAAAATGAACACATAGCTGCTGAAACATTCAGAGCATGTATTCAAAAAGCTTGGAGCGTGCAGGAGTGCTGATTCAGGACCTGCCAATTGTGGGGTCATTGTAAATAAGAGATGAATCTGATTCTGGATCAGTGTAGACTGTAGATGGTTTTATCTCTCTGACAAAAGCTTCTGTTTAAATGAGGAGATTTTTGAAATGAGGCATACGTAGTTATTGAGGACACTGAAAACTTTTAGAAAGTTCTGTTAAGAGCATTATGCGGCCCTTTTGTTTTAACATTCATGGTAGAAGTAGGCCTTCACTTGCCGCCCCTGTTTTCAATCAATATCTTTTGAGGACGCTGCTCTATAAAGTTCTACTTTGGCTGTACAATAAGGTCTCTGCTGTAGCAGTGAAAAAAACCCCCACTGTTTTAACCCTTTTCAGCTCACTGGCAACTCAAGCTGCCACAGTTTATGTCTCTATTTCCTCTTTTGTAAAACTCTAATGACGTGTTATGGAGCATTTTATAGATTCACGCATGAAAGTTTACAGTTGTATGAACTGTTGTTTTATAGATTTGGAGCAAACAAATGTTAAACCTGTTTAAAAGAGTTACTAGTTAGATCAACAGACATAAAATCACAGGTATTTATAACTTGCAACTCAAATGAGCACAAATATTTATATATTGCTGCTGTCATAAACCTCCAAATCTCCAAAATGCGAACTTTATAGGAGAAGAAAAAACATTAGGTATTCTTGGACCAATCCTATTGGTCCACTCATAAGGGATTGCATAAGTAAATACTGTATTTTATATGACCAAAGAAATACAAAAAAGCTATTAAATGATAAAATTCTGATGGTTTATAATAATATCTTGTAATCATTTTAATATATGCATATGCAATGAAATCAAACTTGATTTTACATCACTGAAAACAGCAATCCCTTTTGAATGGTAGTAAATGTACTGTAGTGTCCCACTACTGGCTCATTTGGACGTGGATAAGCAGGAAAGCAGGAGGCATGGCCATGTGGAGTGGCGAGCCTAGAGCCCCACCTTTAGCACTGCGGCAGCAGCAAGGAAGGGCTTTAGTTGGACTTGTTAGCTTAAAGCTGTATATATGTCTTACATGGGCCATTCTATACTGTTCTGAGGGGCCGGTTGGTGGGATGGTGGTACAGTGTTGGTGCCTACCATCAGGGAGAGTTGTAAGGCTACTGATGACCTGCCTGCTATCGTGGTTGTTCAGTAGTGCTGGGCCGCGGACTCACTAAAAAGCGCTCGTTTAAAAGTTTCATGTTCACGTTTCCCATGTCTTGCTCTAAGGTTACATCACAATATTAGCTACCTGTTGGTGTTTTCCTGCACTGTAACCCCATCCTGCTACTAGTGATAATGAATGACTGTGCTGACCATTTCACACACACACACACACACACACACACGCACAGAAGTATGCTTGTTCTTGAACAGCAGTGTCACTAGAGGCTTCGTGACTATCCTGCCAGAGTCGTGGGCATTCCAGGGGGCAATAAATTAGCAGCAGGAACTGCTGGTCCGTTAGCCATGCTGCCCCAGCATGCCAGGAACACGCAGGCCTCATTCGTCATTCCGTTTTGGCCCCGGCTGCTGCGTGCGGATGCGTGGGAGTCATTTACGAGTGGCAGAAGCTTGCAGAATAGACGTCACCGCGTGCGGAGAGGACATTTAGAGCGCATTGTACTGAGACGATTATTCTGAAGGAACTACCTGAGGAGAGAACGCCGCAGCCACCATCTGTCTGAGGCCACAGTCCGGCCATTAGCTGCACCTACCCATGCTCATCTCAAAACATAATTCAAACCCTGACTTCATAAACCAGTGGAGAGGTTTGTTATACGCTGACAAAAATATCAAACAGCATTATCCCAGCTTTATTGTAGCCATATTGTTAAGTCCTAAATCAGATTTACACGGTTTTACCCCTTCTGCCTTGTGCGTAGTCTCAGCTAGTGATGGGTGGATGGATACTGAAATATCGATACTTCCCATCCTGACATTTCTTTTTGAGAATTAATATTAGGTGTTTATATACACTGACTATACATTAGTATTATGAACCATATGGTAGTAAAGAAAAATTATCAAAGCAAATTAATGTGCACAACAGGAGTGTGAAGATTTTTACAACTAGGAACATTTTTTGCTGCAGAGACAGATACACGAGACACACTGGGCCCTCTATAATGGCAAATCAAATCAAATTTTTTATGCCCATTGGTTTTACTACTGGGAGGCACAGTGGTGCAGTGGTTAGCGCTGTTGCCTCACAGCAAGAAGGGCCTGGGTTTGACTCCTGGCTAAGGCGTCCAGGGCCTTTCTGTGTGGAGTTTGCTTATTTTTCCCGTGTTTGTGTGGGTTTCATGCTAATTGGACATACTAAATTGCCTCTAGGTGTGAGTGTGCATGTGTGTGTGTGTTTCTGCCCTACAATAAATTTGTGGCCTCTCCAGTGTGTTTCCTGCTATGAGGCTAATGCTGCTAACATGTCTTAGAAGCTTATAACATCTAAATAGTGTTGTGCAAATTGATCACATTTGCTTCTGAAGTGTGGAATTATCAAGCATTGTCAAACGCCTTGTTCAACCTGGCATTAACATATGTTTTGGACGGTCCAGTCACAATGGGGCAGTGATAGTGGCTTGGTGTCCAGTCTCTGTTTGAGCTAACTGGAACGTAAATTGTTACTGAATTTCAACAAAACCAGAATAAACAGAATAAAACAGCCATTTCACTGCATCTTACAGCCCACATAAACAGCCTCTATGGATTTAAGCAATCAGTTATTATTATATAATAATTATTACAGCTTCCTATAAGCTGAAGTTTGAAGCTTGTAAGACATTAGTTTTATAGTAGAATCATTTTATTCACATATTTTAAAACAAATGACACAGACTTGGCTACTAAAAGTCTCAATCTTGATTACAACACTAGACAGTGCTAGACACAAGAACAAACAAGGTTTGATTTCTCATGGAGACAAACTACAATCCGAACACTCCAACCACCTTCGGAGGTGATCAGGGCCGCATATGATCACATAACATTTGTAAGGGGAATGCTAAAGCATAATACAGCAACGTGTTTTCACAGTCAACAGCAGTGGCATCCACTCTAGTTAGCAGTCCATGCAATGTAAACATTTGTAACGGGCTATACATTTACTTGATCAAGGACTCACTGACCCATTTCTAGGTCTAATCTGTTCTGATTGGCTGCTCTGCACTATGCGTTACTGAAAAATCAGTCCGCACTGAAACAGTCTCTATAACTTCTGAATGAATGGGTGGGGCTAAAGTGACGTAGCCTGAATGAGTAGGTCCAGGTAAATGTGAATGTTCCAATTAATTCAAAACACAGATTAAATTTTTATATAGTTGGCAATGTTGTGTTTTTACTTGTGTTCCTTGTGTTCGCCCTCATGTGTAATACACACACACACAAACACATACACACACACATTCTCTCTCTCTCTCTCTCTCTCTCTCTCTCTCTCTAGCCCTTTTTAAACGGATACTATTTTTTTCATACCGGTTCCTTTCCTTGTCTACCGGGAGGATGCAGTACTGGATCTGGCCTGCAGGGGCCGCTCTGTTCCCTTAACTAAACTCTCTTAGTTCTGTTAGTGAAAACAGCCTTTGCAAATCAGAAAGAACAGGCTGCCCCCACCCCACTTGCCCATTTCCTTGTAATCTCTTGTCTATCTCTCTAAATCACATGCCCCGTTGACCTCACTATCCGACTCCATCGATGTGATCAAGGGCTGCTTATGGAGAAAACGTGTTTCCGACTCTAGCAGAACAATTCGGTCAGCTTCCACTACAGGTGCTAAGGGTGGCAGGCTTGTTTTAGAACTGGAGTTTGTTTTCAGGATTTTCAGATCAGAGCTAGCGCAGCATGTCAAAAGTTTTCAAAATGTTTGCCTGTTCTTAAGTCAAGAATGTCCCTGTTTATACCAAAGTGCCTTCGCTTTATCTTAATCTTTCCAGTATATGGTCAAAAAGGGGAAAGAGCTGAAGACTACCAACAGACCTGCAGACCTCTAAACTCTAGACCTGCACAAACAATATACATCCTAAGGTTATGAATTTTATAAACACGCTGCTGGCACATCAATAAGCCTTCAGCATAATCCCAGCACAGAGGCCTCTGAGTTTTAAAGCAGAACAAAGTCAGACGAGACATGAGAGTTTGTTTCGAAAGTTGTCTGCTGGAGCTACAAGGCTGTTGTAATAACAAGCAATGGAAGGTTATACCCCCAAACATGTCTCAGCTGATTTGGGGTTAGGGGGAAACTGTGTACTGTAGATTTTGTATACAGCAGATTGTTCAGGGAAGAGTGTTTATTAAGTGTATTATGGTCTTACTCGTTGAAGACAAGGTCTGGGGCAAAGTAGAGCATCTGCGCGTTGGTGTGTTTGTAGGATCTCCAGCTGAGGGAGAAGGAGGAAAGACACATCCAGGAGTACTGGATCAACGTGATTTGGTCCTCAATGGGCAAAGTGCGGAAACCTGGAGAGGGAGAGAGAGAGAGAGAGAGAAACAATCACCATTAGGGGCTCTTCCAAAGCTTTAAACCAAAGTTGTTTGCCTGTGGAAATTAGTGCCTGTTAAGTCATAAGAGCATCTGTGGGGTCAGGCACTGATGTTGGATGGTAAGGCCTGGCTCGCAATCAACATTTCAATTCATCCCAAAGGTGTTCAGTGGGGTTAAGGTCAGGCCTTTATGCGGCCCACAGGAGTTCCTCCACACCAAACTCATCAAATCATGATTTTATGAACACTGCTTTGTGCACAGGGGCACAGTCCCGCTGGAAATGGTCTTCCATTAACTGCAGCCACAAAAAGACAGAAGCATATAGCAATAGTCTGAAATGTCTTCGTATGCTGTATCATTAACATCACTCTTCACTGGAATGGAGTGGCCCAAACCAGGAAAAACAGCCCCAGACCTCCACTACTCCTCCACTACTGTTATCACTATGCTTTATGGTAGGTAGTGTTCTGGACGCCACCAAACCCAGATTCGTCCATCATACTTCCACACAGTGAAGCATGAAAACGTGTTTCCAGTCCAATCAAGTGATGGCAAGCTTTACACTACTCCAGCCGTCATTTGGCATTACACATAGTAATCTTAGGCTTGTGTGCAGCAGCTCAGCCATGGAAACCTATTTCATGAAACTACTAGCTTCTAGAGGCAGTTTGGAACTCTGTGGTGAGTGATACAGAGAATGGGGGGGGGGTGCTGCTCTGTGAATTTGTGTGGTCTACCACTTTGTGACTGAGCTGTTGTTGCTCTTATACACTTGCATTTCACAATAATATGAGTTGTTGGCCAGGGCAGATCTAGCAGGGCAAAGGTTTTACAAACTGACTTTTGGTAAAAGTAGCATCCTGTGACAGTGCCACTTTCAGTCACTGAACGCTACAGGATGACCATTCTACTGTCAGTGTTCTCAATTTGATTTGAATTTGTTATGACATAATATGACAAATAATATGACATCATTTCATCATTGCTTGGATAATACATGTGATATACTGAATATGTAATATTAATTTCAGTTCATGTCATTCACCCTCCCAACCTTGTGATCCCCGGTCTGTCAAACAGAGTCTGTGTGTGCATCTCTGTGGCAGAGGTGGGGTTGTGTGTGCTGAGCTATAGGTGCATGACTGGAAGTGTTAATATTTGTCTAGATGTGATAAACTGTTGCAGCGCAATCACTAGAATCAGCTTTACACGAACTGTCCAAGGCCTCCATTTATCGCTTTGCTGTACGTTAGAGCACCATAAAGAGAATTCACTGGACAACTCTCTTTACTGGACAACTTTCAGTGCAAGATTCACGCAAACCATAGGACTAGTTGAATGCTGACACGTAATGAAGTTACTAGTGAACCTGACACGCTTTCCAGAGCAGAACGTTTGTCCATCATGTTCAGTTCACTCAGCTGAGCATGACCTCTGGATTGTGTAAGTTTTAATGCCTCCCCCAGCCCGGGATGATTATGCCATGTGTACATTTCTCATGTCTCATGCGTATAACTCCTTTGTCTGAAAGGATCTGTGCTTCAATTCCTCGCCCTCATTAGATCATCTTTGGTAGCTACCAATTAACGTATAGCAGTCACTGAATAATTCATAGCATTTAATGAAGTTGTGGGATTATTGATTAATAAGTGTGCAGTCAAAAGTAATCACTCTAATTAAATCAAGATACCGTGGATCCAACCGACAAGTGCCAGAACTAATCTCTCTGTAAGTCTGAGCATGCAAAACATTTGATTAATGTAGGAGTGGGGTTTAATATTAACATATAGCAATTAACAATATTAAATAATGCATTAATCAACCATATTATCCTTTAAAACCTTGTGAAATTTGGGTTCATATGAGGGCAGTTTCTCACTGTCATGATTACATTACTTACACATTCGTAGTTACTCATACATTTATTCTGTTTACTAAATAAATATATTCATCAAAGGAATAGATGCACCCAGAAGGAAGTGTCAGATTGCAATGCTATTGGGAAGAAAGATAAAGAGAACAATAAATGAACAATAAATTATTAAAAGTACAGACTGATATGGGCAAAATTTATTGAGCTACACATACAGAAGTAGTGTCTCTCAGTATGGCGTCAGGCGCCATATTTGCTAGTACAACATGCCAGACGTCTCGGCATGGAGTTGTAGAGGTTCCTAATGGTGTCCTGTGATAATCCATCCCATGCAGCTTAAATATTCTCACACAGTTCCTGCAGATTTGGAGGTGGAGTTACAGCAGGTCAGTCAGGTACAGCGATAAGGCCCATCTTTTCTCACATCACATGCATGGCTCAGTGTGAAACTTGAATCACTGTCTCATAGTATCAAACCTACCCACCAAGTTTCATTCCTGTCGATTTCTTCTGATTGCAACTATTTGTGCAACTATTCTTCTGATGATGAGTTGTAACGGAATCATAGCCTCAAGGACATCATGCAGGGGTGTGGATTTAAAATAATTTAAGATCCATGTACTATCTAGGTAATAGTATTATTGGGTACAATGGAGTACATGTAACAGTGATACGCAATCAGGATACAGAAATAAAGCCACAGTTACAGTAATCTGATTATAGGTACATTTTAAAAATAGTGTAATAATTGTAAAGATCACCACTCTCGCACCAAACATGATTTTTGGGATTGTTCTCTGATCAATTTTTGCAACCTGAGCTTACATCCCCAATATCTACTGTCGCCGTCGCTGGCATAACAACATCTAAGCTGAGCAGCCAGTTGCCTACCAACAAATACAACTTTAAACAAACATCAAATAGCCGTAGTTTGTCGTCTGTTTCGTCACATTTGATGTCGCATCTCCAAAATCACCCTAAACTGAGATACAGACATCGTAGTAGTTTGGCAGGGTCCCTAAGCAGTACTGTTATTCCCTGCACACTTGAGCAAGGGATGTCAGTAAAGGCAGTTTCTCAACCTGTGGGCTGTGGACCACCAGTAAGCCCTGAAGCGCCGTCTAGTGGTCCGTGGGCCTGAACTCAGGTGAAGAAAGTAGTTTGTAATGGCCCGGAAACGTCATATATAACCATAGAAGTGTTATATAAGTATATTAGTTGTAGTTATCATCAGGTGGGCCTCCGGGTGGGAATACCTGAGAACCCCTGAGTTAAGGGAACTGCAACGTCATGATCATACATGAATCTTTAAAAGACATGAAATGACTGATGTGTAAACTTGCAGGAATGATAAACTGTTGTACACTACACCATGTGCAGTTCCCTTTTAAACGGAGCGTTTTCACTCTCTATGGTTTGGACTCGCCCTCAGTGTGTCTGAATACCCTGTGCAGTCCTCTTTGCAGGGAACTATATGGACACACTGGAAGCTGCCTCTGAGCTATGTGAGCATGATGCTTTCACTTTTCCAAAATGCCAAGTAGTTGACCCAACATTTTCCTTCCTTGTGCCATTTCGCACCTTAAATGATTAAAAGTGACTGCCAGAGCAGAAACTATCATCTTGGCAACGTTTACATGTTTGCACAGCGGCAATTAATGAGGCATGGAAGGACAATTTTCAAAGGCAATTTTTAAAGGCAATTTGTAAGCATAGCATTAGCATTACCCCACTCCACTCTTTCTGAGCTTAGCTGAGCTGTGCTAGTTCCTACGGAGAGCTATCTAAGTGGTAAAAGTTAACTGTAGTTAAAACAGTCCAGTCCTCAGCCATTTGCCAAAGACATTTCCAGCTACTACTGTACATGGTAGGACTGGTTAATTAGCAAGCAGTTTATAAAGTTTTTTTTCTCTCTGATTGTGGAACCTACAATGTAGTAAGCTAATTGGCTAGTATGCTGCCATGTGTGAGTATTTGTTTCCTCTGAGACACATCCGCCACATCTTTCAAAATTGCTGGTAACACAACCCCATTAGATAGCTCAACATGCTTGGAGGAGAACAGTAAATGCCAATTCTGTTACTATAAGCTGAGAGAAGACGGGAGGAGACAAAGGCCATCCTACCCACCCTGAGAGAGTAAGGCCAATTATGCTTTCTTGGGCTCCTGGCCACGGAATGGCTGTAGCGTCACCAGGGATCAAATTTGCTTTCTCTTAATGATAGGGCCAATGCTGAGATGGTTGCACCACTCTGGAGCCCTCCAGATCACCATTCTTTCAGCCTGGAGACTTTAGACAAATATGAGCCTATTTTACTGAATCTAGAGAATCTTTTCTCACTAAATAGAAGCTCGCTGGAGCTCAGTAGTATATAATAACCTGCCATGTTTGATGTGAATGGACGTCTGTCCTGCTCTTACTGTGCATTGTGTCCTCCTGATCTCGTGGCGTGTCTTTGAAAGTCAGCGGGCCCAGTTTGCCCCGCAGTCTGCCGGCTTTCTATTTATATGTCTGGATATAGCAAGCAGACACCCTGGTATCAAATAAATGCAATACAGCAAATGACTCCTCAGAGAGGGGAAAGTGTAAAGAGTTCAGTATGAAAAGCAGAGCCAGAATCTGTACCGAACTTATAACTGCATACTTTTAATAAAGGTTACTGTAACTCAGGTATATAAGACTGGATTAGCCATTGTACAACCCATCATGTGCATTAGTGTTTGAATAACTTTTAAATCAATTATTTAACCATTCTAAAACATATTTGCATATGTCTAAAGACTAAACTTGTATTTAAAGTACACCACATGAGCAAAACTATGTGGATGCCCCTGCTAATTACTGAGTTCAGGTGTTTCATCCATAACCTTTGTTTACGGGTATGTAAAATCAAGGACATAGCCATGTAATCGCCATAGAAAACCATTGGCTGCAGAATATGTCCTACTGAAGAGCTCAGTGAATGAAATGTGGCACCGGCATAGGTCCCTTCTAGATCTGCCCCAGTCAATTGTAAATGCTACTGTTGTGAAATGGAAGCGTTTATGAGCAACAACAGTGTAATAGAGTGGTAGACCCTGCAAACTCATAGATTTGGGCCACCAAGTTCTGAAGCATATGCTAAGTGTTGAAGCTAAGTGCTAAGTGTTGAATTGTAAATGCTATTGTTGTGAAATGGAAGCATTTATGAGCAAGCCGTGGTAGACCCTGCAAGCTCATAGATTTGGGCCACCAAGTGCTGAAGCATGTAAAAAAGGCCTGCCCTCTATACTATCACTCACTATATAGATCTGGGTTTGGTAGACACAAGGAAAATGCTACCTCCTGGAATGTATAGTGCCAGTAGTAAAGTTTGGTGGAGGAGGGATAATGGTCTGGGGCTGTTTTTCAGGGTTTGGGCCCATGTGAAGCTCTAGTGAAGGGTGATATTACAGCATACAAAGACCTTTTACACAATCATATGCATCCAACTTTGTGGCAGCAGTTTAGGGAAGACCCTTCGGTGTTCCAGCATAAACTCATGGTTTAATGAACTTGGTGTGGAGGAACCCCAGAGACATGACCTCAACCTATAACCAAAGGGTTTGATGATTCTGGAATGAGATGCTTGATGTTATTTCAAATTGGAATTCTTCTGCTGTTATTTTCTATTAGGTATGACAAACTACCTACAAATATTTCATTAACACAAATCAGCTATGTGCTAATCCTTTGTGTACATTTAGCTTCAACACTTAGCTTCATGTACATTCTTCCTTCATATGAAGTCTGTTACAAAGCAAATTTGAACTTTGCTAATGAATATACTATACTAATAATAATATACTACGTATGTCATATACAGACATTATGTGTTCTGTTTAACCTAGGTATCAAAAGGAGGCAAAAACCTTAGGGTTTAAGTTCAGGGTTAAACATACCAGGAAGTACTTTGGCCCACTTGACCACGCGGATCATCTGTTTGCCCGCAAGTTTGTTGAGGCTGGTCAGCAGGTGGTCAGTTGTGTCCGGCTGCGTGTTATCATAGCCAGCGAACACCACCTCAGGCTCGATTAGCTCCAGGACGCTGCAGACGGACGGAGACAGGTACGGCGTGACTGCAGGGCCGTGGGGAACCAGAGCCATGGCTGAACTCAGCTCCTTTTCTGAGGAGAGGAATGGGGCTGTGTCTTTAGAACCCTGTGAGTCCTCACTCACACTCTTCAACTTCCCCAACTTCTTTGACTTCCGTGCTGAAAAATAGGGAGAAAAAAGGAGGAAATTGTATACATTTGGCTCAAATCTAGTTGTTTTGCTGCACTGTTTAAATGTAATTATATATAATACATATAATACATATATAATTACATGTATTAATTACATGAATAAAAAAGGATAGTTCTTCAAAAGGTTCTTTAGTAAAGATAATGGTTCTGTATGGAACCATGAACACTCCAAAGAACCGTCTGCTTGCTGAATGGCTCTTTGCATGGTGAAATGGTTGTTCAGGTTGATGGAGAATTTGTTGTATACGGTTTGATAAAACACCAAGCTTCTATTACAAGCTTGACATTGTAATAGCAGAATGGTTTTTGGTGCTACATAGAACCATTTTCAAAAAGGTTCTATATAGAATCATACAAAACACACTGAGTGTTCATGGTTCTATATAGAACCATAGCCTTTACATAGACTGTAGAACTACTGAAGAACCATTTTTAAGAGTGTACTATTAATTTACACTCTTATCAAAAGGTTTGAGACTCAAGTTTGTTTCGATGTCAAACAATGACAAAGCATGGCATAATGTAAGGGATGTATTTCCCTTCTGCAAAACGAGACTGTACAAAACAATAACTAACACGTTCTCTGCTTGTTTGAATGAGCTATGAGTAAGAAATAAGACAGAAACATCAGAGCTGTGATGTTTCAGAGAAAGCATGCAGTCAATATCAAGACACTGAAAAAAGCATAAAAAGGTAGACACAAACAGACGGCGTGAGAGAGTATCCTCAAATCAAAGATAGATTAAAACAAAGCATTTCTGAACCACAGTTGTTCTTGAGTGGTAGTTAAAAATCCAATTTGAGGAAAATTGTGTTTGTTTTGCTCGCAATGATGCGTAAAAATAGAAAATAAATTGCTCTGGTTTTGAGGAGACAGTTCAGATTAAGGCCTGCTGTCGGAAAACACCAATCAAACTAAGGCAAAACAGTCAGGGCTTCTGTTGTTTTGCTTGTGCTTTACTATGTATGCTTGTCTCTTTGGTCATGGTGTCTGCCCTTTTAATTTATGCTTTCTGTGTTTAATTTCAGTGGTGCAGAAATGGACGATATGGCGAACACTTAACACGATATTCGGTTTTTCTGAGGTTTAGAACGGACAGAAAATAGAACCAGCTACTGCTAAAACCATGAATGCAATGATTTTCATTCAGTGTTTCACACCATGTTTTCATTGCACTAAATCAGATTAATAGTGCAATAAGCGACATTAATCCAGTACATTTTTTTTTTGTCAGTGAATATCTCCTCACATACTAGCTTTCCATACTGTGCGCACTTTGGAAACACTGTGTTCATACACAGCCCTGGCAGTGTAAATGGGAAATAAACAAAGTGGCTCGGCCAGAGCTTCACAACACTCTTCCAGTCAATCAGAAACAGGGGGCGCACATGTTTGTGAACAAGACAAGGAAAAGGGAAGGGGCAATATGCTTTGCTGTCAAGAAACAGAGAGAGATGGCCAAAAAGAAGAGAAGAGATCAAAGACTGAGAAAGACGTGAGCAAAACGCCATGTTAGCATCAGTGAGGTACCAAGTGAGGTCCCCTGCTGTTTGAGGGTGGTCCCCTGATGGATGGCTGCTAACTCCACTGCCATAGTGGCCACAATGGCAACAAAATGTTTGGTTTAACTGTTCTTCTTCAGGAAGGAAATGCTCCTTTCTCTTCTAGTTGGTGATGTGCTCTTCCACACATGAATTAAGATCTTCTCTTGTGTTTCAGGTGCCAGAGTGTAACTGAGAAATACGACGATTGGCCTCTTGAATGTGTCAAAACAAAATTTTGTCCCTGACATTGTGTTGCTACTGAAGCTAGCATCAGCAGCAGCATGCTGAGAGAGTTAGCAGCCAGGAAACAGGAACAGAAGTACTGCACCATTTAAGGGGGAACGAGAAAACTCAAACAACAAACCACAGTAAAAGAACACAACTTCAGCCTCATGGAGAGTTGAAACTCAAGAAAACAGCAGAGAGGGTCGATCTGTTTATGCTTGTTTCCTTGACAGGTGGGGAATGTTAAACTTATTTTTGCTGTTTAGCAAAACCAATTGATAAGTACTGTTTTCACCTTTGCCAGCAGCTGGTTAGCATCACAACAGCAATTATAGCAACAGTTTGCTAACCCTCAACTGACCTAATGTTAGTTATATTACTTCCTGTGTCCTTGTTGGGTCTAATTGTTCATAGCTGTATTTGCCCATACGATAGACAAAGGGTTTTGTGGCCATGCAGGTTTAAAAGAACAAGTTTACTAGCCCAATGTCCTTTGCCTTGATGGGTAATGGGTGGCGGGGGGCTTACGAAGGAGCACTGAAAGGAGGGGTGTATTTGTTGCTGTTGAGTTCAAATATCAACAGTCATTCTCTAGAACTGCTTAGTGCACCATTAAACTACACTCCAACAAATGTGTTTTGGATGCTGGTATGCTGGTCAACCAGCATGACCATGCTGGGTGATTAGCCAAACTGGCACCAGGCCAGCATAAATCAGCATAAAAAAGGGGAAAATCAGAGCCAGGAAAAAACTAAGCATGATGTTGGCTTTCACTGTAACACCAGTCACTCGACTCTGTGCTCTCACTCAGGACGTCATTTAAGCTTCAGTTATGGAAGCTGGAACCAAGCCCGTGCTAAGTGACAAATTTGCCTACTAACTAAGATGTCATTAGCTTAGCCCAAATGTTGCTGTCCCAAACACAACATTCAAGTGTTAGCTTTCTGTCACTCCAACAGTCACTCCACTTTTACTTTCTCTGAGATTAGTTTTGGTCATCTACACTTGGGTCAGCAAAGCAGCAGTTTGGCAGAGCCTGCACTGTGGTGTGTTTGGCTCTGTAGCCTGTTTGCTAAGGTCAAGTTAAGGTTTAATGTAACGGTTTAATTTTGCCTTTCTATTGCAGTTGCGCGACTCTACTCCCTCAGAAGTCAGATAGCGTGCTACTTTTGGCCATCTAAGTTGGAGGTCCACTGGTGCGTTCTGGGCTCCCTGCTAGTAGTTAAGCAGCATATTAGACAAAATACAACTTTTCATCGCTTGTTTTCCAAGGAGCACTCCAATCTTCCTATTCTTCATTAATTTCTTACTTTTGTTATACTGTGAATTCGTTAATTAAATAAATTTTAGTGTCAGCAACATCAATTTCAACAATCTCATTTTATATCAGGGATAGTCCCTATTTTTTTCAGTTGTTTGTAATATTTGTCTTAGTTTATCTTCTAAATTTAAAAGCTGTACACATTTGCAATCTGCTTAAGGAGATTAAAAAGTAGTTAGACTTTGTATGCAGGACAGTAATCTGGGTGGTCTGAGGGTGGACCAACAGTGGCAAACAGTCAGTGGCGGACCAATATATGCTTGGTATATGGGATTATATGAGTTGTGCTTTAAGCCACTTTTCCACCGCATGGTACCTGCTCAAGTCGACGTGGTAGAAAAGCAGCTTTAGTGAGCCAGAACTGAGCATGTTGTTGCGTAGTGAGCAAAGCTGTTATCATGCTGGCTAAGCTAAAGTTAAGCAGCACCCTTTAACTTTTAGCAATTGTTAGATAGATGGTTTGACATTGACTGAACGATGGCCTAAAAATCATGCACTTCGTTCACTTAGCCTATTTGTTGACCATAAGTGATCCAACTACACACTGGGAATGAGCACTGTTTCAGTCATAAACTGTTTTCTGTATTGTGCATTCATTTGTATGTTAATCTCACTTTAGCAGACTTGGCTCACATGTTATTTATCATCACTCACTGAAAGAATCTTAAGCACGAATCCTCAGAATCACAGTCATTCGTTAAAGTCTGAAAGAGGAAGCTCCTTGAGTCCTTTAATGCCTGTTTGAGTGACTGTTAACTAACAATGTGTCATTCGCAATCTTTCAGCCCGACTGGCAGGAAAGCCTGACTAAGGGGCTTGTTTTTGGACTTCAGGGAATCCAAAGTGAGTCAGGCCCTGGAGTGCATCCACCTCCACTAAAGCAGCGGAATTTAGCGATCCTGCTAGGTAGCGGCCGGACTTTGAGTAATAGCGAAACTGGCCAGATTAACTGGCTCACTGAAGTCTCTATTGAAGAACAGAGGAATAATGGGAGTGTGGCCTGTTTATGTGCTTATTTTCTGTTTGTGAACTTGAAATCGTGTTTGTTTACCTAATCTATTATCCTGCCAAGTTTACTTTAGAGCAGTGAGGTACACAGGGACACAATCTATCCAATTCCAGAGGCTATTTGAGTCCAATATTATTGTTTTATTGTCATTTTATTTTAAATCTGCATAACTTACTATAGACAGAACTTTTCGAAATGAATAAATTATGATGTTTTGGGCTTCCAGTGACACAAATCATCTACTGCCTTACTGGAACCATTTAGAGTTACATATAACATGCTGTACACAATTTCCTTTAACTTTTTTACTTTACTATATTTTGTTTGCTCTATTCTAGAACATCTGTGTGTTTAGAGAAACTACACTACTTGTTTTACTATTGATCCCTTCTGATGAAGTTTTACAAATTTACAAATTGGGAGCTCGTTTGGAAGTGAAACAGGTTAGCCTCAAATGTTCATGAGGCCTGTAGCAGGAGATGTGACCAGGGGAGTAATTCAGGTAAGAGCCAATGAGTGAGGTGTGTTCCAAATATGGAATCTCTTTTAAATCATATAAAACCACTTTTGTTTGTTTAATCAAGTCTAAATTATTCCAATATGATCCTGGCATTTTATAGATTCCAGACTATTTGTAGGAAGCTGTAAAAATCAAGAATTTATCAATGTGGATGATTCCAGCTACATATTAAAGCTGTATAGGACTGAGAATGAACTTGTAATAAAATTTTGTCCAGATGTCTTATATTAAAAAACTGTTGGCTGAATCTCACTTAACAAATAGATATTCCTAATACTTTCACAAAAATAATTTATTATAAATAGATAATTAGTGTATTATTTAATAGCATTCATGTCCATCTTTTACCACACTGTAACTTATGATGAATCCTGATATGCTTTGAATTGTGAATAAACCAACAGTTCACATTTGGTGTTTACTTTAAATGTTCATCCACAGATTGCATATATAGCTGGGTTAATTGGGATATTGAGAGCAACAATACAAGTTATACTGTTTCCCTAAAAGTACAAATAACGCTGGTTGTTTAGCTACTTTCACCAACAGAAAGTACAGCAAATGACCTCTGGCATGTTCATGTAATTAAAAAATGGCTAAAAAAAGTCAATAAAATCAACTGTAAAGAAATCATGAATTTGAAAAGTGCATCAGTAACTTTAATAGACATTTGGTGGAAACAATTACAATGGGCTCTCTGAACAGAGTGTTAATGAATTGTATAAGCTGTGTAATGTATCTCTGAGTTTAGGATAAAAAAAGGTCTATTGAGCTTTGAATGTGATGTATGCTAATTATACACTTTATTATCTGCTACCTGATAAAAAAATATGTAAATTATAGAAATAGTTTATTATGTTTTTATGTTTGTAATACTTTATCTCCATTGTTGCACTGATGTTATGTCGTCATCTTCGGGTTCAATTTTTGACCATTTTAACTGGTTGCAACTTCGCATTAATGCAATATGACATAAATTCCAGGGTAATCCTGCTTCCATCACCATCTGGCTTCATTTGAATATTCTGCTGCTGTTTCTGTTTTGTCTTGTTATGTAATCTCTCATGACCTTGGAGCTCAACAAATGCTAGCAAGCATCATTATCATTACATTGTGAAAGCTTAGTGTTTTCTTTGTTTGGGTTCACTCTGCAATTCTGCATGGAGTAATAATTTAACAGCAAGAGCTGCAGAGTCATTAGCAAATTACCCGTGTTTTTAAACACTGCTAATGTGGAGATATTGCTTGTTTAGTGAGTGTAATGCTGCTTTCGTAATGATGCCGTGACTTGTGTGAGGACAGACGTTTTCTGCCCTGGGTCTCCTTGGTAGTTTGTAATAAGCAGCTTTACAGAGGTTTATTGTTCACAATAAGTAGCAGTTTACCTCCTAGATTCATCCCGGCCTGGAGACACTTCCGTACCCGGCAAGCTGGACAGTTTTTCCGTCGGATTTTGTCGATGATACAGTCATTTCTCCCAGCACAAAGGTAGTTGTGCTGACCTGAGGGGGAGAAAGGTGGAGAGAGAGAGAGAGAGAGAGAGAGAGAGAGAGAGAGAGAGAGAGAGAGAG